>VIBL01000139.1:257500-857500 GCA_008271625.1 Lutraria rhynchaena | reverse complement strand
GAACTAAGTCTGTAGGAGAAGGTCACAATGATACATAGCAGCATGCAAGCAAGCAAGCAAGCAGAGGTTGGTTGAGTTCAGGTAAGATGAAAAGCAGTAAAATAAGTTACCAGAGTCAGATTGTGTATGTCCAGAGAGTGGACTCCTAATAGGGTTTTCTACAAGCATAAAGTGCAAGCCAACAGTCATATCATTAGACAGTAATTTGGATCAAATAAAGTCAAAAAAAGGCTTTTAATAAGACTTAGATTAACTAAGAATTCAGAAAACAGACTAACATAACTGTAGTTTGTGACAAAAAAGTTAGATATTACAAGGTGCAAGATAACCAGTGTCTTTAAGGACGAGGCTCTATACAAACTAAGAAAACCAAAATTAAAGTCAGCTCTCATGTTTCTCTTACATAATGTCAGACCTGTACAAGCTTCAGCCTCCTGATAGACACCTATGACTTTGAACAAGACAATTAAAAATGCAGTTGTTATAGAAACAAAAAAGCCAAAGGACTAGCAAATAAATAGCAAAGCAAAACATGAAAGTCAGCAAGTTATAAGAGCAATGAAGAATCACAGAGAATTAATAGCTTCAGGGACTGACAACCATATTTAAGTCAAACATTTAAAAAAAACACATGTCAATTCAGAGACTGGTCACATAACTCGATCCATTGATTTGATTAGTTAGATAAAAATGAACCAATATTAAAAACCAGTATCAAGATTTAGTTTAATAATCTTGCTGCCAGCACTTGGCAAGTCAACTGAGAAAAAATCATTGAGTCTACAGGTCTGAGGTTTACATTTAAATGATCTTCATAAAATGTACAACAAATACTATTCCTTAAATCTGGATGCAACAGTGTTAGTAAAGTGTTAATCATTATTATCAAACATGAAATACATTGAAAAGGAGTATTCTATAAATACATAATAAGTTACTGTTCATATAATAAAGACAACTGCTGATAAACACTGAAGCTCAGACCTAAATGTTAACATGCATTAATTAGGATATCAAACAATCAATCCATTGATGAACATCCAACGCTTTCATGAACCTGAAAATATGTATATAGTGACCATACAATGTATCAGGTCTACAATCATACATTCTTACCAGCACTTATGTTTTCACTGTATGCCAGGTTAGGACAAAACAGAACCACATCAAAATCACATCTCATCAATGGTAGAAGTAGACTGGTCGTATCCCGGTTACCAGTTGTATTAAATATGAGAACACGGTACGTGTTACCCCTGGAAACAGAAGCAACAAAATTTTCTATTTCAACTTGTGGAGTTTGCGTTTTAAACAAACAAAAGCAATATCTCCCCTTACAGATTACGAATTGCTTAGAATGAAATATATAAAAACGTAATCTTGAGTTAACCTTGAACCTAAAAAGGTCAAGGTCAAAAGTTTGGGGGCAAACACCTCTATGAATAGCGAACTGGTAATGTTCCAAGTTTGAAGTCAAAATATGAATTGTTTAAAAAGTTCTACTCTGGACGATATCTGGATGAAGAAAAGAGGAGAATGGAATAGAACAGAATAGAATAGAGTTTCCTCTGATAACGGTACCAATCAATCATACAAGAATGGAAGCATCGTTTAAAAATGGAGCATATTTTTCAAGATTTCAAACAATACAAAAATTGTGAAGAAATCGGAATAATAATGTTGATTTTTGAATATTATATAAATAAATACCAGATATAACTGAACATTATACATTCTACTTTCATTCACAATAAATGACCTTGGTCAATTTTAAAACATAAAAAACAAACAGTGCCAGTAAGAAATGACATTAAACAATAAAAGTTGACAATTTTTATTCGGCTTGAACGCAACAGCAAAACAAGGGAACAAGGGAGACAACCCTAAACATAGTCATGGGAAGTAACTCAACATAGATGTGGGCTAGACACCACTAAATTTATGTGCTAACAAGCCCATTATGTACAGACACAGAATTTTGGTGTGAGTGTATTATAAGACTTTAAAATATAACTTACTGAAATTTTGTGAGCTCTTTTGATGCCTCTCCTTGATACCAGTTGACACATTGCTGAAAAATCAAATCAATGTTTAAAATCACCGAAATAATCTAAAGTGATCAGTTAAACACCATTTGTTAAAGTATTCCTGTCCAATATAGTTGTCAGCACATCTAGTGAGTGTACCTGAATAACATACCAGTACTAGGTCCTATGTACTCCAGGATCTGTCAGTTTATTTAATAAAATAAGAGTCAATGGAAGCACACATGTAACAATTTCAGGAAAAACTCACTTAGTAGTTCTAATAAGAACAGTTCATCATCACAGCCAATTATATTCCTAAATGTTTTTTTCCATATTTCTAAATATTTTAACTTTATAGAGAAGACACTAAATCATTCTGTTATTTTCTTCATTGGGTTTAATGCCATATTTAAACAATTTTTCAGTCATATTGGCAACCGGTCCATCTAACCAGTTTTCCTGGACTGTATACTAACTAGTACTAACTTACCCTTCCACAAGGAGCTGGCAACTTCAAAAATCAACATTTTTGTCAAATTTTCATAGAAGGGTATGACCTGCTGTGACCAGGATTTGTACCCAGATCGTTTTGTAACAAGTCCAGCGCACTAACCACTGAATAACGGTCGCAGTCACTAAATAATATAATCGGTTTTCTCCCAAATGTAGAAACATCCCTATCTGAGCATGCCAGACAATCTCTGTTTGGGGATGAAGTGACAATGGCTTTAAAACAAATGAATACAAAAATAACCAGTTTAACTGTTGATAAAATGTTTACATACGGGCCTTTATAATATCTAGTACTGTTACCTCAATACTTTCTATAGTGTGAGCTCCATCCAGATAGAACGTGGTGCCTGGTTCCTCTATTTTCTGACTTCTTCCTAACCATCTACACTGTTCTAATCCTGATAGTTAAGTTAAACAACAGTTAAACAATAAAGTAACACATAACACAACCTTCAGATTAGCAACATGCAGATTCAACCAGACCAGTCCAGCTTTTTGCCAGACAATGCCATTTGGACATGTCTTAGTGTTGAACCCTTCCTGACAATTATAACAGCTTCATACCTTTACAAGAAAATTCAGGAAAAAAAAATTGTTCAGACAGAAACAATCCACCATACTTTCAAGTTAATGCGAAATTTGTGTTAAGTTTATTTAAGTAGAGAAATCCTATTTGTTAAATTCCATTCTGTAAGTTTAAATGTAAAGACAGTGCAACAAGCTAAAAACATAAAATTATTATCTTCACAGGCCAGTCAGTAGATTCTTGCACTCACTCACACCAAAGTGGTTCAAAGCTTGTGTAGAGACACATAACGCTTTGAAGTGAGCCACAGAATAAACATTAAGTGTGAGTGTAATAGCTCGTTGAGTTCATGAGAGTGGTTTATATGTGTATTATTGTTAAAGGGATTTACTACAGGGAGTATAGTACGATAACAATTTCTTTGCAATTTTGGGAAAAGGTCTGTGTCCAGTCCAATTGGGAAAAAATATGCGGTGGGACGCCAAATTTGGGAACTTTTAGGTCGGGAATAGGGGAAAAATGTCTTTATTTTCAATTGGGAAAGATCTATGTACCGGACACAAACAAAGAAGGAAAAAATTCGCTTGATAAGCCAACTTCAATGATAATAAATTATCTCACATCTAAAACTAAACGAAAAACCAGTGAATCATTCAATGTTACAAATCATTTCGATACAAAAAAACGCACCTAAGTAATGCTGCTTGGTAAGTTTGAATGGAGCTGCGCGTGTCAGTATATCACAGGTAGATGAGGATGGTGTAGCGTCTGATAATGTTCTGTTTGTTGATTTATCTTCAGGAAGGGCTTCACATTCACTGCTCTCTTTTGTTTTCTCTGCCAAAACAACAACAAATATTCCAACATGATCTTTGTTTTCATTTTTACATGACTTATTTCACAGGGGTTTAACGCCATTTTTTCAACAATTTTTCAGTTAAATACGGCAACCAGTTTACTCAACCTATTTTCCTGGACTGAATACTAACCAGTACTAACTTACCCTTCAACAAGGAGTAAGCACTTCTCCACATAGGGAGGAAAATCAACATTTTTGTAAAAATTTTCATAGAAGGGTATGACCTACCAGAACCGGAATTCTGACCCGGATCTCCGGGTTACAAGTCCAGCACACTAACCACTGGACCATGGCCTTCATAATGAAAATGGGCAACCAAACAAAATGACTGTAGATTAACTAGTATACCTTCATGTTTACCTTTGTATTTCAGCATCCAAGTGTTACACAGCTGTAGACTTAGGGAAGCATTCACTGCCTGCATGCAACCTTGAATACCAAGGTTAACGTTAGGACCGTACTGATCTAAGTCTGGACATAGCGATAATGAACACTGAAAACAAAAATATTCAATAATCAATGATGAAATATTTAACAATAAATCAGAACTACTGATGACCAGTATAAACAAACATGATCAGAACTACTGATGACCAGTATACACAAACATGATCAATACTACTGATGACAAGTACAAACAAACGTGATCAAAACTACTGATGACCAGTATAAACAAACGTGATCAGAACTACTGATGACCAGATTACACAAACGTGATCAGAACTACTGATGACCAGTATAAACAAACATGATCAGAACTACTGATGACCAATATACACAAACATGATCAGAACTACTGATGACCAGTATAAACAAACGTGATCAATACTACTGATGACCAGTATAAACAAACATGATCAGAACTACTGATGACCAATATACACAAACATGATCAGAACTACTGATGACCAGTACAAACAAACATTATCAAAACTACTGATGACCAGTATAAACAAACGTGATCAGAACTACTGACGACCAGATTACACAAACGTGATCAGAACTACTGATGATCAGTATAAACAAACATGATCAGAACTACTGATGACCAGTATAAACAAACGTGATCAATACTACTGATGACCAATATACACAAACATGATCAGAACTACTGATGACCAGTATAAACAAATGTGATCAGAACTACTAATGAACAGTATACACAAACGTAATCCAATCTGAAAACTGTTTATTTGTTTGATAGGTTAAGAAATAAGATAGAAATTGTATTCACAATTTACAATTAATCATTGGCTGACATTAAATAAAAAAATCACAAAGAAAAATCAGATTATTTTTACAAAAAATCTTTGTTTCACAGTGAGCTACGTATCCTAGATTATTTCTCATTTTACCAATAGATTTTCCTTGACAACCAAATCTTTCAATTTTTTCTTTCATTGGTGTACATGAAAGTTCTTTCATCTAATAAGTTGACAGTAATGATAAACGTCTATAATTAACCACCTGTCTGTCTTAAAATACAAAGAGAGTGAAAATATAAAAGATGTGCAGGAACTTTTTAATTAATGCAAATGTGCAGAATTACAGAAAATAGAGCATTTAGAAGGCTCTAAGAAAGAAAAATTTGTAACATAAAATAGCAGGTCTGTTAATATTCTGCCCCGAGCTATTGTCACTCGTGTCAAAAAGAAGCATGACTTACCCCAATCTCCGCGGCTCTAGACTTCAGCACTGTCATAGCTTCAGGTACTTGAGGAGATGTAAAGGCTGGTACACCTGGCTGAAATGTAAACACATACAATATGTAAATACACCATGAAATGTTCCCCGGTGATCAACATAACATTTCATCATAATCATCTCATCATATCTACCATATCATTTCTACATTATCATATCTACCATATCATATCTACCTTATCATATCTACCTAATCATATCTACCATATCATAATTATCTACCATATCATATCTACATTATCATATCTACATTATCATATCCATCATATCATATCTACATTACCATATCTACATTATCATATCTACCATATCATATCTATCTTATCATATCCACATTATCATCATCACCTTATAAATAATTACCTTGAATATTCCAGCTTTATGCCAAGCAATTTTATCAATGGTTGTTCCCAATACAGAGACATGATCTAATCCAAGGGAAGTAACTCCAACAACCAATGGATTCCTGCAAAGGGAGGTAACACGCTATATGTAGCAATTCAATCTTGATACAAAAAGATCACATTATGTTTGATGTTCAATGTAAATGGTGCCATGTTAAAACCAGAATGTGAATTATGAAATATTTGCCATAAATCTGAGGTTGACATTTAACAAATTACATCTACTACATTGTAAGTTGTAGGTAATTCAATTCCCATACAACACACTATCACATCTCTTGGTAATATTTTTTATGCAGAGGAAGTTTACATCAATTTTCAATTGAAACAAATCATAAGCTTTTATCACTTAATTTGTAGTTAAACTCTTATTTTACCAAGCCTTGCTACACAGTATGTACAGCGGAACCCCTCTAAACCAGCCGAGCCCAGGACCAGGTCATTTGGCCAGTTTAGAGGGGATGCCAGTTAAGAGGGTGTTTGAATTAAATAGTAATGACGTCAGGACTAGAATATATGGCTGATTTAGAGAGGAAACTGGTTTATAACGGAACTGGTTTAGAGGGAAAACCAGTTTATCGAGGAACCGGTTTAGAGGGTTTCCACTGTATTGACAGGGGACATTACTAGTACTCTGAACCAAAACTGAATTAAACAAGTTGATTTAATACAATACAAAAACATTTCTCCCCTAAAACTGTACCAGCTGTAAATTCTCTCATATACTACATATATCCCTGCTCTCAATTAACATTCAAACCTTTTCAAGAAAAATAAATATTCTAATAATTTGTCAATTAAAAAATTGTAAAATAAACAACTTGACACTTTTAAGATCAATTCTACAAAACATAAGCACCATAAAAAGGTATCTTTAAGAATAATCCAGTAACTCAACCATCATTTGACAATAGCTTCTGTGTTCCTGTCAGCTCAGAAATTTATGTGTATAACTATTTTACATGATGATGCACCATATACCTGATGACATTGGTACTGTCATACTGTCCTCCAATTCCAACTTCCATTATTGCAACATCTACTTTTTCTTGCAAAAATACATGAAAAGCCATGACGACCAGGAACCCAAAATAATTTGGCATGTTGTTTTCTATATCATCACCCTGTAAATATCAACCCATCAATATAACATTACATACCTAAAATATAACATTACATACCTCAAATATAACATTACATACCTAAAATATAACATTACATACCCAAAATATAACATTACATACCTAAAATATAACATTACATACCTAAAATATAACATTACATACCCAAAATATAACATTACATACCCAAAATATAACATTACATACCCAAAATATAACATTACATACCTAAAATATAACATCATATATCCAAAATAAAACATTATATTACCACAATATAACATTGTATTACCACAATGTAACATTATACACACAAATATCATTATATTACCACAATGTAACATCATACACACAAATATCATTATATTACCAAAATATAACATCATACACACTAATATCATTACAGTGGACTCTCATTGGCTCGAACTCGACGGGACTGACGAAATCAGTTCCAGTTATCCGGAGTTCCAGCCATCTGGAGTTTACTCCATGAAATAGAGTTGTTTCCCTTGTATATATTGTATGCGTAATTTGTTCGTGTTGTTTGTAATGATCATACACCTACATGTACATACATGTAATAGATTATTATTTAAGCCAAAAACATACAAAACAAACGTATATGTATTATATTTATATATTTTATTCATAATAATATTCATGTATCATGTTTAATTCCTCTTCCAGTTGCTGACTTAGCTATTCCCCCGTTACCGGGTCCTTCACTAAGTTGTTCAGCATTGTTCTTAATAATTGCTGACATGGTTATCCCCCCGTTACCGGGTCCTTCGCCATGTTGCTCAGCATTTTCTGTCAGATTTTGTGATAACATTTGTTTAATCATTTTGATTATGAAAGCAATGATTTTGCGGGGCTTATATTAAGAGACATTCATCATGACATTTTTTACTCATTATTGTTTGTTATTTCACAAATAATTACAAAGAAGTCACTCGTTAAATATCATTGCAAACATATCTTCGTTGACCAAAATAATAATTAATAATGCACGATTATAGTTGCAAACAAAATCAAACAATTGTTAGTTGTCATAATTTTGTAATGTTATCTTCACACGCGTGTCAGTTTCACGCACCGTGTCATATCGCGCGAATTTTTGACAGCAAATTACTCTCAAGTTGTGAAAATGCATTGTTCAACCGAGAGGTGTGAATAACAGAGTAAATATTGACCACGGGACCAGATTATTGGTTCGAGCGTTCGAATTTATGTGGTTCCAGCCATGCGGAGTCGAACTATATAAAACATATTGTAAAAACAATTGGGACCGGAGAATGAGTTCCAGTTTTCCGGAGTGTTCGAATTTACCGGGTTCCAGCCAATGAGAGTCTACTGTATATTACCACAATATAACATCATACACACTAATATCATTATATTACCACAATGAAACACTATAATTATACTCACAATATAACAACTTACCACAATATCATGTATGTGTGGTGTTTTTATTGGATGAATACTTCTATCTCCACTATATTTTGAGACATTGAATCCAGTAAATTGAAATTAAAGCAAAATATCAGACTAAAAGACCTGATTACTTCTTTGGTAACAAATACTAAAGGTCTACCTGCGTTGATTGAAGCTGATTATAGACGTCCCAAAAATAAGACGCAAACTTTTCTCTTTCTAGCGGCTGACCATCAACGCAGAATCTCTCTCGTACTTCAACCAAATGAGGGGAGCTACAAACACATAAAAAACCTTCAGTTATAAAGAAATTGCTCAGTGTACAATTAATACCATACAGTATCATTTAACAAAAAAATAAATTTGCACCTTTATTACATTTTGTTTTCTGCCAGTTTTCTTCGGAAATTCAGTTATATACTATCGTATAACTTTATTAAACTAGTTCACATGTATTTCTCTAATCAGCTCAGCTCCAACATATCCAATGCCAGGAGCCCTCGGGCTACCATAAAATTCCGCTGCACTACCAAGAAACAGCCTGTCGGGCTACCCCTAAATCCAAATATCAGTAGCTCAGGCCAGGCTGTATCAAATATCTACTGGGCCACCAGAAAAAAAATCTGGTAGCATATTGGGCTACAACACACACACAATAAATTTGTCCAACGCTGAGCTGTGACATTCGGTCTTCAACCTAATGATTACAGTTAATATGCTGCACCCAAAGTTCAAACTCAAGAACAATAACTCTGTACATTACATGCTCTCCCTTTTGAGCAAAGTGGTAATGCTATGTCCTCACTTGCTTACACTTATGGTTGTTTCAAATCTCTCAAATTTCCAACCTCAAACATGAAGGATACAACACACCTGGTCTTACAGGCTATACACAGGCTTATTATACATATACAATATCTAACGATGAGTTTATATTCATGAAGAAGAAATCAATTTTTGAATTTTGAGTTAATTCATTTACCTAAAAAATCCAGTTTTGTATCCATTTTGACGCAAGATACTTTCACAATATGCGCATGTGGATCCCTTCCCTTTTGTGCCACTCACATGAATGACGTTTAATTTGTCCATGTCGGAAATCTGATTTACAAAAAATAAACTGAAGTAATACAAATATGACTAAGAAATGTAGAACAATGGAAAAGTTAAGTGATGTAGATTCTATGAAGACATTTGGTCTGTAGGATAGTCTATGTGAGTGTTGGGGATATCCCAGTCTTAACTCACTACAAAGGATACGGAGTGGCAAAAGTTGACTATATAATAGAGTGATTGACATACATATTGGTACAGAGACTGACACATTCTCACACTGTTTCGCACACACACAGGGTGATAAACAAAAGGAACTGATCGTCTTCACTGACCTGTATTCCAGCTCGTTCAGCAAATTTCTCCATTCTGGGAATATTTAAATGCGCTCGTTTATCTTTTTCTTTACGAATTTTCTCCAGTGTTTGAGCATTAGACTGTAAAGTGTTCAACTTCTTCACAGCGTCCTGAATTATAATTCGAATAACAAATAACCTACAGCACGCACATGATCTAGATAATTATTGTTTGTATAGTTTATCATTGTTTGTATAGTTTATCACTGTTTGTATAGTTTATCATTGTTTGTATAGTTTATCATTGTTTGTATAGTTTATCACTGTTTGTATAGTTTATCACTGTTTGTATAATTTATCATTGTTTGTATAATTTATCATTGTTTGTAATGTTCATAGTTGTTTGTATAATTTATCATTGTTTGTATGATTTATTATTGTATGTATTTGTATTTTACCATTTATCAACAGTACTTCACATATTTATGGAGTTGACCTCAACAAAAATTCGACTTGTTTCTACATGATAATTTTTCTGCAGATGCAGCATATAATGTGTCTCCCACTGTCAACCATTAACGAGTTTGGACTTATGCTTCAGTAAGAAATTCAAAAAGCTATTATTTACATATTCACCTTCACCTTTTTGGAGGGGTATAAAAACAAATTGTTTGCGTTTTTAAATGGGTCTTTTCAACTACGCTCATTGTGTGTGTGTGTATGTATATATATATGCACAAATCATTGCAAACAAACTAACTACAATGCATTGTAAACCAGAAATTTTGGATGTCATTCAAAATTCAGAACAAAGAGAAAATTATTTTGTTTACTTAAAAGATATTTTCTCACCAGTAACTAGAACAAGAAAGGAAGATATCATTGCGAATTTAACAACTCTGTCAATGAAGTATGAATTTATTTTGCCAATTTCAGACATTGTCTGTATGAGCCCTATTTTCTGTGTAGCCATAACATTCATATTGTTCAGACAATATGTTTTATTAATTACAGAAGTAAGACAAGGACACACATGTCTAATTGTATAGGACCAATGGACAGAACATGCAAGACAAACAATAAGATGTCATATCAATATTAATTCATAGAATTCAGAGAATGGCGACCAGTCAAAATGTTGGTAACAAAACATTTTCAGAACAATTACAACGGTAGGACATACATTATTATTGTTTTTGTTTAACTGAATACCATTTAAGAACAATATTTCAGTATGTAAAGCAGACAATGGATAAAAAGCTTAACTTCCAAAAAATAACCCACTCCTCTGCAGGCAACAAACAACTTCTTTAAATGAATACATACCATTGCCAATGATTTTTTTTAAAATAAATAGTGTTATCTCGACTAAGATACCTGGTATCCTATTTTAGGAGATTAATACGCACAGATCAAAATCATTACTGTATGGCGCAATATATCTGCGGGGTCAAATGTTGGCGTTTTTTAACGTGTTTTGAATTGACAGGGTCATAAACTGGTGCAAATGCTCTCAGACCGCCAAATTTACACTCTCGTTGACAATAACATGGAGTCATAAATATAAATAAAATGGTGGTGCTTTGAACTGGCGCAATTGACCCTGACTGCCCTTATAGCCAAAATAAAAACCCCCGCCAAAATAAGTACTTATACAGTAATTTTCTGAAGCTATGCCTGTAATAAGTTATACACAAATTATAATGAGAGCTCTACAGAGCGGTGCCAACACCAATCTGTTTTACATGTCAACAACAGGGCCCACATTTGAGATTTTGAGTTTTGAACATGATAAGGAATAATTTTGACCAAACTTCTAAGTTAAAAAGGGACATAACTAAAAAAATATAGCTTTCAAAGCTATGCCCCTTGTCATGATAATAGGTATTCTAAGTGTTGATACGGTACCTTGAAGTGTTTGAGTAATGGGCTACATTAAAGTTTTTACATAATGTCAAAAACGACAGCACAGTGATCATAATAGCTTGACTTTCTTCAAAACAAACGAGCTAAAAACACAAATCTCATAAGAGACTAGCAAAGAATAATATTACAAAATTCTATGAATTCTTTTAATTACAATCATCCCCTTTAATGATGGTCACCATCTTTATTCTTTTTTTATTTCTGTATATATTTTAAGCAAATTTTCTATTCATCTTATCATTTCAATTATTTTTATCTATTTATGTATGACACCATTGAATATGTTCAACATATGTAACAGGCATTTAATCAAATATAACTGTTTACTGTTAGCTTAAGAAGTTAGATAGAGGGATACATTCTATGCTATATTAGTGACAAAACATGCATTTAAAACAGGCAAAACTAACTGCAAATAATTAGTATAAATCAGTAGCAGGGCTCGTGCGGGACAACCAGCTAATAATTTTAACTGGTTCTACTGCACTTTCAACCTGTCCTTAGTCAATTTCTGCTTATAATTACGAGTGGATAAAAGGACTTGTCGAGTTCTGAATGGTATTCAACCAATGGTAGAACCTGTGAGTCAAAGTCATACAGGAAGAGAAGAAATACGGCCTTTATGTACAGTTTAATTGATGGTCACAGTTCACAGGTGGTTGTTAACAGTTTTACTGTACACAGACATGACAATATTTTGTTCTCGTCAAAACACATTTAAGTTTTGCCCTACAAGATCAGCTGACAATTTATAACATTGAAATTACGACTGAATTAATCCATATGAAGATAACCCAGTTTGTACGATAAAGTTTCAAATGGCTAGCCTTACATGATTACAATATAACAGTTAGTTAAACAATCATAGGCTGTTACTTTAGGTGAGCTAATTATAGTGATGAAACGATAACCGGATACTATCGATTAGCGGCATGAAAACATCTGCCGATTCCGATAATCGATTGCAGTTTTTCATAATCGATTATCAGTCTATCTCATTTAGGCGCCATAAACTAACTACTGGTGGCGCAAACTAAACATGCATTCAAGGGAAATCATTCGCGTTGCTTTAAAAAAAGATGGCAGAATCGTTGACCAAAACGAAAAACAAATATTTGAGCATCCTGGGATGAAGGCAAAGTCTCAGATTTGGAAGTTCTTTGGTTTCTACAAGATAAATGAAGATCTCCCCGTACCAAAAGTGAACCTTGCAATGAACATGGCCATTTGCCGGCTGTGCGAGTATAAAAACACCGGTGAGAATTAATTTGTTTACCAAGTTGTGCAAGAATCAAACACTAGTGGTCTACTTATGTTACACTACTACACTAGAACCTATTATATAATCGGAAAATCGCATCAGATGTACCAACCGATTCCAACTGATAATCGATTATGATTTTGAGCCGATGTTGCAACACTAGCTAATTATTTGTTACAAGCTAATTATTGACAACACTAATTTAGTTTAAAATCCAAAAATGGAAAATATTTTATTTACACCATTGGGCTGATTTTTTTAACTGACATGTACAGCATTGCAGCAATACAAGCCACAGGAACCAGTCCAGTACATCAAAGGCTGGGTACCAAGCTACAACATTTATTTATTTATTCTATAAAATAATATTTAAAGAATAGTTAGTAGCAATTACAAATCTAGATATTTGAATACTGTATAGCGCAATATATCTGCGATGTCAAATATGGGTGCTTTTTATGGAGCTTTGAATTGGCGGGGTCATAAATAGGTGGAAAAGCTATCAAGCCGCCAAAAATAAAATACCTGCATTACACACGGCAGGGTCAATAATTGGCGATACCACATTAGGCCGCTGAAATACCCTATAAAAACATCAACTATTATGGATAGTGACAAAGTTAGTTTGTCACGAGTTGTCTACCTTTTAAAAATAATTGATGGTAATTGATATTTAAACTGCAGTGTTTTCAAATAGTGGTGTTTTGAATTGGCGCAATCGACCATAACCGCCAATATAACTAAAATTAAACCACCGCCAATAATACCCGCTATACAGTGAGTGAGCTGATTTATAATAAAGCTGTGTCTCAAACATGAGGGATGTTACAAGAGTTAATACACACAGACATGTTATTTTCAACAGAAACTGTGAACAGAACATGCTTTCTACGACTTAAGCACCCAGAAAAGTCCAGAACAAATAAAATTGGCTTCCACAAATTTCATCATTTTTCAAATTAACTTCATAGCAAAATATCAGAACTTTATAATTTCAGAAAACAAGATTTGAAAGCTTGAGTCGCACAATGAACATGCATGTAAAACAGAAACAAAATCAGTACAGACCTACAATATCTTTGTTTCCCTGTCATCCATGATTAACCACACCATATCCATGACACACATACAGAAAAACACCATTTACCACGAGTTAACAAATTATTTTAATTCATTATTACAGTCTGATATCACTTTATGTTTTGTTTGAGTAATACAATGTTCATGGGTGAAAGATGAAATTTTTAAAAAAAAAACAACAGAAATCTTATTATTGGTGCCGTGGAAACAATAAAAACCAGTAGGGTCCGGACCTAGGAAAAACCGGTGCCAGAAAATTCTGGAAATCTTTAAACCATGAATGTTTTATTTAATCCCATGTTGATTGGCTCAGAGAAAGTTACATTAAGAAAACATTAACATTATGTGCATTGATTGTATGTTGATTTTAAGTGTTTAGCAGACAAAATCCAAATGTTTAATGGCAGGAATCAGGGTAGAGGAAACAAAGATATTTTAAAGAATGGCCTAATAAGACCAGAATAACACAGCTAGAGTCAAACCTGAGGACTCAGACAAACAAAGAAAAGAAGACATATGACAGATAGCCACAGTTAAGTAGGTCTTTTTCAGAAGAAATAAATAAACGTATACAAAGAGCACCTGCTCGTCACAGGTGGCCTATAACTCAGGTTCAACAATATCTGTACAACAAATTTTCATGGATTACTTAAAAATACGAACCTGGACAAAGGATAAAATAATGGAAAGATGAATAAGTTCAATTCATATCATCCTAGCCCCATAATAATAATAATAATTTAAACATTTAGAATTATAAAACTATCAGCAGTGTAGGGACCTGATTGTAAGTAACACTGGAATGAGGTATAAAAAATGTGTAATAAGAATTCCTACCAGTTCAAGACATAAGCCAAGATACATAACAGCAGAGAAAAATCGTGCAACATAAAAGCAACATCTATTTTCAACTAGGGCTAAAAGTGAGGTAAATGTGTCACAAAATTGGTGACCAAGTAGACATATATTAACATTGTTACACCAGGGTCCTCATTCAAACATTGATAAGAGACAGCAGGTACCAGTGCTATGCTAAACAAAAAAACACTGGTAATGTCAACACATTGTTACAGGGCCTTTTTTTTGCCCTTTTTGGGTCCGGTATTCAGCCCCATTTCCCAAATAAGAGTATATACACCTTCCCATAGAAAAAGAAGTTGCCCGATGATTATAAAAAATTGAAAATGTTCTGACATCATATTACTAACAATTGCTTATCTACAGATAGAAATTTTTTACCACAAAATATACATAATCTGCTGTGTCAACTAAACACTCAGTCCATATAATCCAGGGCTGGCAAAATCAATTGCACAAGTTGCCCGAGTCATATCACAGGCATTTGTAATGGACCTGAGGTGGTAAAATTGCAATAAATTCTTTATAAAACATCATAGCTTAACCCAAAATTACCTTAAATGAAAAAAAAAAATTCACAGAATTCGACCACACTCCACTGTTATATACACTAATAGAAGGCATATAAATCTTTGTTCCAGTAAACGCCCACCAACTTTACAAAATGAGATCAAATACTAAGCTTCTAGCCCAAGCTGTTGCCGAAAAATCAAACAAGAAACATTAAAACTTAACCCGATTTCTTTTAATCAAAATGCTGCCACACTGCACATATTAATGCAAGGTTGTCAGTCTATTATAGGTCGTATTGACCAGTAAGTCCTAAAAAGAACCATTAAATACATCAAAATAGGTCGGCAACGAATTCAGAAGAAACAAATATTTGAGTAATTAATATTCATATTTTCGAATTAGCCATTGCTAATACAAATGCTACGTGATTTCTGATCAGTTTATATTGTTTATAGAAACATAGCAGTGTACGACAACTGTACCAGATGAGATAAAAATCTCAACGACATTAAGGACAAAAGATTAATTCAAAATGTAAGCGTATAAGAAGGTACAATTACTTTCACAATTCACAAATAATCAGCCATGATCATACAGATCCGATTCCCTTGGCTTCATTCTCTTCACTGGCTAAGAAAACAAACAAAAGAACAGAGCAAAATATGAATAAAAAATTTTAAAAAGTACAAACTGTTACTAAGTATAATAGGTACATATACATCACAACAGCACATTTCCTCAATTCATCAAGGTAGAAGGGATCTCTTTTCACAAATAGATTCAAAAAAGGGACACAGGTGACATCCCCCATCTTGTCAGCATATGATGGCTTTCTGTGATACATATGGACTTCTGCATTCTGCTCACTTGACTCACAAACATAGTTTTAAATATGCATGTACTAACAAACAAAACATAGACCATTATAATGTTTCAGTAAGAAAATAAGAACAAAGGAACGAGGTACTTAATGGCATACACTGTCTGACAAAACAATGTGAATTAACCCATAAAATTTACAACTTGTACATGGGTCCCCTGTGGTTATGATAACCCATGATCCAGGAAAAGTGTACAACATGGAAGAAATGATTAAGTGGGGAAAATTTGAACTGAATTGATAAGACTCGTACTAAAACCATATATCACCTACAGTTTTATACATTACTGGGAGAAAGTTTTACCGTAATGAACAATTCTTCAAATATATGATATATAATCAAAAGATAACACCATCGTCCCAACTTGTTAATGTACAAGATACATGCATGTTTAATTAACAGATTAATGAACAAACACCAGGTGTAATGGTATCATATATGAGCAGGGCTTTTTTTCATGGGTAGGGAAAGGGGCTTTTCTTAGATTTGGGGAAAAAATAACACTGTATTTTTGCAAAATGGAAGAAAAAATTTGATGCAAACTGAATTTTAGGGGAAATCTGCATCAATTTAAGGATTTTTCCCAAGGGGAAGACACCTATAAACGACCCTTGCTATAGAAGGAAAAAAGCCCTGAAGAGCCATAAAATCTGTGTATTCATCACCAAAGCTGATGAATTAATCATCTCAGTAATATACAACCCTTTTTTTATCCAACATTCTAACAGCTAAACTTCATTTGATTTGTAAGGACATGGACACAGGGACTAACAAAAAATGGCAGAACATAGCTACAAAAGGACTGAGCTTTGATCACCAATGGTGGAGCTTAGATACAAAAAGGCTAAGCTTTGATCACCAATGGTGGAACTTAGATACAAAAAGGCTAAGCTTTGATAAACAATGGTGGAGCTTAGATACAAAAAGGCTAAGCTTTGATCACCAATGGTGGAACTTAGATACAAAAAGGCTAAGCTTTGATAAACAATGGTGGAGCTTAGATACAAAAAGGCAGAGCTTTGATAAACAATGACAGAGCTTAGATACAAAAAAGGCTGAGCTTTGATAAACAATGGCAGAGCTTAGATACAAAAAAACTGAGTTTTGATAAACAATGGTGGAGCTCAGATACAAAAAGGCTGAGCTTTAATAAACAATGATGGATCTAAAATACAAAAAAGCTGAGCTTTGGTAAACAATGGTGGAGCTCAGATACAAAAAGGCTGAGCTTTGATAAACAATGATGGATCTTAAATACAAAAAAGCTGAGCTTTGATAAACAATGGTGGATCTTAAATACAAAAAAGCTGAGCTTTGGTAAACAATGCTGGAGCTCAGATACAAAAAAGCTGAGCTTTGATAAACAATGATGGATCTTAAATACAAAAAAAGCTGAGCTTTGGTAAACAATGGTGGAGCTCAGATACAAAAAGGCTGAGCTTTGATAAACAATGATGAATCTTAGATATAAAATAGTAGTTTAAAGTTAAATGCAAATCACCAAGTGACTGACAGTAGCGTATGTGATCACTACACCAGGTGAAGTATTATAACAGAATCTTAATAGAGGCAGCTCTTTAATCCAAAACAAACTAACTTAATAAATCTGATCCATTTTTTCCAAAAATTGGGAAGGGGCCTTAGCCTTCCATTTTGAGAAATTCACAAGTGAAATTTCGGCCAAATTGGGAAAAGGTAGATACAGGTATTTAAACATATTGGGAGTTTCAGCATTGTATTTTGGGGAAATTCTCCGAAATGGGAAAATGAAGCTTTTTGCAATTGGGAAGTCACTGAATGTTGACCTCTGTTACAGAAGGATAAAAAGCCCTGTCCCTGCATCACAATTTACTTCCAGGTCTATATTTTTAAGCATTCCATGAATATAATCGCATGTCTAAACTTACCCAGAATTTTCTATAGATCTTAAAGTGAAAAAGTAACCAACAGTTTAAAGTCATACATCAATATATCAACATAAACCTCACTAATAGTCCTAACACCATCAGAGTAAATTAACTCCGATCCCTTAACAAAACATAATACAGTGCAATCATACGTTAAAATTATCAGTTACAAATTCCATACACAGGATTATCTCATGCTGCAGTACAAAAACCTACACACAACAACCACATATTCTTTAACAAGATGTTCTTAATTGAATTTGTTGCTCCTCTGATTCTACTGGTACACTGTCAATATTGATCAGTTTTAAAGATAAAGATATATTGGTTGATAAATAAAAAAATTAAAAGAAATTTACATAATGACTGTAATCGGCGTAATTTGGAGGCAATAATTGACAAATCGCAAGGGGATAAAATCTGCCAGGTATTAGTAGAACTGACAGTTGCCTAAAGCCTTGTCCAAATGCTCATATGAGATGTACTAAGGACAGTATGTTTTGCATTGGTGGGTATGTACATGAAGACTTTAACACATATCTGGCAATTAAAACAGGTAAATCAGAGCTCCCAATCTCCTGAATTTGGGGCAGAAATTTGGCCCCATTTCCCCACCTTTGGAATATACTTTTTCCCCAATTTTTGGTAAGAATTCCCCCACCTGTCATATTAATTAGGCTTTTGAAATTCCCCCTGAACTGAAAATGATGCGAAATCCCCCCCTCTCGCAGGGCCCGGCCCCCAAACGAGAGAGAGCCCTGTAAATGTAGTTAATTAATTAACCAACTTGGATGATATTAAGTAACAGGCCACAATTTCGTTATATTTAACTAAATCTGTTAGTAGACACAACAATGACTGGTAAGTAAAATGATTCCATTTTTTAAATAAATGGTAGATAAATTGTGATTATATTTATTTATTTTTGAAAATTGAATAATAATAACATGTCTTGAATTCTTCATAAATTAATTTTAAATGTATTATTAGTTTAATAAAAATTATTAATCTAATGTTTTCACAACTTTAAGCAACCATAATACAAATACTGAGTAAAATGTTCTAAGTATGACAAAATTGACATGTATAAGTACGAAGCCAATTGGGTACGAATAATTCTGTCACTGAACTGTTTACATTAATTACTAACACAATTTACCTCATATTTCGATGAATTGCTGCTGACAGCAGCAGATAAAATCGTCCGTACCATCGCGGTGCTATTTCCTGTCGACTTGTGCAATTGATATTAAATGACAATACATCGCTACAGCATATCGCTTGAACAAATACTGTTTCCGATCATGTTTGTATGTCGTGCAAAACGCAAGTGGCAGTACACACGTGACCGGATGATTTTTATACCGGTGGTATGATAAAGCTAGCAGTTGCGTAGATTCGAATATACAATGGTCTCACATAGGTATTTTTTCTGTACACGATATGTTTGAGCAGAATTTATTAAACTCACGTTTACGGCAATTTATTTCTTGAACGGTTTTGTTCAATGTGAAAAAAACTGTTAAAGTTTCATGTTCTGTGGTTTAACAGACTTGATACACTGGTACCCGTTCCATGTCGCGGTGCTCAGTGTACATGTAAACAGAATCAACGAGAATCACTAAGGTCTTATCTTGGGTAAGATGGAAACAATTCTGGGGTTACCATAAACTGGTTTCCGTTGTCTCTGGCTGATCCTTTTGTGCATTGCAACATGGAACCATTTAAATGTTACAATAGTTCTTCATATATTGTGTCAACTTACTTTTGAATAATATATGTATCCTAACTGTGACCTAGAGGGCCATGATGGCCCTTTTCTGCTCACCGAGTAAAGTTGGCAATTTTAGTTTTTGACCCCAGATGACCCATGTTCGAATTTGTCCAAGTTGTCATTGAGACTAACAATCTGACCAGTTCAGTCTAATGTACGATGATGCTGTTTTTAATTGATTTATTTCTTTACAAAATAGGGCTTATTTTCTCTGCAAATACTGCAGACAGGTGTTTTCATCAGAACGTAATTTGGAAGAACCCAAGTTCATTGCCATATTTCCGCCGAATAGTAAAGATTCATACGGATAAAAATACAAGAACTCGTTCTGTAATGCGATTCAAATTGTTCCCAATTTACGAAATTTGCATGTTTCTCCTAGACAAAAATATTTTGATGGTGATACATAAAATGGTTTATAAGCGTTATTAACTAGACATAAAATCCTAACTATTTATTTAGGCAGCAAATAAATCTTCAACTGAATGAAAGAACGTATTTTTTTGTGAGGTTTTAGAATCAAAATCAAATGAAACTGGAGGTGTATTTGTTTTGTTGACGTTTTATTCTGAATAATTTCAGTAAGTTTTATTACGAAATGTATCTTAAGTCTTAAGTCATCAGAAGGAAGGTAAAACAATAATTTCACAGCTATGTCTTTTTCCAAGTATAACATGAACAGACGTCTACTGTACAAGATGTTTGCAATCGTTGAAGACCTAGCCTTTTATTTTCAATTATTATCTATACAGTTTGATATAAGAAATACCTTTCAAAAGAAAACAGAAACGCGTTTCTGTGTACATTTAGTACACAATTTTCACAAATGATCACAAAGACAGGTATGAATGCAAATACTTCTTTTATCCATCAATATCTTTATGTTAGTTTTTAATGATGATCGTCTTTGTTCATTGTTTGAGGAATCATCAACAATGACATGTACGTGTTGTACATGAATCATGTGAGCTTACAAACAATGTCCTTTGTATTGATATCCCGCGCCTTTTGGAAATTGCAGATGTAGTTGCTGATATAAAACATTTTGCACCAGCTCAATGTTTTTTGGCTCGATAACGGTCTTTTATTGTTGCGTGTGGATTTCTCAATTGGAGTCGATCCTACATTCAGTTGATAGCTATTCGAAGCAAACATTTCTTCACGTGAATTCAACCAGAACATAGGCTTTACAGGTATTTTAGTTTTTTTCCTTTTCTTTTCTTCCGTTTCAAGGACAGCTTATAATTGATGCGAGCCATTTTCAGGTAACGTAGAAATAAAATAATGTTAAATTACTCAAAACAAGTATTAGATTGATTTTAATTTCTTTTTAAAGCCATTTTAACATCCCTATATAATTCATACCACATTTTGTATTATGCTTATCTTTTTTATGTGACATATCATCACTGGGGTTTAATACTGTTTTTACAACAATTTTTATTATATTTATATTTTATTTTTTTTTATTTTTTGAAAAAAAATGATGTGGACTTAGCTGCGTACGCGCCTGGATGTCTTAGAAAAAATTGTGGCCAGTGAATTCTGGAGTCAATCGTAAACACTCGGTCATTTCCGCAACCGTGAATAAACTTTTTTACTGGTGACGGAAAAGGGCGGATGAGTCCCGTTTGTATTGTCAGGAAAAACACATTACTTAATACGCTTGGGTCATTTTAAATGACTCTTTCTGCGTTTGTGTGGTATTATGGGTAACGAGTGCAGTATGTTTATATAATATTACGATACGACTTAAATATTTCAGAGTGCACCATTCATATTATTCTGTACCTACTACATAGTATATGCTATGATAAGCGTTACATCTATAGTTTTCCTGAAAGTTTTAACTAACTATAAAACTAATTATAACTGCTGCCAAACCTACTAGCTGTAATTACTTCATATTTCAAGTTCTCAAAACTGCTAAAGTGTAATTTTTAGAGGTATGAAAAATTACTATCCGAATCTAGTGGAGATTCTAATTTGTACCGTATTCAACAAGCACGCGTTGAAATCACTGTCTCTCGTTTGGGATATAATCGAAGATTGTCTCCAGCCTTCAATCAAGGGAAGCTTTGTAACTTATACATTGAAAGATGACAATAAATTTTTCGATATTAGCACATACATGGATTTCAACGAACCTCAGTAGCTATAATTTAACAAAAAAGTGGTGATGAATTATTAGAGGCTTAAACAATAAAATTCAGCTCAGCTGTGCCGAGACAGCGACTGCCACAGACTCTGCCGTGACCAGGATTCGAACCTGGGTTGTCGCGGCCACAACGCGAAGTACTAACCACTATACGATCACGGCTATCACCACTGAGTTGTGTAGCAAGTGAAATTGTGGAAGTAACAGGCTTAGTGAAACACTTCTTAAGTGGGATATCTAGTTTTAACTGTGACGTTCAGGAGGCGTTACACGGACTACATGTAATACAGAGTCAATGTACACTGTTGATCGAAAAATAAACGATCACTAATTTTGTAGTATAAAGGCTTTCATCTAAATATCTTTACCATACGCGTAGGCAGGAATGAAATGGCTATACGTACAGTGCGGCACGAACTGCCGATGGGTGAGGGTGCAGGAGGGGTTTTACAACTTAGTTTGGGGAATATTTTTACGTACGTACATATTGTGCGCAATGGGCGCCACGCCCTTGTTAACAAAACAGAGTGTAAAATAAGTTTACCAACTTACAGACTATGCCGTGGATTATCTCCGTGTTGAGGACCGAAACTTGTATTTAATAGCTACTTATTAATTCATGGAACAACATTTATTGATTTGCAGATCTAATAATAATAAAGACTTCTTTAGCACTTATTAATTGTACGTGCTGGTAACCGACGGTTTTCAGTTTGGTAAATTTATCCAGTAAATAAATTAGTTTTCTGATGACACATTAAATAATAATCTCATATGTGCGAACTATCTGAAAATACAACTATTCGCGTTTTTGTTTCTAAAAGAAATTTGAAAAAAAAATCTTTGAATTTACATATCTAAGTTAGTATTTTGAAGCATGAAATAAAATCATCAGAGCTTGTTCCAGCTTGATTTGATCAGCACGATGTCTGAACTATGTATCTGTTAATGTTAGATTCTAACGCATCATTACAGGTCGTTAGGTCAGTTGAACAGACGCTTGGAACGACCTGAAAATTCCAAAAATAATCTAAGGGAGGTAACTCGTAAAAAACCTGTTCTGGTTAGGCTTATTAACGTCCCTTGTAAAATGATGAACGTTCTAAGTTGTACATTATTGTAGAAACTTGCAAATTACACTAAAGTTGGTGCTGGCAGGTCACAAGGATCACTGATTTGTTCACTGTATCTACACAGAACTAGATAAATTAGTGATTTAATATCCAGCAGAATACAATAAAACAACAAACAACAGACATGTTTGTAAAATTTTTATTTCGGTCGTATATAATTATATCACAGAGAAAATTAAACACAATGTCAGACAATAAATCTGACGTTCATTATACAACATTGAATACATAACATTTGTAAGATCAGATGTGATCTGGGTAGAAGGCTGCAACAAATAAAACAATCTGAAAGACAAAAATCAATAACCAGTCCCAACCTTTTAGGCAAGATGTACACCTTCCATAAATATTTATCAAAAACTAGTTGGACCAATTTTTGTCTATAGCAGGATAAAAACTGTGTGAATTAATGATTCCATTGACTTAAAACAGTGTATGTTCCCTAAACAGCATCCACATAATACAACAGTTTTGCTATTTTGTGAATGATTTTTGGATGTAATTCTTATTATAAATCAAAGTTTTTTAGTTTCAGTGTAGTGTTGATTAAGAACAGAGGGCATTTATCATAGAATATTCAAAAATTAACAGAAAAGCATTCAAGACAAAAATGGTGAGATTTTAGCCTGCAGACTTATATCAACTTTTGTTACCTTGGACCCAGATTCTCAATTAAATGCAATTCAACAATAGCTTAAAGTATTTCTGAAAACAAAAAATCAAATTGAACATATTTTATCTTAACTGAACATGAAAACATTCATTCTTGTACAATATATGACATTATGATTTCAACAAACAAGAAATAATGGTGACACGTATATGAAAATGAATTTGCAAAACAAACAAAACGTACAGACTTAAAAAATAACCCCACCTGACATGTTAAGCCGAATGACATTATTATCAATAAAATGAAAACTCCAGATAATACAGTCTCCCAGTAATTCTAACCATTTGACAGTAATTATAAAAAATGGTAAAATAAAAATGTAAAAAGGATTTAAAGATATTTTTATCATAAAACACTCACATAAATCTTTAGACATACAAAAAGTTACAACAATATCAACCAAGTAGAATAATGTTGTAAATAAATTTAATCAAAATCTGGGCATAGGGTAAAACCATTTCAACATGTATATACTTTTGACATTTTTCAGTAAATTTGTGTATCATTTTATACATGAATCACAGATATGCTAAAATAAAAATAATAAAATAACTCCTACGAATATCTTAGAAGCAACCCAATTAATGAGTCAGATATGTCAGGAAAAAGAGGCTTTCTTTAAAGTATGGCTTGACAAATACTGTTCTGGTGTATGCTGTATGTGTTAAATCCTGTCACTGACAAAATTAATAAAATACCACAGCACTGAGGCTACAAGTTAATTGATTAACAATTGCACCAAAAACCAATAGAAAATCAACATTGAAATACAAACAAATTAAATTTTACTTGTGCATGAAAATTTTGATGGAGGGTTCAACGAAAGATAGTATCGTGGTGTATGTACATGCACAATGTGTTACATTCCTAAAGAGTTCAGGCACGGTAAAAGGCACACATACACATAATAAAAAAACTGTTGTGAATGCATCAATTCCCTCCAAACAACAACTCCCTCCAAAGAACAACACTTTTTGTAACTCTGACAAGTTTTGCTCTTTGGAGGGAGCAATGTACATGTAATTACATAAGCTATTAAGAGTTGATTGTTAACTTGCTGAAAATGTGACATCACACCCAATTAACAAACAAAACTTAAATAAAACATACAATGCCAAATTTAAAGCCTAGTATTGTCAATATTGAGTTTATTTTCTCATTGACCCAAAGATTTTATCCAAGAATGATATTTTGATCAACACATGTACCATCAAAACACATGTACAGCTGCATGTATAAATGGACAATTTAATGTAATGATCAATACAGTATGTTACAAGACTTTAACCCTTTGCCTGATAAGCATACTTTGGACTCTTCCAAATTCAAAGCAAATATACAAATCATCAATCTATTTAAGAAAATTAGGTTATTTCTCTCTGACAGAGTGGAAAACATTGTAGCAAAAGAAGCCATTACTCATTACAAGCAATGGCCTCTTTCGCCACAAATGTTTTCGAAAGTCGTCAGCTTCAGATGCTGGGAAATGCGGTATTATGCGGCAAAGGGTTAATAAATTAATAGGTAATCTTCCATTCTCCTAGATTTCATGTAGTCAGTTAAAAATGCATGACTGTGCCCAAAAACAAACCAATACAGAAAACAAACAATTGCTAAATGATAAACAAAACAAAATAAGTTGATGTAAGATGTTAAAATTAAATGCCAAAGACTACACACTTCCGTATAAGAATCAAGAGACTCCACTGTATTTATTAACAACACTTTCTCCCTAGTTCCTTTAATACTCAACAAAATAATTTATCAATTTCTATCACTTTTTCCTTTGTGTTGCCAGAAAAATTAGAATAGTGCACACTTTAATAATTACATTCTCATGAAACTATGTCCGTAAATCAACCGTGTTCACTTCCTTTGATCACGTTAATTTCCCCCTAAACCAATCCCGCTAGAAAATGTTTTCCAATTTGTACTTTTCTTTTTGCCAGGTGGGGTTATCATACGCTCCCTTCTAATGCCACGCCCACCATACTGAGGTTTCGGCTGTGGAGGAGGAAGGGGCTGCATACGGGGTCCATCATATTTTAATGTCTTCCTATCGAACAAGGCCGACTTAACCTTCGAGTTTACCTGAAATATAAACAGTAAAGGTTTACGACTTGTGACAGTTACGATAATTGTACACCATATATTATATTTTGAGCACATGTAGGGTCCTTTGGTTATACAGCATTTGAATTCATGAGTCAGATTAACTTACCACTATTCTTTACAATTCTTCCATGACATTTAAATATATAACCACTTAAGGACCATTAAAGTTCTGGTATTTCCGTGATGGGAACATGAACTTGACTCAAATAAAAAAGCAACTAAAAAATGGAACAAAACATTTTACTGATAGAATTTCACTACTTGAGACAGGTGACTTTGTATACTTTAGATTCTGTAACTGTAAACCAAATGCCCAGCAAGAATTGGAAAATATTAAATGAAGTATTATCTAGGGTAGACAACTCTGTATTCACTCTAAGCATTTCTTTATAGTTTTTGGTATAACTTACATCTTGTTTCATTTCTACAAGCTTGACATTAAATTCTTGTTCATTCATCATAATTTTGAAGTCAGAAATGGTGCCTGGCCTCCATAAAGGCTCTTGTTTGTCATCACTCTCAACAATGGAACCAGTACATTCAGTGTACACATCCTGAGAAATGACAGACTTCTTGTCATCCTGCTCAGCCACGTCTCCACTTCAATAAAAAATAAAACATAAAACTTCATGCACTCAAAACCACAGTAACGAAATACAGGATGTTTTATTAAATTTCATCTAACTCCAATGTGACATTGCCACTGGGGTTTAACGCCGTTTTTCAACAATTTTTCAGTTATATACGACCACTGGTTCACCAAACCAGTTTTCCAGGACTGTATACTAACCAGTCCTAACTTACCCTTCCCCAAAGAGTTGGCAACTTCCCCACATATGGAGGAAAATCGACATTTTTGTCAAATTTTCATAGAAGGGTATTCGAACCCGGATCTCCAGGTACCATTATCTAGCTGCAGAAAAGCACTAGTCTAAAGACAACACCAGGGACACATACTAACAACAATGACAGATCTCTGGTAATACACTCACCTGTACTCTGAATCCTGATCAAATTCCTCTCTGTCTTCTAAAGGTCGAGGTGGATCAAATATATTTCTTATGGCAATTTTAGCACTTTCTGCGGCCCGGCTCTTTAGTATGTCACCAACAGATTTGCCGGGAAACAATCGTGATAAAATTGAAATGACATCTTCATTGTTTGGATCTAAAAGAAGCCCCATGAGAAGGTCTCCCCTAGCACCAGTCATATTCTGTAACAAAACAAGATGATGAATTTATGAACATGTACATCAGAGTAATGTGATAGAAGTGATGTGACAAAAATAATGTGATAGAATTAACATGATAGAATTCATGTGATAGAATTCATGTGATTGAATTAATATGATGTAATTCATGTGATTTGAATTAATGTGATAGAATTTATGTGATTTGAATAAATGTGATATAATCAATATGATTGAATTAATGTGATAAAAGTAATGTGATTTAACTAATGTGATAAAAGTAATGTGATTGAATTCATGTGATAGAATTCATGTGATTGAATTCATGTGATAGAATTCATGTGATAAAAGTCAAGAGATAAAAGTCAAGAGATAAAAGTAATGTGATAAAAGTCAAGAGATAAAAGTAATGTGATAAAAGTAACGTGATAGAAGTCAAGAGATAAAAGTTATGTGACAAATTCCTGTGATAGAAATGAGGCAATAGTAGAAATGCTGCTGTAGATGAAAGAAACAATAAAAACCAAACAACGTTCATACCTCCATCATGTATCTTGCCCTAGCACGAGATATATAATATTGGCCAACTTTAGGATGATACTCGAGGGCTTGACTAAATCTGTTCTCTGCTTCCTAAAACAATTATATAAGTCGGCTATAATTAACCAGCAACAATTCCTTAGTTAACACACATAGGGAGCTAACATTTCACATTCATACACATTATGTCCATTTATTGGACACTTGGGATAATATTTGACACATCATCAAACATTCATTGTTAGGAGAATTATGATTTTCATATTTTTGCAAAAAAATAAATGGGAATGTTAATCAGAAGAGAGAGTTTATTTTTTTATTTTGCTTGTACACGACAAGCACCAGTTTTCAGGAATCTGAGTCAAATGTAGTTAAAAATGCTTTCAACACAACAGGCTTATAGAATTATGTATAAAATATCGGTTTTTAATACCTTGCTACCATAAACTAAAACTCACTGAAAACATCTTGTCCTGATAAGCACTGACACCAAATTCGTTATGTATGACAGAAATACGCGACTTTATCGTCTCATCATTCGGATCTAATTCCAATGCTTGTTGATAATCTTGCATTGCAAAATTATATTCTTCTTGGCGGAAAAAGCAATCTGCAAAAGAAAAAATTGAGGTAAAAATTTATTTATTTATTTATGGATGGATGGATGGATGGATGGATGGGTACAAATTCAGTATTCCAGTGTTTCACTCAGATACAAAGTCCCTTTCAAACAATAGATTAATATAATATCACAAATAGCGTTAATAGATGTGAAGTGATGGACTATTTAGATGTATCGTGAGATGACTGACATGGAGAATAACGTAGGACCACATATCAGTTTTACGGCCATTAGGAATAAAACATATTCAATAGCCGCAGAATTTTTATTTGTTCACGGACAAAAAAACTGCAAAAGCTTACTTGCCCGCACCCACAAATGTATGACTTGGGCAACTCGGACAATTGATTTTGCCGGCCCTGCAGTGAAAGTTTATGATTCAAGATTTTATCACTCCCCAAAAACTTAAACAATAAGTAGAGAAATCAGGTTCAGATTCTACATTAACTTTACCTCCTCTATTCACATAAAGTCCCTTTTCCCTCTTCTCTCCTTTGATAGCCTTATTGAGCAGAATGATAGCTTCTTCGAAGAATCCTTTAGTAAAACATTCAACAGCAAAGTCATTGTAAGTCAGTAACAATTGTCTCTGTGAGTCTATGTACACGGAACTCTCCTCATCGTGATCACATTTATCTAAAGCTAACAAGAAGTCATCTATAGCAGCATTAAAGTCACCTAGTTTCCTGTGGAGAGCCCCTCTGAAAAGGTAAATAAAATTACAAAATTAGTGCTACTCTATAAAGCATACCAAATCATGTACAGTAATTTTTAAGGTGTAAAAAAATAACAGGTTTGTTTCCGGTTACACAACAGACCCATCTTTTACCAGTCAACTCAAAAGTTTTAAAGCACCCAAATCTTAGTGCAACGTTGTAATTTTCACAACAGTGTTGCCGATATATGTGAAAAAAAATTTAAAAGAAAAAAAATCCCTACCTACCGACCCATATTTTTTTGGGCATGCAACTGGAAACAAACCTTTTTATGTTTAGGCCTAAATAAAAAACAATATGCCTAAAATCATTTCAAATGTCATTCATGATACAAAATATTTTACTCTGATTAAAGGTACCCACATAAAACTCACATTAAAATTGTTCTACTGGTTGGTTTATGCTGCAAGATTTGAGCAGCAACCCTTAAAAATGTGAACAACCTACTTACCTGAGGACGTGGAACTCTGCCACAGCCGGGTCTGTCTCTATTGCAATAGATATTTTCTGTAAAGCCTCCCTGTGTTTACTCATCAGGTTAAGTTGCATTGCCTGTCGCTTGTTTTCAGCAGCAATCTTCTGCAACTTTTCCATCATTTTACCAGCTTCAGGATGACTGGGGTTTAAACCTAAAGCGTCTTTAACGTCATAGTAACACAGTGTTGTCTGAAATAATAAGTTTGATGTTATTTTAGGCAACTGAGTTTACATACTCAAAATGCATAATGTACTATAGACCCTATGACCACATGTTGGTATATACAGTCAAACCTGTAAAGACAGGCAAAGACAAAATGAGGCCTTTCTTGACAGGTGGCCTTTATTGACAGGTGGCCTTTATCTGGAGGTGAGTTTGTTTTAGATAATCAATGAAGATTTTTCTAAAGAATGGACTTTATTCACAGGGTGGCCTTTATTCTGAAGTGGCTGCAAACATAGGTTAGACTGTACAGAAATTATAACATAACGTGTAAGATCTTCAGTCATTCCAGAAAATTCCAGAAAACTTTTAACCACGCATTCCATGAGTGAGACACTTACCATATCTTGAAATCATTTGTGAAAAACAATAAATCCTATAAAACTGTATTTATAGTAACACTAGAATGAAAGTTCAGCTGTACTTACATTTCTGAACATTTCATGTAGTCGAGCTCTCATGACGTAGAGATCAGCGTTATCTTTGTCTATTTCCAGACGTTTGTTAACTAAGGCAAGACATTCACCGTGACGTTGTAGGGCAGCCAGACACGTTATACTACATCCATATAATACACAAGACTCATTATTCATGAATCATACATACATGCTCAAAGTTTCAAATTTATTATCACTTAAAAATTGGATGTAAATGAAAACAATTAAATTGTAAGAAAAAACAGACAGCACAATAAATTCTGTTTATTATGAACAGGGTAGGACATAAATAAAGTGTTTCTTAAAACTGAAGTATCTTGTTTGTTTATAGAAAAAACTAGCCTCTTTTATCAGGATCTATAAAACTAACAAACAAGAGCTCCTCAGAGTGGCGCCAATGCTGGTCTGTTTTACAGCATTTGATATATAATATCATAAGCAATTTTGACCAAAATTCTAAGTTAAAAAGGGGCATAACTCCAAAAATATAGCTTTCAGAATAATGCCCCTTGTCTTGCAACTGCGTCTTGTCACGATAATCAAGTATTCTAAGTGCTGTATTAATATTTTTGAAAGTCTTTAAATAATGGGCTACATTAAAGTTTTTGCATGACAATGACAACTATAATGACGAAATCAATGACCCAGTGATCGAAATAGCTCGACTTTTTCCTCGAAACAGACAAGATAAGAATCATATAAAGTAATGTCACAAGTTATTATTAAAAAAGAATAATGACACTTCACATTTAATGAACAGGTCATTAAATTATTTGTGACAAAGATTAATTCAAGATTAACAAAGATTATGAAATTAAGATTTTCACGGTTAGTTATATGAGGTGCTTGTTTTCTTTAATGTGACCACAAAATGTGTTCCTTACAGCCAACAAATCATTATGAACAGGTGTAGACATTATTCTTAAAACAGAATAAAGAGGAAGAAAAATGAGCCAAAAACGCTGTGTAAAACATAACGGTAAGTACGCGTTAAAGGTGTTCTTTATAACCAGAGTTAACTGTAATTCTAAACAATTATCAGAGGGTTAAAGTCATAAGCATCTGACTTGATTCATCATAAATATAGGTAGGAAATTGTCATGTAACAGATCTTACAAGATAACAGACACTAAACAAGTATCTTAATCAAACTTGAAACTCTAAAAATGTTTGTAAATCAAACAAAATGATAGAATTATCTTCCTTGGTAGATGTACACACATTTGATTATAAAATAAGGTACGAAAAATCAAAGCATAAACTATTGATATATTCAAGAATATTGTTAATCAGCACTGAAAATCAGGTAAAGTTATATAGTGAGATCACATGTAAACTTACCTTCTTATATGATAACCGATATTATCAGGGCTCATTTCAGCAGCCCGTGAAAATGCTTCGAGGGCTTCCGGGTAAAGTCTTTGATCAAACAATGATTGTCCTTGGAAGTAATACAGAAAAGATAGTCTATTGTAATATGTGTCATTAGATGGGTCCATAAGACATGCTTTTTTGTAATTAAGAATAGCAGACTGAAAATCACACAATCGTAGAAATGCCTCAGCTCTCTCAACGTAGAATTTCACATCATCGTTACGTATACCCATAGCTTTGTTAATGTACAGTATAACACCTTGGTGGTTCTTCTCTTCTTTAAGCTGTAATGCTTTATTAAAACTGAAACATAAAATGAAAGAAATCCATTTGTTGGTTAAAACTAAATATTTCAACGGTAATGATATGTCTGATACAGTAAACCTCAGATAAATGACTACCAGTCAACAAGCATCTCTTTGTGGCACACATTTGATGTGAATATATTATATTTCTCACTGTTATGTATATATATTATATATCTCACTGTTATATATATATCATATTTCTCACTGTTATATATATATTATATTTCTCACTGCTATATATATATATCATATATCTCACTGTTATATATATTTATCATATTTCTCACTGTTATAATATTATATATATCATATTTCTCACTGTCATATATATATATAATATTTCTCGCTGTTATAATATATTTAACATTTCTCACTGTTTCAGAGCCGTCTCGTCCATAATCTCCTTCATTGATGGTTGAGGTGGTTTATCCATGCCCCATTTCTCTGTCTGGAAGATGCTTTGATTCTGCCTCTCTATGGCCTCCTCGAGTGTTTTCTCATCCACCGCCGTGCTGAACACACCGCCCTCTGTCAGCTGGGATTTCTTCAATAAAATTCATGGTTTTTAATGCATTTTCATATCAACCAATTTAAAATGTGAATTGGAACTGACCCAACAAACTGGAATATATTTATTAATATAGATATTTTCTTATAAACCATTCATTAATCAGTTAGTTTGTCAATCAATCACGCATTTAAAAATATGATTTATCAAACATTTCCTCAGAGATATACCTAAATGTATGTCTTTAAATAAAATTCAGTGAATATTCATCAGTCATTAAGTGTTCATTGTTAGAGACAAGCAGAAGAGTAGAAGCTTCAGTTTCAGTGTGAAGACCAGCTGAAAACATAGAACTTTGGTCATCAAGAAAAGAAACTTTAACGATAGAAGCTGGATTAAAGTTCTTCATAAAAATATCTAAACATTAACTCCAGAAGATGAACAGGTCTGATAACATGTCACAGATATGAATGTCAAAAGCTGAAATAAAGAAGTGACCAGTTAATTGTGTAACTCTCACAAACAGGTAGATTGTGCTTATGGTACAATAAGGAATTCATGATAATAATATACAGTAAAAACTGTTTTTGCAGCTACCTCCAAATAAAGACCACCCTGTGAATAAATGCCATTCTTAGAAAAACTATTACTGATTATTTAGAACAAACTGACCTTTGAAAAAAGGCCATCTATCAATAAAGGCCACATTTGTCTTTCCAAAGGGTGGTCTTTGTTCACAGGTTTGACTGTAAACAAGACATGTTACTTCATAAAAGGTGGCAGACAGCTTATTAATAGCAAAAGTCGTAGGTTGGTTTGACACAAAAATAATTGTACAGAAATCAAGTCTACAATATTTTTATGCATAACCAGTCAAAGGTAATGTTTTAATGGAGAATGTTGTTAGTTATGGGAAACAACTTAAGTTCAGATAATTATCATAGTGAAGGGCCTTAAGTTGGCAGTGTAGGTTGAACATCAAATGGTGTCAGAGGTATAATAAAAGGCCATTTAGAAATTGATTCTGAGGGGAATGTACATGATTTAATAACCAGAAAGTACTCCAAACTTTCAAATACATTTTATAATGGTGTACCACACATATCATTCCCTTAATACAACAAAATTGGTTCACTCTTTCAAAATACAATGTGATATAGAAACTTGGATCAGACGAAACATAAGAAAACAGATAAATATCATTAGAACAACAATTATCATTTACTTCAGAGCACTATCTGTACGGTAAGTAAACAGACATAGTAGTTTTAATCTTGTTACCAAGGGGAGACAACTTGAACGGTTAATTATGTTATCATAGGTAGATAACCTGACTTGTTAATTATGTTACCAAGGTGACCACATACCCTGCTTAGTCTACTTTCTTGTTCTACGCTAAACCTCCAACGTTCCATGTAGTAAGTAAACTATAATATGGTGTAATTATATATATGGTGAATTACAAAATATTTTCAAATAATCACAAAGTTGTAAAATGATATCCTGCAACATTGTATCTCCTTTACTAAGACTGGGAAAAGACCTATGCGCAGATATAATACCTAAGTGTTAATAGCAACATTCTACTAGAATTAATGAATGCTAAATTCAACTCCACTAAGTAACTTGAAGACAATAACACAGTTTATGAAATAAGTCCAACTTCTTGACACCAAACAAGACATTGTGTCACATGACGACATTAAATCACATGACACAAAACTCTCATACAATTAAAAATCACATCAAATACAACGTAACACATTGCAGTATTGTACATCATCACAGTGATAAATTTTTGCATCATCAGATGACAATAAATATGTAAACAACACTTTTACTATGTACAATTTTACCAATCGTTAGCGATACATTCTGAAAGTTTTATTCAATAAATACATTAAGTTACTAGCATTCTATGGGTACTTCTACATTGAAATAACTCACATGAGGCAAATAGCGAACAGAAAGTATTCATGATGAGACACCTGGATGGGGTACACCCATTTTACATGATCTGATATGTTCTTAAACAATTATGTTGTCATCAGTATTCAAAGGGTGAAAATTCACCCGCCACTTGAGCAGCATTTTCAAAGCAATGTGGACAACAATTGTTTCTTGTTCTGATAATCTTCCTGGACAGTTTCAGTACAATAGTGACAGAGAGGAAACACAGTGAAACATTTTATTACTGTATCAAAGGAGAGCTGAATTTGAACCAAAAAGATTAAAGGCTTCAAAATCCGTCAGTCAAGTCCAAGTTTAAAATCGCAAGCTCCTGATTGGCTGTTCCGGAGTCTCAAAACTTGTAAATGAAACTTATGCATTCTAAATCCATTCTTAAACTTCAATGAAATAAATCTTCAATCAATTTACACAGAAAACACTATATTCCATCATCAACTGGTTTCTGTATAAATTTGTAGTTTTTAACTAATAATTATAATCAGTCAAGCATGGCTTTTAAAGGAGTACATACCACTTACCACTTAGACCATTCGCCTGTAAAAACTTGCCACAGAAGAATTAAACTGAGAAAAATACATAAAAAATTGTCTAAAAGTACATTGTGTACCTGGGGGTCTGAAGAATTGTTTTCATCTTCTTTTGACCATGGGGTACCAGTTGACACTGTGCTGGGTACCAGCGCCAGCTGACTGTCTGTTTTAGGGGTTGTTAAATCCCCATCTACTGTCTCAGGAGCTGTTTTCTGAAATATCAAGAAACATTTAGTATGATAGAGACAACAAAATATTTGTTTGTATAACGGACATATCAGCTGGGTTTACCATTCCACTGACCTGTTGCCTGTCTGTCTGGGTAATATCAACACTTTATAGAAGAGTCATTATTCACATAGCTTGCTGATGGTCTTTCCATGCCTTAATGAAATGTCTCAAACTGGTATCATTCCTATTTCAAGTATTTTATTTATACTAAAGTTCTATGAAAATTATGTATTGTTGGGTCCTTACTGTTGGAAATATTTGTATGTCAACATCTAGTAAACACCTTAACCAGGCCCTTTTTTATTCCTTTTTTAGCTATGTGACATTTATTGCAGTGTTCACAGACCCCGGTGTACTATAGGGAGTGACACAGAATATTGGTACCAGACACTCAGAATGAATGAAACTATTTTACTTACCTGTTCACTCACTGACTGTTTCATGAACTGATGTTCAAGTTGAGGGTAAAATTGGTGTACATTCACTTGATTTGGATCTTCTGTTATCTGAAATACACATCACAATGAATAATAATATATGTATTTAAGATGACAATTTAGTAATAAGACATAATAGTTCCTGAACTTTACAAAAAATGCTCATATGTAGCTGTATTAGGGTATATCAAATGTGTCAAAAGACATTTTGGTTCACTTAAGGTAAACTTGATGTTCACAAACTATTGAAAAAAATATACACATAATATGAACGAATTCAGTGTTACAGTAGCCTATTTCAACAACAGCAGAAACATACAATCTAACCTGCGTTTGCAGCCACCTAAATATAAGACCCATTCCTTGAAAAAAAACGTCACTGATTATTTAGAACAAATTGACCCCTGAATAAAAGCCATCAGCCAATAAAAGCCACATTTTGTTTTTCCAAAGGGTGGCCTTTGTTCACAGGTTTGACTGTAGTTGTAACTACTGGATACACTTACCGAAAGGTGTACATGTTATTACCAAGTTTCATAAAACTATCTGATATACCATGATGATGACAATATGAAGACCAAATAATTAAGATTTAATGGAGCTTTTTAACATACACGTACATGGAAAAATTTGCTACATGTTAACTCTAGAAAAATATCCTTCATAAAAATATGAGTTTTCATGAATGTACTAGTCATTTAATTAATGTCGCATTAGCTACTCAACATTCAAACATACACCATGCAATTCTCAGGATATAACAAACAAAAGTTCCTGCAGACAAGAGGATATAAACAGTTTTATGAATACAATTTAGAAGAGAAATTTATATGAAAAGAGAATAAAACTGTGAAAATCAGTGTATAAAATAAACACACTTCTATAAGATGTAAGTAAATATATTTTCCTTTTTTTTGTGCATGGAGAACCACAAATCCGAAATTTTACAAGTGTAATAGTTCTTACAACTATAGATTCCTAACTGTATTAGAAACTTTGACTCAAAACTCTGAGGGTCGGTGAAAAATGAATACATACTTCGTGACAAAAAAACATATAATCAAAATATTCAACAAAACATGTACACACGTAGCAACATTGCTTTAACCAGCACCAAAAAAAAAATCCACAGCAAATTCTAACAATATATTGTTCACATGTACACAACTCCATAATTCCTTAGGACAGAAAAAATGGAGCTAAAATTTCATAACACAAAAATGTCACAAAAACAGAAAACAAACAAATATATACAGGACAAAACAACATAACAACCCTGCAGAGGAAATTAAACAACTCAATTCTCCCATCAACCATGATTTATAAGCTTTATGCATAAAAGCAGAAAATTAAAAAAATGGGTTTTACTTTACAATATGTCAACCACCTTATGGTCATTTTTTCACATATTAATCCATTATGAAAATTATTTTTTAGGTTAATCATTCTGACTAGTCAGAAAGACATTATGCTACACTTATTGTGTCATACAGTAAATAATTGATTTAGTTTTATAGTAAAATATATACTCATAAATACTGAAATGAAGTAAACCAAACTATATACCTACACAACATGCACCTCAACTACAGTGTATAATACATGCATCCTACATCAGTAATTACACTGAGACAATAGTCAAACATCTTTGTTTCATATACATATAATATTGTTTACATTTTACCAATCCACCAAGCAGCTAACACACACATAATAAGCAAATCGGGACAAATTCTGTACAAATAAATTCTATAAATTCTGTATATAAAGTATATTTCTAATGAATTTATAACATGCATAGGAAATAATAAAAATCTGTTAGAATATTACCACAATTATATAACAATACCATACAATACATAGTATTGAAAATCCAAGAAAAATTTACAAGATACAAAAGTGAGACATGTACAAGTTGATACATAGATTTCATCATAAAATTGATTTCAATATTTTTGTCAGGTGAGAAGTATATTTTTCCCCATATAAAGGAAAGTGATTCCATTTCAAAATGAGTTGTACAGCTTCAGACCCATGTTTTGCTTGTAATGAGACAGATATCAAATCCAGTCCAGAACAGACACTATGTATCATAAGCAATATAAAGTATATTATGTGAATGTCATACAAATATTTGGTGAACTTTTTTGTCACTGAATTTTTTCATTTGTATATTTTATACAATGTATATATATTTTGCATTCAGTCCTTTTAACTTCAGCTTAAGTTAAGCTCAATTCATTGATGTATTGTGTATTACTTTTTTTCCATAGGCCATGTTGAGAATCAATTCACTGTGCTTCTCCTTCGATTAATACAGAATTTTTTACCCTCATTACGATGTAAAACAATTTGTCAAAACAACCAAACATAGGCCTGTATAAGGTGTACTTTAAATACAGAAATAGTGCAGTAAAAAAGACAAGATTCAATAACCACATACTTATCAAGCAAGTTTTGTTTTGTGTCACAATGTATGTATGTTAACATGCATTAATTGTTGAATGACATAGATGAGATCAAAACACAAGATTGTATAGATAAAGGGATAGGCACACTGAATCAAATCCTCACTACCTCCTCCAAAATTGAACAGGATGCAGCGAGAACTCACACACAACACAGAAGGAATGCAGTACAGACCAACAAGAGCGTAACATGGTCTCCATGGATGTACAGGACATCTCCGTGGATGTACAGTTTTTGAGCATGCTCAAAAAAAATGTAGTGAGGACATGGCCATTTTTTGATGCAATGGGGACCTAAGGGACGTAGTGAGGTCTTCATGATCTTCGTTCAGTGTGACGGCCCCTTAAGGCTCAATACATCAATTACATGGATGCCATTCAGAGCAAGCTAACATACAAATACGTGAACTTACAACAGCTGCAGGAACATACATATACATGCATTATATATATACATGATGAAAACTTATACACAGTTGGATCACATGACCGCTTTTGTTTTATGGTTAACAAAAAATGTAAAAAAAATGTACGCTCCAATTAAAATAATGAAACTGATTGATTTCATTGTTATTGAATTATCCACAACTAGGGATGAACATTGAAAAAAAATCAAAATTCATTGAATAACTTTAAAATCATAATCTTTCACACAAATTGTATGCTAGCAAAAATTGACATCAATGTTTTTGATCAAAACCTCATTACAAGGACAAAAATATCTGGTGCTAATTATTCTGAAAAAAAAAAACAAAAAACTCATTTTGGTGTAAAAGAAATGAGTAACAAAACAAAAGTGGTCATCATCCAGACACTGACAAAGTCATCATCTAGCAATAACAGGCTCAAATCTTACTGTTGACTCGGTACTGATGGTTGATTTTCTCTCTTCTTGAACCTGTGTTAACATGGGGAGATCATTTAAAGGTTGAAGTGATTAGCTACTGTTACACAGCTATGTAAACACATCGGTTCAACAGACACCATTGAATGAGCACTAATTAATATTTATCTTCACCACAATGACAACTTACAGACTCTTTAATACAAACATTCATGATGCCATGTCATCAAATATTGTCTCATTTTAAATATTAAAATCTTGTCACGAGATTATTGTCACATTTTTTCAACATCTCAAATTTGTGAATATTCTAATTTTTACCGACATTCAACCGTCTTTAGTGTTTTAAAAAACAAACACCTAATACATAAGCAACAGTATAATCAGACTACTTCACACATTTGTGGTAAAAACTTTCAGGATATTGGATTTAGAAATGAAATCACAATGGTTGAATAGAATTGAATAGTGGCACCCTGCCGCCATACATGAATTGTGTTTCTAAATACTGTAAAATTATCATTATATATTTTTTTGAAGATCTTGGACTAGCTGGAGGTTAGTTAGAGACAAACTAATGATTGATTTAATATATTAATAATTCATTTGATATGGAAATGTGCAAGCATATACAAGATATCCTACCATGAAAGAAAGTCAGAAGAAAAGATAAATTGTTGTCCACATTGTTGCCTGTCAGAGTTTGATTAATTAACTAATTAGTTTGATTAAATTGAACACTGAAAAATACAAAATATGTGAATCTGGGTTTAAACTAACCACTATATTCATAATACTCGAAAGTTTGGTGATTACATCTCTTGTTTTGTTTTTTGTTTTATTTTTGTGTGACTTATTGTCATTGGGATTTAACACCAATTTTCAACAATTTTTCAGTTATGAACGGTGACCAGTTCACCTAACCAGCTTTCCTGGACTGTATATGAACCAGTACTAACTTACCCTTCCACAACGAGCCGGCAACTTCTCCACATATGGAGGACAATCAACATTTTTGTCAAATTTTCATACAAGGGTATGACCTGCCGCGACTGGGATTCGATCCTGGATCTCCGGGTTACAGGTCAAGCGCACTAACCACTGGACCAGGGCCGCAGCAAGATTACATCTCTAAATTAAAAACCTAGGCTGTTATTTAATATGAAGTATATCAAAATCGCAAAAAAAAAACATTTTTTTTACCTCCGAAAGAGTAACATTGAAAACATCATCCTCAGTTTTCAGTTCCCCAGTACTTCCGAGGTCACCACTGTCATGTTTGTATAAAGTAGGTGTTTCAATACTCATTGGTGTCCCACCCAACTCTGTGCCCCTCCCACTTATGGGCGTATCAACTTGATCTGACATTGTCCTATCTGTGGTTCTGTTAAATGTCAAGTCATATCATTTCACTTCCTGTAAAAATATCCAAGAATTACTAAATACATACTTAGGTCTAAATACCACAAAAAAACAAGGCATGTACTACCAATTATAAAGAAGGTTTACTGTAAACTGGAAAAAAGAGAAATAATCCTACAAATTGCCAGGCAAATGTTTTCAATTGGACATGTTTTGCGCTTCATTTTTTAAATACCAGATCATATTGACTATTATTAAGACAACTTTTAGGCATAAGAACAAATCTAGAGTTGGTGGGGCAAATTTGTTTCCCAGATGATGGAATTAACAGATGATAAACTTATTGACAGAACAGACTGACATTCTAAGCCACAAATGCATCATTATTTAAGTGTCAATTGAAAATAAATGGTAGTCTGTCGGTAATGTTACAGTCTAATTTATATTAGGTTCAGACATCACATGGTTCTCCATATCATGTGAGATAGGAGGCAGAAAATAAAGTACTGTAGCCGTATTCATACCAAATAAAAGTGATTACACAAGTTATGAATAATGAATTTTGATTTGCAATCATTGTACTCACTATTTCTCACAGATACAATTATAAAATACAAATTTTAAGCCTTCTAAACATTTTATCGTATTTAGTCCGCCATGTTGTTTACAATAACCATTAGAAACGCGCATGCGCCAATTTCCAAAATATCTCAATAAAAGCTTGATTTCGATTTGTCAATAATACGGATTTTCCAATAATCAGCAGACAAATGGCCAATCAAATAACATTTAATGGGAATTTTTCGTAACGAATGTAAACTATCATGGCCGACATGCTATACGATGAAATTGTTGTGTGACTTGTTTTTTCTCTGATAATAACGTTTTTTTTGGTCAAAATGGATTTCGAATACAATAATTTCATGGATGAGGATTTTCTTTGTGAAGAGGATCAGATAAAATCAATCGCTAAAAAGGTCTGGTTCACTACCATTCTATCAACACGAACAAATTACGCTATGAGACAATACATGATAGAACTGAACTATTTGAACACGTTTTCTGATTCTGTACAATAATTTACTCACTAATGACCTTTCTTCGTCGCATATCTCGTAAAAAATTCCAGGGTCTGCCAGTTTTAACCCCATTAGGCCTGCTCATTACGACCCATCTGAATAGCTAAACAATCATTCAACTCATTTTCTGTTTTTTGTTACATTAATGTTCTTTTAGGTCCTAATTAAAAGGTTCAGATTGTATTGGTCGGCAATGGAGTTTTTTCACAGCCCAATTAGACCTGTTTTTCTTTCAAACTTTTTCATTTTTCGCTCACTCTCTCTATCTCTCGCACTCTCTCTGCAACCAGCCTTATTTATTAATAACTATAGAAATACAACATTAGTAAATATTGAGGAGAGAACTTGTAATTTGTAATACAGGCCACATTGGGTGATTTAATAGTGTCATCTTTAAATATTATTTTGTATATTAATACTAAAAATATACAGAACTGTGGACAAAATTTGGACGCAGGGTAACAATGTTTAAATGGGATCATGCTGTTTAATATATGATGGGTAAACATTTACAAATTGGGCAAATGTTAGCCTTTGTGAGTACAGCATTTGTTGACAGTTTAGCTGTTGTAGGTTTTTTGCTTAGTAATTTGTCAGTTACAAAAAGGGTCATTTTGGCCACCTAAATATGTAGTAGTACTAGTACAAACAATTGTTTTAATGGTATACTGCTATGGAAAGATACAAGGGTTGATAAAGTCTTGATACCATAGTGCCAGAGTTGGCTGATTTTTATTTACAAGATTATGTCCACCAATACAAATTTGAGTATTGGGGATTTTGTTGGTATCCCATGTTTATCAGTTTCACTGAGGCTAAATAATGAAAATTATATAATTGGATTATTTTTTACATTGGTTTAATGATAAGACCAGGGTTTAGTCATGTATTATGCTCACTTGTTATCTTGGCATCTTATTGTTTCATGTTGAAATGAAAGAAAATCATGTATTATCTGTTGTGCTGATGTTTTTGCTACTAAGTTAAATGTTAAATGTGAACTTTCTACGTGACCAAGCTAGTTAAAATTTCCATTTTTGCATGTCTAGACCAGACTGGTTTGTATTATTTCTACATTATCGGGTTTAATTTTGCCATTTTTTCCTTTTGTTCAACTTTCACCCATGTATATATTGTATACGTAAAGAGAAGAACATCAATAAGCATGTGTATCGTTATACACATGTGCATGACAGTTTTTATTTTGTTCAGTTTAAAATAAGATATGATTCATCTTTACAGACTTGGTTGAATACAGCATCAACATCATTAGCTCATTTAGAAAAAGTTCAGGCTAATGTTTACAACTTTGGTATCGCTGATCCCAGAGACCTGAAAGCCACGAATCTAAGATCTAGAAAATTACACCCGCCTGACACACCCGCTGGACATTCAGATGTGGGCACTGACAGGACAAACTTACAGCATGGCTCTTTAAATGCATGGTGAGATGATATTTATAATTTTATTTCTGTCTTGTTCAGAAACACATTAAGTTGAGTTATGTCTAAGTGGTGTCTTGCTACTTGTATCAATATTTGACAGTCTATATGACAATGTGTTATGGAGCATGTACAGTATGATCCCTGAAAACAGGAACCTGTATGGACTGAACCAAAAGTCCAGTTTTATGAGAATTACAGTATTCAGAGAATTACTGATTATAGAAAAGAAAAAATGGGACTTGAAAACTTGTCCGATTTTGAGAGAATTCTGGTTTTCAAGGAGTCCAGTTTTGAGGGGTTATACTGTATTTCATTATGTCTTCTCTGTATTATCACCGGCTCTCCTTTCAGGGGAAGTAATTCATCCATTCCTGAATCAGTCAAACAAAATGGCACTACTTCCCTTCCTAAACCAACACGCCCTGGAAGTGCTAAATTCAGCAATAGTAGAATCCGTCCTCCCAGTGGAAAGAAGCCTCGTCCTCAAAGTGCTAAAGAGCCCCTCCCAACTGGCATTGTCTCAGAACAGACATTTGGAGGTAGGTTATTATTCTTAGACAAGATTATTTGAAATTCTGGTATTCACACATTTTCTGCTTCTTTAGGAAAGACTGAATTAAATGACTGGCTTTTGTTCTTGTTTAGAGGCAAACTCCTGTTAAGTGGTTGTGTAATCTGGTTGGCAGTGAAATTTTACCTTATTTTCTCAGTTCTATTATCAGAGAGATACTCTCATGACTGTGTAACCCAAGCAGCTGTCATTCAGTTTTACATTTCTGTGTATTTATGGCTGTACTTCATTGTGTTGTGTCATAATGGTGCAGTGTTATTTTGGTCTAGTATTATTATAGTGTAATGTTATTATGATGTAATATTGTTATAGTATAATGTTATTATGATGTAATGTTATTATAGTGTAATGTTATTATAGTGTAATGTTATTATAGTGTAATGTTGTTATAGTGTAATGTTATTATGATGTAATGTTATTATGATGTAATGTTATTATGATGTTATGTTGTTATAGTGTAATGTTATTATGATGTAATGTTATTATGATATAATGTTATTATGATGTAATGTTATTATAGTGTAGAGTTATTGACTGGCCTTCATACGATCGTTCAACATCTGGATTTTATCATGTCATCCATTCTTTCATTTTGATAAATCGTCTTTGGTTTGTTACCATAGTTACCATGTCTCATTCATACATTTACAACTTGCTGTCTTTAATCACCTAAAACTTAATTACTGGTACCTAACAAATGATAATCTTTCACCTAAATAGAGAGATCCACCTTATTGTGAAGATTAGCATTTTTTACTTCTGTTATACACATCATGTTGAATGGATCGGAGTAAGATTTGCTCTCACATTTTTTTTCAGCAATCAAAACTTGTATCAAGATGTAATTAACGCATAAATAGGTCTGAACTAAGTAATACAAACTCACGGTTTTCAGTAAGAAATTAAGTAACTGATTTATTTTTGCCAAAGCAACAGCTGATAAATTCGGCGAAAATTGTTCATATTTTGGTGAAAATTTTAAAAATCTTGGAAAAACAACCAATTCAAATGCTTTTTTAACCGATGCTTTCAATCGGCAATCAGTTCTTAATGAAAGCCCTGCTAACTATGTGTACTTTGATGTGTTGTTAGATTATCTTGTCATTATTGTAACATTTTTGGATTAACTGGATAAAAAGGAATACAGAAAGTGTTAAATCTTGCATATTTTATTGTCATCTTTACTCGCCATATTTTCCTTGGTTTTCTCATTTTGTAATAAATTTATTGACCGACCCTCATTAGAGTTTAGGTTGATGTGATAAGAACTTGATCAGGGATGCTTTCGTACATGTTTCTCTTTTTTCTAAAATTTTGTTTACAAACACTTCATTTTGCTGACATTTTATGGCAAAAACTTATTGACTGGCCCTCTTTCCACGATTATCTAAGTGCAATAAAATTTTAATAAGAGGAGAGTGATATCTCCCGGCCACCTCTTGACCTCATCAATAACATAATTTACATCTTTATTTAAGTATGTTGAGTATTTAACAATTATTGAAAAATATGGAGAAAGTGCTTGTTAAAATGGATAATAGCAAGATTACAACTAATAAGCATATTCCAGATTTGTATGTTTTAGGTCAATCATATCATATTTTATGTTTCTTTGTTAACCTGGACAGTCCAGTGACTGTGGATCTCAAATTTGTTTGTTTACTTGGACTGTCCAATGAAACTGGCTCTCAATTATATTTGCCCAGTGTATGCAGGTTTTTTTTCATATTTAAAGCTTGTAACAGAAATTCTGAAAACCCTATTTTTAAATGCTGAACAGGTTTTGTTTTGAAAAGTAACAAATTGTGTACCTAAAGGGACATGTTTACGTGTCCTAAGTGGTGAAATATTCATTCTGGCTGGTTAAAAATAGGAAATCTGCCTTTTACACAGAAGGTTTATCATTTTAGGGGCTGATTTAAGGGTGTCTGCTTTTCACATAAACGGCAAATTCATCCAAAATTTTATTTTGGGGCACTGAAAACATGGAATTTTTTAGTGATGGCTTAATCAATAGACTGATACATTTGATGTGAGAGCTCTATGTCCTAGTGGTAATATGTGGATGAATTAAATTGTTTAATAGTTCAGCTGTTACCTACTGTGTTTGATTTATCTATCAAAGATTTCATACACTGAAAATCTGACAAAACTTACTCAAAAGGAAATTATTTATTTGATGTTCGGAGTAATTTGTGCAAATTCAAAATTAATCAATATCTTTGTGCAATAAAATGTATTTAAGACATATGTGTCTTAATATAAACAGAAGTTTCTTGTAATCAAATATTTGTGTAATTGTTTCTTTAGGTCTGGCTAATTAAGTGTTTAAATTTATATAAATACATGTTTGATATACTTACAGATAATTTAAATGATTTTTATGTATTTTTGATGTAATATCAATTGATAGCATTTTTGTTACATTTTTTATGATAAAATTTGTTGGTTATAAAATTGAAATAAGGCTATCTTGGCGCAGTGTAAATTAGAAGAACAATCCAGTTGTGAAGTTTTGTTTTCACAGAAAAAGTTATTAAATGTGAGGTGAAAACAGTTTAGGACCTATTCCAATTTTATTTGATAAAAAAAATGTTAGCATTTATTTAAAATGATTTTACTTGATTTTTTATTGATATCTATCTTTGTTGAAAGACTGGTTTTTGACCCTTGATGTTTTAACCAAAATACAAAATTTTAAATTTTTTAAAAATTTTCTGATGAAAAGGGGACGTCTCGGGAATAAAATGACTGAATATTAGTAAATCAGTAAATTTACCACCAAGAGATTTTTAAATTTCTTGCTTCAGTGTAGAATGGGATTCTATTAAGTTATTTTGCTGGTACAAGATCTGTGTGCAGGAATGACTTTGAAGTTGTATGTTTTCTTTCTACACTTCAGTGACGTCCGAATGCTTGTATTTCAACAACCTGCTGATAAAGATTTATTGTTTAATAAAACGTGTGCATCACTATTTGTGTACAAAATATACAATTAATGAACATTATATTTTTTTGTAAATCTGATCAGTGAGGTTTGGATACGATGTATAATTAGGTGCGGTGATGTAATGTTTGTGTTGTGGATTTACATAGAAACAGTTCAAATATTTTTACTCAATTTCTTCAGTCAATGACTAGGAACATTTTTTTTTGCTAAAATTAGCTTATTCTAAATGATCATGTATACTAAATGATTGTGTATATTTTTTTGTCTCACATTTATAACTTAAGTAGTAATTCTGTATTAAGAATAAAATATTTATTTTTTCGAATTTTTTTGACAAACTTGGTAATTTCAGTGCAGAAAAAAAATTGTCTTACAACAAGAAATGTGAGCTATGAAACGTTGACATCATGAAAGTAAATCCTCTCCAGTAAATTTAGTGACATGTTTTTGATGAACGCAGTTTTGTTCTGTGTAGTTTGGTGAATGTAAAAAATCATTATGCGGAGTAAAACTTCTTTACGGCGAAGAAATTTGTTGGAATTGTCAATAGATTTTTCTGGCAGGAAATTTATCACAGGTAGGAAATTTATCACAGGTAATTTTTGGTTGGGTTTAGAAAATTTTGTTTGGTTCAAGGTGGGAATCAGCTGCAACCATGGTTCAGTGGTTAGTGCACTGGACTTGTAAGCCGGCAATCCGGGTTCAGATCCTAGTCATGGCAAGTCATACGCTTCTATGAAAATTTGACAAAAAAGTGGATTTTCTTCCATATGTGGAGAAGTTGCTGGCTCCTTGTGGAATTTGAAGTTTCTGTTAAGTATTTTCTACTCCATAATTGTCCTGCCTTAAATCTTTTATGAATGTTCAGGCTTACAAAATGTTGCTTATCTCACAGGTCAAACTAAATTTAGCAGATCTAGTTGTGGTAGGACACAATTCTTTCAATCTGACATATTATGTCAAAGAAATATCAGGTATTTAGCTCAGTAGTTTTTGAGGGCCAAGATGTCCGTCTCACATGTACAATTGTAAATTCTGAGGGGGGGATTAGTTAAGAGAGGCACGTTTTTTACAGAGTAGTTGGTACAATCCATGACAGACAAGGCATGCATGCATTTTATGTTAGCAGTGTTCAGTCTACGTGTCAAGAGACATATTACATTGGAAACTGTGTAGAGTACAAGAGCTCTGCAAAGTGGCACCAACGCTCATCTGTTTTACAGCATGACCAAAATCCTAAGTGAAAAGGGGCATAACTCCAAAAATATAGCTTTCAGAATAATGCCCCTTGTGTTGCAACTGTGCCTTGCCATGATTATCAAGTATTCCAATTGTTGTGTCGATATCTTTAAAAGTGTTTGAGTAATGGGATACATTATAGTTTTTGCATGACAATGACATGACGAAGACAATGACCCTGCAGTGATCATAATAGCTAGACTTTTTCTTCGAAACAGATGAGCTAATAACGTAATAGAAACTTGAATACTACTTCAGTAAATCATCTTGCTTATATGTCAATGTTGAAGTAAGTTTTCCCATGTCAGTAAACTTTTGTATGGATTTATAGTAGCAGAAAATTGCTACATTTTGAATCTATTTAAAGAGTTAAGGGTTTATAAAAATTAATAATGTTTGGACTTATATCTGAGTGTCAACATTGACGTTTGATATTGATCGATATACAAGACAATAGGATTCCTATTATATACAAACATTTACATTATCAATCCTTCAACTATCAATTGTACAAGATTTCTTCAAATGAAGCTGTGTGAAATTCTATACCACAAGTTACTTTGGTACTGTCCATAATTCTGAAATATTCAGAACCCTGTTTCATGCTATATTGAGTTTTTGTAAAATACAAGTCATGTGACAGTTGTACTGTGAACAAATTAAGTTTGAAGCGGTTATCTGAGTCATATGTAAAAGGCAGGTTTCTTTGTTGACTGATACATGCAAAGTTAGTGAGACATCGTGAGTTTTACCAGTATGAGGGTCAGTCAAAAAGTAATGAGCATTAAAAAATAATGATGTCTTGAAAAGATTTGAACACTTTACCAATTAACATGTTAAAATATAACATGCATTCTATCAAATACAGACAGGAGACGTATGTTGTACTTTTTAATATCTTTTTAGTAAAAAACAGTACCACATTTATTAAAACAAATCAAGTTTGAAAAAAATGAGTTTACTACTGTGTTTTAGTGCGTACACTGCAATTTGGTTTCATTCAAGAGTCTTATAGCTGAATATTAGAAAGTATTATTTTATGTTTTCAGTAAAAGGGGCAAAATATGATCCCAGTAGTCGACCTCCAAAAGGGGCACCAAATACCTGTGGTATTGGATGGGTGGGGCCACCAGCTGGTCTCAAGTACCCGGACAGACCTCCAGATGGTATGTTCTTACATTATTGTATTAAGGATGGTCCAATGATTATTACATGTACAGTAATACTTTGTTATTACGATCATCAATATCACGTGCACTCAACTTATCTCAAGGAGTTTTTAATGTCCCGTCAGTTTTTGTCCTTAGTTGTGTATAATTTTCAACCAACTAAGAAATACCTCATTATTACAAGCACCACGTTTATCTCAAGCAGTTAGTCTGTTCTGATGGCTCTTTGAGATAACGAAGTTTTATAGTACATGTTTTGTTTATTGCTGAATCACAGGGAGCTAGCACATTGAAGGGATGGTGTATAATGGCGTATTAGGCCTAAAATGGCCACACGGACCAAAAACACGTATATCATATTTATACATATACTGTGTGCTGAATAATATCAACATTTTCTATTGTTTACATAAATGTACTTTATCTACTACATTAACAGTAACTACTCTACTTGCATTTTGTTTGTTTGTTTGCTAATTCACCTAAAGTATTGACAGAGAATTACCAAACATTACTGTCTCTAATTTAGGAACACCATGGCAAATGGACTTACCACTAGATGATGAAACTCCTGCCTTAGACAATTTGTCAACCAATCAGAGACCAGAAAGTTCTGTAGCTCCTCCCCCTGCTCCTCATGGCACACCCATTCCACCATCGCCAGAACCAGCAGAAGAGAAGTATGTTTTTGTTTGTATGTCAAAATTCTGCATGTTATCAATAATCATGTCAATTTTGGTGTCAGATTCAAAATCTAAGTGTGCTTTTGCAAATTGCTTGATGCAGTTTAGGAAGGGACACAACAAGTACTTTGTTGAGATTAGATGAAAGATCCTTGGTTAACATGGTGTTAGTCTATAGACAACATGATATGATAATATCAAAATGACCTGTCAAAAATGACACAAAAAGTTCCATCATTTGAGAACAGTGTAACAAATCTCTCCCAGATATATCTTCTCTCATTAAACTCTACTATTCAATTATACAAGAATATCTCATTTCTTATATTTCTATTTGTAGAACAAAACGAGTATTTGAACTTTTTATTGGTGATCCATACAAAGTACCTGACATCTCAGATGAAGACAGGTATGAAAGCTCAGATGAAGATGAAATACTCTATGCTCCGCCCACTCCTTCTAGTTACACTCAAGACTCTGCCTATCATACTAAAGAGTCCACCCACCTTGATCTGTTTCATGAAGAAAGTCACACCCCTAACAAAGAATCATTAAGATTGGCTTTACCTGTAGCTGATGATGATTATGATGAAATGGATGATGTAGATACAGAGAGGTAATAAACACAAGATTCACTCTCTGATTTACAATGCTTAATTAATATTATTGTGTTCCAGGTAAAAGTTATTTTTAAGATCTACCCAAAATCAAGACGGATGAACATTACATCAATAATATACTAGTAATAGATTTTAAAAATACGATATGCTTATAATAAATTATTTTATCCAGTTGCAATAAAATCAGATACATTGAAAAGCTATATTTCCCGAATAATCTGCCCACGATAAATTTTGTGTCCACCAATCTCAAAGGAACGAACTCGACAGATCTCTCTGATCTTAAGATAGACCTGGCCTTGTCAAAGACAGTTGATCAAACATATCGACATGATCATGACGTCGCATATTTGACATCACTCGTACGACCAAGTAGCCGTAATACACTGTAGTAAAGACAATGCTAAATTTTGAAAGAAAAGATCTGTTGGGTCATGCACATCAACATTTGATTCTATTCACGAAATGTTAATTATTGTTATCTGGATGACTTTCTGAAATTGGTTTGTTTTTCGAGTGCAGGACTTGATCTATTTGCTGTACCAGTATGATGTTACCTATTAAAATCTTTTTTCTCTGATTTTTCGCTAATTTTCAAAAGCAGTCTTTGCATATACATATAATGTTTATTTTATTCTTACTTTTAGGTTATTGGCAGAAGCTGAATCAGTGTCAAAGCAATTTAACTTAAAGGGGATTATAAGTGCAAATAAAAACCTGCCTTCCAAAGTTGACTCCTCCCATAATTCAGAATCAACCAATGGAAATAAAGAATCAGTCTGTGGAAATAAAGAATCAACCAATGGGAATAAGGAAAATCATCACATGCCAGTAAATAATAAAAAGAGGGCTGAAAATTTGGTTTCTGAAATAATTGATGAAAATGGACTGCATTTTGAAAAGATTAATACAAACAATTCAATGGCATCAAGGAATGATAAAATTAATGAACAGGAGAAATCTGGTGTAAAGTTCAATGAAAATGTAACAACAGTGAACATAACTCCAAGAAACATTGGTCGTAAAGTTGAAGAGTTGCATCCTCCAAAAAAGAGAACTGTTCATCATGGAGCTGATAGTTTTGTTGACTTGATTGAAATCAAAAATAGAGTTGAACCTGTTCTTACTTCTGGTAAAGCTGAACTCTCTGAAAAAGAAACCGCAAAAGTTCAACCAAAAAATGATTCTCGGCCTCCATCAGGTAAAAAAGTGGTGGAGAACAGTTCTCACACTAAATCTGTAAGCCATGCTAAGAAACAAAGTTCATACTGTGGTAATTCCTCGTCTGGAAACTCTGCAATTAAAAGTTCACCTCATGAAAAATCAGATAAAATTCAGACTCGTCAAAGACCTTCCAGTGCTCCAACAAATAGGGTTGCAAAAGCAATTACAACAGTAACAGTTGATTATGGTACTACAGAAGCTACAAATGAAGACCAAGAAAACAAAAGGAAGAAAAGAAAGGAAAAAAAGAATCGAGATGATGTTATAACCATGATGCAGACAATAAATCTTCAAGATTTCAATGATGGGGAATTCATTGAGAGCAGTGGTCATACGGATCGTAGAGTTCAAAGTCATTTGGAGAAGAAAGGTCAAAAGGTCAACTCTGATAATACAGTAAAAGGTGTCATAGATTTGATGTCAGCTCCGACAGTGTATAAGTCAGACCCAGAAAAGAATTATTATGAAATATCTAGACATTCCAGCTTGTCAAATACCAGTGTACCTGATGTAAAACACGAGAAAGTAGTTCCTAAACCTAATAACCATATGTTGTCAAGAGAAAATAGTTCAGTTTATAAAACCACAAAAACGTATGAATTTGATAAAGATGAACCCAAAGAAGTGGCTGTTAAGAGTGTCATTGATCCTCAAGTTGTGATAAATAGAGAAAAGGAGCACTGTAAACCAAAAAGTCCAGATATTAACAGAAAGAAGCCCCCAAGTAGACCATCTAGCGCAAAAGTAAGTGGAACTAATGTCATTGTGGAGTGTAGTGAGTGTGTGCTTGCTTCATTTAGCTGACGGTTATCTAGTTTATTATTTATCAAATCATTTGACACACACTTGATCTTTCTAAACATTTCATACCTAATACTCAATGTCTAGTTGTTGCTTAATTCTATTGTGATTTCAAATTGTTGAAATCGTTAGTCATCAATTATTGTAAAATTAGAAAATAAGCGATGAGGTTGAAATGGAGCTATTATTGATGTTTAATTGTTTTATCAGTGGAACTGATAATAATTTGTTTGTCTTTTAATTTATGAAATAAAACTGGGAATTTATTTTCTCTTTCAGCCGACCAGCAATGTTGAAAACCAAACCATTGAAGAGCCAGAGAGACCGGGATCTAGACTAGGCTTTGTTGCCATGGCGCCTGATTCTCAACTGGACACAAACATTTTAAGCAATAAGGTAAAATCCTTAAACATAGGATTATGACAATGAATTTCATGAATTAAAAGGCGTATGAATGATGAATTTGTGTATTTCATTTTCTTCTGTCATAAAGTTGTTACAGCTGTAGTGATATCTGAGTTACGTGTAATAAAAACCTTCAAATGAATACTGCTCTGAGAAACATGTAGTTTGATGTATATTCAAGCAAATTATCCAGCTATGCTTAGAACACATGTTGTTTTCTTCTTGTTTGGACCAAGTTCTGACTATAATTTCTATATAATTCAGTCAGTCCATGGCCGGCCAGCATCAGCTCCAACTTACCGACGTCCACGGTCGGCTGTGAAAAGTAAGGACCAAAAAACAAAATCTGATAAAACTGACAAAATTGATGGTAAACTGAAGGATTTGACTGAGAAAGAAAAGATGGAGAGAGATAAAGTGATTGATAATTTGTTAGAAAGAACTCGAACATTGGTGGATGGTACTGACAAAGATCAGGTAATGTGTTGGACAGTAATGGTTTGATTTGTACTAAAACATTCTGTTGCCAAAACATATTTTGTACATAATGATAAAACCTTTATTGAATGGAGAAATTTTCAAGTAAGGTAAAAATACAAAATGCATGTATTGATCAAGACTGAATGTTGAAATTTTACATCAGTTTTTCACAAAAACTTAAATCAAACATTTTACATTATTGATATGACAAAATTTAGAGAATTTTTTCAATAAAGATATATTGTATTAAACAGATCTTCCACTCACCTGATGATGCTATTATCGTAACAACTTGCTGACACTTCATGTTATATAAGTAAATATTATAAACAGTTCCTATGATTGCTCAGGTGTTGTTTGTGATGCTTATGTAAAGTACTAGGGATATTGTCTTGTTACTTGTCATAGTTCACTGTTATAATGTATACACATTGACGGTGTATTCTTATAGTTAATTTCTTATTGTTTTTCTCTTATTTCTTGAATCTGTCAGGAGGACTCAAAAGAAGCACTAAAACCACCAATTCAAGAAAAGAAGAAATCTCGACCGTCTTCAGCACACGTCGGCCTCTTGTCTAGGTAATCTAGTACTTTGCTGTTGTAATCTACATATATTCAAACATTTGGTTTGTTGGTTCATTGTAAAAAGAATGCATGCATGTAAGCATGATTTGTGATACATTTTTGTTCTTTTTTCACTCCTACATGGATGATGTACAGGAAGTTTATTAATTCCTGAACATCCTGCTGTACACTGTTAAAAGTTTGTAGGAAGCCAATACCAACTCTACTATAAAATTTTCCAATTACATGTATATCACTGTATGCATATTGAATGTGTCTCTTGCTTGTGATTTGAAACAATGAATGCATGATTAAACAATTACTATTATCCTGTAAGTGTATTTGTGAACATCAATTTTCCTCATAATTTTCCTTAACTAAACTTAAATTTATCCCTCTTCCACATTCTCGTCTCTGTTATTATCAAACGCCCATTCTTACCTCTTCCCCAAGTTACCCCCTTTCCATATTCCCATTCTTACCTCTTCCCCAAGTTACCCCCTTTCCATATTCCCATTCTTACCTTTTCCCCAAGTTACCCCCTTTCTATATTCCCATTCTTACCTCTTCCCCAAGTTACCCCCTTTCCATATTCATATTCATACCTCTTCCCCAAGTTACCCCTTTTCCATATTCCCATTTAACTCTTTACTTTCCCTCTCTGTTTCTTTAAAACTCTTACCAGTATTTCTTTTTCCTCTATCTATCATCTCCGTTTTATCTCTTTCAAGGATGTTCATTCTTTTATCTGTCACATGGTATTCCTCTCTCTCTCCACTCTTCTCTCCACCCTCATCATCTTCATTCTTAAGTACTTTCTCTTTTTCAGTACACGAAGTCACTCTGGAAAGCTTCGTAAATTCCAGCATCTTTCTTGATTTATGTTTTATCAGCATGATACACTCAGTCGCCTGCTTGTAAATTACTGTGAAATCAATATAAATTCAAGTGATAACTATTTCAATTGTAAATCTTGGGTAAAAAAAACCAGTAAATCTGTCTGTTAAAAAAGTTTATGTGTGAAGATGTTCCGACTTTTGTCACCAATACATTACAACCATTGTTTAGACAAAACTATTTAAAGATAAACAAATCCTTTGACCAAACTTGTCTCTATTCATATACAGAAGGTAAAAATGGATTCCCATAAAATACCACAGTAAGTTTTATTTACAGTACAAGGTACAGGTTTATGTGGTGTTCAGTATTAAGTTTTGCTCATTCATAAATTTATTTCTTAAAAAGATGTGATTTGGAATCGCCTCATAATATACCTTGTTGTAATATACCTTGTTATAACGTACTTGGTTATAATGATTTTACAGTAATTTGTCACATTGCGCGTTTCATATTGCATGTTATTAATTTTATTTCAAACGCCAGAAAGAAGGATTCGGATTTGAAAGCAACCTGCACTAAACGTCCTTCATCTGCGACAGTTTCTACTCACAGTAAGTAATCCATTAGCCCTACTTATTCGGCTTTCTGGTTGAATTCGTAAAGGCCTTCCTCTCAGCCTGAGCAGGACGGGGCCAAGTCAAAAAATGTCCCGCCGTCACAAACAGTCTAATTAGTTGGACTAGTAATCCACAAACTGTATCTGTTCTTGCATGATCGGACCTTGTTGAACGACAAGTTTGTGAGATAAATATTTAATACCAATGTACAGTCGTATTCATTTTTTTCATGTCATGTCTTGAATTCAGAATCAGGAGGTTGTAATGCTTGATTCTAATCTCTACATGTGTTTTGTACATAATTGCTCTTAAGTTGTTTTAATGCATTTCACAAGTTTTGCAGGAGAGAGTTCACAACTAAATAAATCTGGATCTTCTAACACCATACAGTATGATGAAATAAATGTTGAAACATTGTTTTAAGTCTTATAACCTGGTATCCTGCTTCTGTTGGATAATTAGTTTGTCAATTTAAATTTTTAAATTAATTTTAGTAAAAAGAAATAGTACATTTTAACTTGGATAGGTAAATTGTAGACTTAAAAATTTGTATTGGATATAATTGTGATTTAGGAACAGTTGTCTTTGTGGAATAAATATGTTTGTATTTTGACGTTGTTTAGATGTTTGTATTCTATTTTTAGAACACTACGCATCATATTCTCACAGTGGTGGTTTATCAAGGGGAAAGAAATCTACTGGAAAAACAAAGGTCGTCCTTACGGAACCGTGTATTATCAACACAAACAAAGACCTATATGATGTAAGTTGTTTTCCCCCTTCTTGAAGTATCTTATTTCAGATAATGGATTTATCCATTTATTGATTGGATCATTTAAGTCTCTTGAGGGGGATTGTTGTGAAATATTTATATCTTTTTACTAATTTACTACATACCACTGTATGCTAATATTGCTCAGTCAGTTGCCTGCCACCACAGAACAGGTTGATATAGGTGTGTCTACCCTACCTCTACCTAATTAACATATTGTTAATTGATTGTAGGGATGGCAACGAATGCCAGTTTCAATCTTCAAATGTTCAGTAACAAGTGAGAAAAATCAGTACATTGTCCTTGGCATTTAAACCTTTATATTACTTTCATTTAATCAGGAAGTGGACTAAAATTCTGATGAATAGTGCATTATCATCATCATCATCATCATCTCAATAAATACTAATACCAATTGAACATTTCTCTATAATTCATTTATTTATGACAAATATCAATCCTACATGGTATTTCCAAAACTGCGTTTTACTCAAGAAAATCTAGGCCATTATAAGACCAGCAAATATGATGAGTCTACAGAATCCTGATTGTGCTGACATCTCGACAATGAGTTACGACGCTTGACAATGCAAAGCGATGCTAGACAATGCCAAACGAAGTATTGCATTTTCTTATGGCTAAAATAAGCATGACATTATTCAAATGTCGGTTCACGTTGTCAAGCATTGTATGAAACAGGGTCATAGCATCACCCAACAATGCTCGGTGATAATTGTTTTCTTGTGTATGTTGTTAATTCAGTCATTCGATGTTATCAACTTATTATCAAGTGGTCAACATGAAGGGGTTGAATCTGAATACAATAATCAAGCTACAACATGCAATATGACTTGTTATTGACTTTGGTTTATATAATATCAAACATCATGGTTTGAAAATTTAAGATTACCAATATCTTATCTTTTTATTTTTGAATATTTATGCACCAATTTTGGACTTGAATATCATTGCCATCCCTAATTAACAGCAATAAACATCATACTAAATCAAGGAAACCTAACTCTAGTGTTCACTGTTAGTAGACCTGTCAGCACCCACTGTTGAGTGGTAAGATGATGATAATGATTTTATGATTCAGGATGAGGAGACAGAGGAAGATTTGGCTTGTTTAGAAATGGAACAAGAATTATCAGAGAAAGGACTCCAGATTTCTGCAGCTACACTTCAAAGGTACTGATACTGTACAGATAGATACTTACACTGAACGGATAGATACTGACACTGTACAGATAGGTACTGACACTGTACAGATAGGTACTGACACTGTACAGATAGATACTGTCACTGTACAGATAGAGACTGTCACTGTACAGATAGATACTTACACTGTACAGATAGATACTGACACTGTACAGATAGATACTGTCACTGTACAGATAGATACTGTCACTGTACAGATAGAGACTGTCACTGTACAGATAGAGACTGTCACTGTACAGATAGATACTTACACTGTACAGATAGATACTGTCACTGTACAGATAGATACTGACACTGTATATATAGATACTGACACTGTACAGATAGGTACTGACTCTGTACAGATAGATACTGATACTGTACAGATAGGTACTGACTCTGTACAGATAGATACTGATACTGTACAGATAGGTACTGACTCTGTACAGATAGATATTGATACTGTACATATAGGTACTGACTATGTACAGATAGATACTGTACAGATAGGTACTGACTCTGTACAGATAGATACTGACTCTGTACAGATAGATACTGACCCTGTACATATAGATACTGACACTGTACAGATAGGTACTGACTATGTACAGATAGATACTGACACTGTACCGATAGGTACTGACACTGTACAGATAGATACTGATACTGTACAGATAGATACTGACTCTGTACAGATAGATACTGATACTGTACAGATAGGTACTGATACTGTACCGATAGGTACTGACACTGTACAGATAGATACTGACACTGTACAGATAGGTACTGTCACTGTGCAGATAGGTACTGACACTGTACAGATAGGTACTAACACTGTTTTATTAATTAATTTGAATATTGATAATGTCTTATAACTGGGTTTGTGCAAATGAATATCATTGATCCTTCATGTAGATATTTATCTTAAGTCTGTATAGCGCAGAAATGCTTAACTCAATCTACAAATAAAGAAATAAATAGTCATATGAGAATATGGCTGTCTAATCATATTTTCTTTTATTTTAGATCAAATGTTTTTATGTTTTTTATATTATTGTAAGAGTCGAAATTCATAATAGTAACATACATACATTAGCTGGACACAGAACATACCTGCATAGCATGTCTTCAGTCTTAGATCTAGATTGTGCAGTATATATTCTTACAGGAATTAATTTCTATGATCTTGATTTTGGTATGATGTACTGATAGAAAATCTGACATGTCTCAAGTGTAAATATAAACGTTCCATTTTTGTTCATGTTTTTGTGAAATGTTTCTTTTTTTCATTTTAAGGGCTCTTTATCCACCCTCTGGAAAACCTGGCTACTATCAGATAACAGCTGACCTTCCAAAGAAACCATCTTTGACGTAAGAACAACCAATATATTTGTGATGTAGAACTCTTTCATTTCACATTAATGAAGTCTGTGCAAAACATACTTGTTTATTAATGACAATAGCCCTAAATGACTGATGTCTGCTCTGAATTTGGGACTGTGTGGATGTTGGGCCTAAACAAAAAAAAAAAGGTTTGTGTCCGGTTTCATGCCCAAAAAAATATGGGTCGGTAGGTAGGGAATTTTTTCTTTTATGTTTTTTTTTACATGTATCAGCAACACTGTTGTGAAAATTACAATATAGCCATAAGATTTGGATGCCTTAAAAACTTATAAGTCGGCAGGTAAAAGATGGGTCGGTCGGGTAACTGGAAACAAACCTTTTTTTAGGCCTGGTTGAACAATTTTTTGCCTCGACCAGTTTCCTTCAATAACTATGCTCAGATAGTTTGAAATCAATTTTCATGCAGTTTAAATTTTTACGACATAATGTGATATTGGTGTAGGAATGTTTATTTTGGTTTTAAGATGGAAGAATAAGCATGTGTTTTTCACGATAGAACAAAAGAATTCTATCAATAGTGCACATATTGCTTTTAATCATGAACCTTACTTCATCTAAGGTACACTTTATTAATCACAGACTTCGCCAGTTATAATTATTTATGAGTCTTGAGAAAATTTATGAAAGCGAAGTATTTCAATATACATGTATGTTATGAGCCATTCTGTTAAAAGCTGAACTATTTCTTATTGTAATTCTGCATTGGTTGTAGATTGCTAAGTCATCCAAAGGTCTGGTTACCTGAAGAGTATAAACGATTGCAGAAAGCAGAGAAATCCCTGGGTGAGTATTTGTTAAAGGAACTGTGTCTGGTATTGTTGTTGTTTTTTTTGACATGTTGGCTGAAATGTTGACGACTTGTAGTGCCTCACTTTGGAAGCTACAGGTATAATCATGAAGTGAAGTGAAGTGGAACTCCCAGTAAGATGAGGAAGTGTTATGTTACCACAGTTAATATGGTGTTACATTACCACAGTTAATAGGGTGTTACATTACCACAGTTAATATGGTGTTACATTACCACAGTTGATATGGTGTTACATTACCACAGTTGATATGGTGTTACATTACCACAGTTGATATGGTGTTACATTACCACAGTTGATATGGTGTTACATTACCACAGTTAATATGGTGTTACATTACCACAGTTAATATGGTGTTATATTACCACAGTTAATATGGTGTTATATTACCACAGTTAATATGGTGTTATATTACCACAGTTAATATGGTGTTACATTACAACAGTTAATATGGTGTTGTATTACTACAGTTAATATGTTGTTACATTACCACAGTTAATATGTTGCTATATTACCACAGTTAATATGGTGTTACAATACAACAGTTAGTATGGTGTTATATTACTGCAGTTAGTATAGTGTTATATTACCACAGTTAGTATAGTGTTATATTACCACAGTTAGTATAGTGTTATATTACCACAGTTAATATAATGTTATATTACCACAGTTAGTATAGTGTTATATTACCACAGTTAATATAATGTTATATTACCACAGTTAGTATAGTGTTATATTACCACAGTTAGTATGGTGTTGTATCACCACAGTTAATATAGTGTTATATTACCACAGTTGATATAATGTTATATTACCACAGTTAGTATAGTGTTATATTACCACAGTTAATATAATGTTATATTACCACAGTTAGTATAGTGTTATATTACCACAGTTAATATAATGTTATATTACCACAGTTAGTATAGTTTTATATTACCACAGTTAATATAATGTTATATTACCACAGTTAGTATAGTGTTATATTACCACAGTTAATATAATGTTATATTACCACAGTTAATATAATGTTATATTACCACAGTTAGTATAGTTTTATATTACCACAGTTAATATAATGTTATATTACCACAGTTAGTATAGTTTTATATTACCACAGTTAATATAATGTTATATTACCACAGTTAGTATGTTGATGTATTACCTCCTCATGCTATGAACTGCAACTTTTCGTTTCTGCATGTAAATGTATTAAGTTAGTGTTCAAATTTCTTCCTGGATAGAACAATGTGAAAATTAGGAGAAATGACTTTTCAAGGATCATTGTTAGACATTACTTAGAATACTATTATTTGCTTATTTCAGCAAGGGCAAATGAAATTATGTTTCTGCAAGAAAAAGCAGAGAAGAGGAAAGCATTTTTAGAATCCTTGACACCAGAACAGAGAAAGAATTTAAAAAAGAAAGGGAAAAAAGGGAAAAAGGGAAAAAAAGGAGGAAAATTGAGGAGAAGTCAGTCGGCAGTTTGACCCTAAGTACATGTGTACTGTCCACCTGACTATGTGTACCTGGTCCTGAATTGTCCATATATCTTAGTGTTTACAGAACTTTTATAAAATTTTATTCAAAGGATTTGTTTTCATTTTAGGCTATTCATGTTGACAATAGGGATACAATGTGACACACAAATATGATTATTTTAGCTCAGTTGCAAAACAAGCAAGTTTGCTCAATCACGCTTGAGTCCGCTTCATGGACACTACACCAGAACTGTATCCACGAAATGGGACTGTGAAGTTCATGTACCAAACCTGTCAAAGCCAAGATTCAAACTCTGGACCTTCGGATCAGAGGTTGGATGCTTTTAACTCCAGATCACAATGCCTCCCTGACACACAAATAAACAAGTGGTTTTCTAAATCACATTTAGTGTACTAAGGGCCCATATATCCAGGGAACAGACTACAGACATTTTATTTTTATTAAAATTTGGTGTGGTATGGGTATGGGACTTAGCTAGTAATTAAGTGGTAACGTTTGTCCAGTGTTCATTGAGATGACATTCAGGTGTTTAATTTAGTTCATTTAGGCATTTATGGTATGGCAATTTTGTTGGCATGTGTCTTGTCCGGAGTGTAGAGATACCAGTGAATAGTTTATCCATGTTATATCCTGTAAGAGAGCTTGTAGCCTTGGTTTTACTGTATTAGACATTGACGATAATAGTTTTTAGATAGTGTGAGCTTTATATTCATTGTAGACAGATAATTCAGTCACCGACACTGAAAGTGAAAAATTACAATTTCAAATTTAGAATTTTCAAAAGTTAAGAAAAGGACAAAAGAAGAATATTCCTGATAGATATAGTTGCTATAAGCCCTGTATCTAGAATTTTGAAAAATGTAAAGTGGATTTATGAAAGCGGTGATTTCTTTTCAATACTTATTTCTTAACAATAAGTTATTGAATGAACTTACATTTTTGTAATTTATTTATATATCTATTTGTTTACAAATTAGATGTACAAGGACACATGTTTAAACAAGGCTATATTTCACTGTATACATACTCTGTTTTTTTACTCACTATATCCAGACCCATACAATAAAATTTCTTTGTATAGATACAGTGAATAATAGTTCAGGTCCCAAGGACTTCACTATAACCGTGTTCTACTGTATACAGGAGGTAGCAAATTGATCCACTTTATTTTTGTATGGAATTCAGGGCTTTTATGATTCAGACAGATAGTTAAACTCTCGATGCAGACAGATAGTTAAACTCTCGATGCAGACAGATAGTTAAACTCTCGATGCAGACAGATAGTTAAACTCTCGATGCAGACAGATAGTTAAGTTCTCGATGCAGACAGAATGTTAAAACTCTCGATGCAGACAGTCTATGTTTAGATTGTAATTAGTATGGTTTGGATGTGTGAACATGTACATTAAATGTGTCGTCTCTTTTCAATTTTCAATGTCAAGGCTTTCATGTTATAGAATTGTCTGGTAACCTTGTTTATGAGAGGTTGTGTACTGTTAACAAGGTTTGTGACATAAATTTAAGTCATAACATTGTGTTCAAATAAGTTCAAATTGGATGTGACAATGATTTGATAGTGTGTTTAACTGTGTCCTATTTTTTGTCAACAAAGGGAAGCTACTCTCAGGCTGCATGTGCGGGGATGTACTTTGAGAGGTGTACCAGTGTTCTTGTAGTGCAGACAAACCACTGATGTTTTTATTTCAATTTTAGATGCTTTGAAAAACTGCTTTGTCTACAACATATTTATTATTTATACATGGTGGAAGTTGAAAGTTTTCAAAACACTAGAAATATTAACGTCTGTAATGTAATATATTACTTTATATATATGTATATATTACTTGTTATATATATGTATATATTACTTTACATATATGTATATATTACTTGTTATATATATGTATATATTACTTGTTATATATGTATATATTACTTGTTATATATATGTATATATTACTTGTTATATATATGTATATATTACTTATATATATATGTATATATTACTTGTTCTATATGTATATATTCCTTGTTATATATATGTATATATTCCTTGTTATATATATGTATATATTACTTGTTATATATGTATATATTACTTGTTATATATATGTATATATTACTTGTTATATATATGCATATATTACTTGTTATCGATACGAAAGAAATGTGCTTCATTGGTTATTGTTTTTTTTTTTGTTAATTCTGTGATGCCTGAGAGTGAGGTAATTCCTAAGTTAATTCATTATTGTGTTAAAATGGCATTAAGCTGCGGCTGTGGTCCATTGTTTGTGTGCTGGATTTGTAACCCGGAGATCCGGGTTCGAATCCCGGTCGCAGCAGGTCATACCCTTCTATGAAAATTTGACAAAAATGTTGACTTTCCCCATATGTGGAGAAGTTGCCAGGTGGAAGGGTAAGTTAGTACTGGTTAGAATACAGTCCAGGAAAACTGGTTAGGTGAACCGATCGCTTTATATAACTGAAAAATTGTTAAACCCCAGTGACAATAAGTTGCATAAAAACAATAATATGATATCAAACCAGTTGTACTAATATTATTGGTTATATGAATGCTATAATTGTCCTTACAGTATTTTCTCTTTGATTACCAAAATATACAAGTTATAAAGTTCATGTTAGTAAAAACCAAAGTTGAATATCTGGTCATGTGACATATGAGTATAGGATTTTATCTCAAGTATTTTAACCTTGGATTAATTGATCTATTGTGATATATATATGTGTGATATGTGATGTTAGGATGTTTTATGCTCATTTTGGTTGTTCTGATATTTTAGATCTGATATTTATTAATATTTTTTTCACAGAACTTAACTATGTCTACTGACAGTAAATGATTTTTTGTCCCTCCATAACCTACTGGTTCCTTGTACCTTATAAATGCTTTCATACCATTCACTGTATCACTAAAGGAACCATCTTCATTAGATATGTTCATAAAATATATTTAATGTATTTATACAACTGGTTGAAGAAAAATATTTTAAGAAATTGAAAACAAATCTTAAAGATGGAAGTGATCATATTGAACTGTATAATAAGATAATTCAATGCAGTAAGTTTGAAAAATATATACAGATGAGGAAATATCTGTTGTTAATATCACTGGCTTTACAGTGATTGTTTAAATAATTAAATATACAGTAAACCCTGTGAGGTCACGACATATTCTACTTTGGAGTCATGTCTTTTCTGTTAGTATCAATTTCTTTTCTAGTGTTAAATGTATAATTTTGGCATAGAATGCCAATGTATGTATTTTGTTTATCTATTAGACATTTAAATGACATAGTGTTATAAGAGGGAAGTATAGTAATATAGAGCCATATATTGTCTTCTGTTCTACTTCAAAGGTTAAATTGACTTTTTTCACTTGAGATGGATTAAACCTTTGCCTAATAAGCATATTTTCTTGAATAAATTGATGTTTTGTATATTTGCTTTGAATTTGGAAGAGTCCAAAGTACGCATGTGAGGCAAAGGGTTAACCCACTGGCAATAAGTGGCAGTATTTCTATAAGACATAGTGTGAAGATGAAAAAGCACATATTTCACATACTCAACATCAGTAATAGAAGTTTATGTACCCATCTACTAACAGAACATGTTCCTAGTGTTTCCTAATGAACTGATAATAAATTGAATTAACTCGTGCAGCAGTGCTCAATGCAATACAGTACATTTTGACTCCAAATACAATGAACCATATCTTGATAGATCATACTAGCATTTTTATACAAAACATATCAATTTAAACATTCTATCACAGACTGCTAACACAAAGTAGATTCATGATCACTCAGTTTATTTAAGCATTGTATCAAGCATATTTAAAAATGGCAGAAAGGAATCAAAAAACGAATTAAAGTAACATTCACACATTTCTGCAGTTTTAATAACCAAGGTAACATAAGATAAACTAACATAAAAATGTTTAATTGAAATCATTCACTTTCAAACATTCCATCATTATTGTTCAACACAAGAGGGTAAGCTGACGAGGTGAACTTTGTTCGCCTCACAGTAATCATACTTCACAATTCCTTAATTTTCTTGAACATTTTGCCCAAACTTTTCAAGGGCAGACAACTAACATCTGTCGGACAACAGATAATGTTGTTTTTTCTATCTAGTACCTTAAAACACATAACATACTACAAAGTCAATTCCTTTAACAAGAAATTTATAATTTGTATCAACAAAATATAAGTAGTCTGAAATTAAGACATCAATACTCCTACACAGCTGGGCAAATCTATCAACAGGATTTTTAAGTGTGTTTAATACATGCCACATGTGATTTGTATGTTGGATTAAGAATTAAGCATTTTCGTAAATAAATGAGAAAAATTCACCAAACTTTTTCTGCCACCTATTCCTGTAATACATTATTCTTGGTGAGAACTTTGTATTTTACACTCTACAGTGCAACCTCTCCAGAGCGGCCCTCGCTTGAGCAACAACCTCCCTTCAACAACAGCATGCTTTTTCCCCACTGCACAATTTGACTATTTATCTAACCTCTCTAGAGCAGCAACCTCTCAACAACAACATAATTTTGCGTCTCCCAAAGGGTGCTGCTTTGGAGAGGTTGCACTGTATTTCATCTCACCCGTGAACAAAGGACACCTGTCTACAATAATAATTCCAGTTATTTGTACATGTACAAAGCATTTGAACTACTAGTATAAGGCACATTGTATAAACATTCTACGTATGTACAAAAACATGCGATCTTTATCCAACAAAAACTAATACAATAAACTTTCCCAATGTTCTGAACAGACGCTAAATCTCCATAACTTAGTAAAATGGTTCTGGGATTTACAGTAAAATCATGTAAATGCTAAACAGCCAAGTACAGTTGTCTGCCCTTTATTGAGGATATAGTAACATGTACAGAGTTGTCAGTACAGCGAACCAGATGTGACATTAATAATTACAGACACCAGCTGATAAAATGATCAATTACTTGTTTAGAACTAACCTATCATTATGGAAATATATTCCCTGTATAATAATAAAATAATCATTTATAGTTATCATTCAACTAATTGATTTGTTAAATTTTTGTTGTTTTTTAATAAATGCCATTATTTCTACACCTGTCTAGAATAATACACATGGATGACAAATCTAGCATGCTGTGTTCACTTTTAAATTATGGAGTATTTTGTTTTAGACAATTTAATAAGACAACCCTCCATACTAATGTAACAATAGAATGATTTCAAACAAATTTAAGACATAATAATATAAAATCCCCGACAACTGGACCCTTGCCAGAATGGGTCAAAAGTCCAGTTTTCTGAGAATTCCAGTTTTCAGAGAACTATTAATTATTGAAAAGAAAAACGGGACTTGAAAAACCATCAGAATTTCAGAGAATTCCAGTTTTCAGAGAGTCGAACTTTCAGTGGTTATACTGTAATTAATAAACATGGACAAGTATCATAGCAACACTATTATCAAACAGTTATATTCCTAAAGTACATTTTCACTGTATGACTAGCACTTTGTATTTTAAACATTTTACGGACTGTATGAAAATTCATACAATTGAACACTATACAGAAATTTTTAAATTACATCAATTTTTCAGGTGCTTTAGAATTATTATAGAACATTATGTATAAATATACCTGGCCACACGAGCCTTTACAAACTAGCTTTATGATTAGCTTCTACAAAAAAACATGGAACACATAGAAAAAAGTAAAATACCAGAACATGGACTGTGACCAGAGCCTGGACTGTGACCAGAACATGGACTGTGACCAGAGCCTAGACTGTGACCAGAGCCTAGACTGTGACCAGAGCCTAGACTGTGACCAGAGCCTAGACTGTGACCAGAGCCTAGACTGTGACCAGAGCCTTGACTGTGACCAGAGCCTAGACTGTGACCAGAGCCTAGACTGTGACCCTAGACTGTGACCAGAGCCTGGACTGTGACCAGAACATGGACTGTGACCAGAGCCTAGACTGTGACCAGAACATGGACTGTGACCAGAGCCTAGACTGTGACCAGAGCCTAGACTGTGACCAGAGCCTAGACTGTGACCAGAACATGGACTGTGACCAGAGCCTAGACTGTGACCAGAGCCTAGACTGTGACCAGAGCACACTTTAGGACTGTGACGCCAGTTCAAAATGAAAACAAAAGCACAAGATTTGACCACATACAACTACCCTCAAGTTTAAACTAACATTAAACTCCATAAATGTAGAAAAACACCTTCAAGAACCCAAAGTAGATAAAATAATCACCAATCAATCCAAATTCATGTCTGTCCAATACTTACAGATGTCCATAATAAACATACACAGTGCCCCCTATGTTACAAACTAGCCTATACAACTCATATACATCCTTAGATGATGAGTTATCTCCCCTGATGTTAAATTATAAATGCTGTGAATATAATCATATCATGAATGATATTTCAACAAATTGCCAGTTACAAAAATCTTTGGGAATAAAAACATTACTTAAATTTTCTATCAGGTCTGAACCAAGGGAGACAACTGCGAGACAGCGGAGAACAGATGATTTAGTCTGACTCAGGGTTAACGAACAACTTAAGAATACGTATCTGATACAGTAAAACCTTGTTATCTCACAGGTGTGGGGTGGGGGGTTGGGGGTTGGGGGGGTCATTGGAACAGATAAAATGCTCGAGATAAACGTGGTGATTGTAAGAACAAGGTATTTTATTTGTTGGTTGAAAATTATACACCACTAATAACCAAAAACATTTGACGGGACTGTAAAAAGTCCTCGAGATAAGTTGAGTGGTTGTGATATCGATGCTCGTAATAATAAAGTTTTACTGTAATAATAAAGTTTTACTGTGATAATAAAGTTTTACTGTTTTTTCATTGTCATAGAAAATCACTGTTCTTGCCAATTTATGTGGACCTCCATAGTGGTTGCCACAAATTCCATCAAATTAACAGCACAGACTTCAATGATACATGAAACATAACTTCTTAACATTTAATATTAAAATTAATAATTCAAATAGAAATTAAATATTCAGGATGAAATTGAAAGCTTAAAAAAAACAGAAAAAAAACATAATGTGAGTGAAAAGTAAAGACTAAACTTTTTTACTCCAAAGAGCCAAGAAAATCAGACGCTAATTAACCCTGAATGACAAACAAAGATTCAATGATTAAATAAAGCAGGTGATTTATGTACAAACATACGTGATACTACATCAGTGTCATGGAAATAAGATGAAACAGGAAGTCGTTACGAAACAAGATTATCACATAAGCCATAAACAAAAAACATTAAGAATTATGTAAAAACCAAGCTGACAGGTAAACGGAAGATAAACTTATCCTAGTCACAAAGTTCGGACAAAATCAAGCTAAGCGCAGATATGAAAATAACTAACCTCTTCGTAATCATGAATAAGTTAACCCAAACTTACTCACGAGGATTTGTTTTTGAATGCCTTGTGTTTTTGACTAACTAAAAAAATCAATTACAATTAAATGCCACAAGTCATGTGACCACATTTAATGATAATTCAATAATAATCAGAATGCGTTAAAACGCCACATGGTACGATCCATGAATACGTCAAACAAGACAATATGGCTGCATACAGTTACGTCAATCATACATAATCATAATACTTAAAAATTACATCATTTAAAACAGCACCTAGGTATTTTAGTATTTCTAAAATAATCTTAGTGGGTGCAAAAGAAGCAAAGACACAAGATGGAGTTAATTTTATCAATAAAAAAACTCTACGGTGAAAATGCTGATTTTGCACAAAAAAGTCTTGCAAAATTGCAAAACAATAAAACGTGTCTCTTATTCACTTTGCACCATTAGTGATTTTACTCGCAAGTTTGTTTTGTGTCGCTTCAAATGAAGATTGATTGAAAGTGTCCAACATCAGTTTACGAACATTTTCCGTGAGATCTGTGACATCATCAGCCGTCAAGCCTCGTGTTGATATTGGCGGGAGGCAGGTAATGATGAATTTTCCTGTAAAATAAATCGTAGAACATAATATGATTTTTTTCATAACATGAAAAGAAACTTATCATATCGCTGATGTTAGTTTATTGTATGTATCAAAGTATCGTATGATGTTTGTTTATTGTGGGTACCGAAGTATCGGGCATGTTATTTTTACTTACATTTCATCATTTGAATACAGGATAGAAAGTTATTTTTGCGGAGCCAAAATTTAGCACATTATGAAGATTTTTGAATTGGCAGTGCCATTAAATTAGTGGAAAAGCATTAAACCTCTAACTTTGAAACCCCCCTCCCAAATCAATACAGATCAAGCAATTCATTGTTGTGAAATAGTATATATTTCAATAAACGTTGTATTAAATTGGCTATAGATATGCTATGCAATTTCGTGCCAAATAAAGATTATGTTATGTATTAAATTCATGATGATAGAGAGGCATCGTGGTCTAGAGGTAGAGTGTCTGACCTCTGATCTGAAGGTCCTGAGTTCGAATCCTGGCTTCTACCGGTTTCGTTCATGAACTTTACAATCCCATTTTTCGGACACAGTACTGGTGTAGTTTCCAGGAAGCGGACTCGAGCGTGATTAATATAAGCAAAATTGCTTGTTTCACAATCGAGCTAAAATTAATTAGTATAAACTAAATTCATGATGTTATGTATATGTATATCGCTTGAAATCAAAACCACATTGTAGATTTAATTACAATAGATAAAATAAAAACATCGCCATAAAGGCTTGGTTAACATCAAGTGCTGATTATTTCAGTCAATCAGACTGAGATTCTAAATGTAACCCATTCATTGTTACTATTAATAAGACAAACACACAAAACGGTATGGTACACACAATCACATTCTAAATTTCTACATCTAATTTTCACATCACATACTGAATTTCTCTGTTCATTAGGCATTAAATTGCACACTGAATACAAATTATTAAATATACAAGTACCATACCAGTAGTGAATTTCTTGTCTTTTTTGTTGTAGAATTCTGAAAATGATGAAAATACCACTGGAACCACAGGTATCTGAAAAATAAATCTAATCATGAATGAAGTGGATAAACATGAGGACCATGATGGCCCTTTTTTGCTCACCTGAGTGAAGACTGTAATGTCTAAGATTTTCAAGTGATTTGACCTGATGATGGATACCACACTCTGACACATGAACGTGATACCACACTCTTGACACATGAACATGATACCACACTATGACACATTAACATGATATCACACTCTGACACATGAACATGATACCACACTCTGACATATTAACATGATATCACACTCTTGACACATTAACATGGTACCACACTCTGACACATTAACATGGTACCACACTCTGACATATTAACATGATATCACACTCTTGACACATTAACATGATATCACACTCTGACACATTAACATGGTACCACACTCTGACATATTAACATGATACCACACTCTGACACACATTAACATGGTACCACACTCTGACACATTAACATGGTACCACACTCTGACACATTAACATGATACCACACTCTGACACATTAACATGGTACCACACTCTGACACATTAACATGATACCACACTCTGACACACATTAACATGATATCACACTCAGACACACATTAACATGACACCACACCCAGTCATATTAACACAGGGATCTTCTATTGTTAGAGCTTGAAATCTAAATAAAATTTGTGTGAAAAAGATGAGAATTTAAGACATGGCTTCATATTGCCACAAAACCACAAAAAAAGAAAAATGAGTAGATAGCAACGACAAAAACACAAGATGCCACAATTAAAACATTGCAGGCACCTGACCAGAATGGAAGACAGCTTCTAGTGTTGGGTTATGTGTATAGTAGGTGAACCATAATGTAACAGATGACAGGACAGCAAGAACAAGTAAGCATTTAACCATCTGCCTCATAATACCGCATTTCCCTGCATCTGAAGCAGACGACTTTTGAAAACATTGCTCATTGCTCAATGGCTTCTTATGCCACAATGTTTTACACTCTGTCAGAGAGAAATTCAAATTGTCCAATTTTCTTACATAAATTGGTGGTTTTTTTATATTTGATTTGAATTTTAGGCTCATGAAGCAAAGAGTTAAAAGGATAATACCTGTGCCTGAACAGCCAGATGAAACGCTCCTTTCTTGAACGGCATCATGCTGCCATCATGATTTCGTGTACCTTCTGGAAAGACTAGAATTTTTACCTACAATAATATTCAACACATACTTATCAACATTCAATAATTCAATCTGTTACATTTATCAAACGTTCATTCTATATTCCATGTACATCGATCAGTTTACTAAAATTGTCAAGTTTTCAGGTTTATCAGAATTGAAAAAAAAACTTAAAATCATCAATTTAAAGTCTATTTGTTTAATGAGCATCATGTATATAGCTGCTGATTGGCAAGCATACAGGACAAATTATAATGTACAAATTGTTAACCACTCAAGTTAAAACAATATTTAAGATACATGAAACATGTGGACAGTTCATCAGAATAATTAAGTATAATCATGACAGCACATGTAATCAAATACTATTGTGTACAAAACAAATTTCACAGAATCACTGCCTCAATACATAGCACATTTAGCAGTTTTAATATTACTTAAACGCATGTAAATATGATCACTGAATTCTTACAAAATGTTATTCACCACAATGGTTAAATTACTGAATATAAACAAATATAACGATTTTATCTAAAATCCACATTTAAAAATACAATATAATTGTAAGATTTATTTATTTGTCTTTACAAGCTGTTATGGCATATAGCAGTAATATAATAATACAAAGTGATAAAAACATTTAATTATCAGAGCAGAGGTCAATTTTGCAAGCAGCATATATATGTTTTTTTAATAACAGATCTATGAGCAAACACAAAATAAAAATTTATAAATATTGTAACAACTACAATATGTTACATGCAGTAAAATTAGATTGTAATTAATAACAAACATAACAATATCATAGCTAGACTGGTATAATAAAATAACAAAATCATAGTTAGACTGGTATAATAAAATACCAATATCATAGCTAGACTGGTATAATAAAGTACCAAAATAACAGCTGGACTGGTATAATAAATACCAAAATCATAGCCATACTGGTATAATAAATACCAAAATCATAGCTAGACTGGTATAATAAAATACTAATATCACAGCTAGACTGGTATAATAAATACCAAAATCATAGCTAGACTGGTATAATAATTACCAAAATAATAGCTAGACTGGTATAATAAAGTACCAAAATAACAGCTGGACTGGTACAATAATTACCAAAATCATAGCTAGACTGGTATAATAAAGTACCAAAATAACAGCTGGACTGGTACAATAATTACTCAAATCATAGCTAGACTGGTATAATAAAATACCAAAATCACAGCTGGACTGGCATAATAATTACCAAAATCATAGCTAGACTGGTACATTTAACTTTCTTTAAATCCAAATGATATAATAATGCTTTCAGAAGATGGTTTTACACAATTAACTTGAAATGTGAATATCTATAACAAGTTTTAATATTCTGTAGCAAGTCATTCTAAGCAAAAGATGTTTTCCAAAGCTTTAAAGTTTAGTTATTAAGGTTTTATCGAGACTTATGTACCATGAAGAACATGCTTAACCAAACTGATGATGCATTAGAAAGGAATTTTTTTGATAATTTACTAAAACTATATTCTTCCAGTTGAAGAATTTAAATCCAGCATTTGACTGTTAGATGATACTGTAAGCCATAGACGTTCCAGAAAAGATTGGTCCAGGAGTGCACCTTGGTAGGTCATTCCTAAGAGTTTACAGTACTGATATTTTTTTCACAAGAAAGGTGGAGATTATTTTGATTTTTTTGTTTTTTCATAATTTGGGCTTTGATTCAACAAATTAGATTCAGTTTTACCTAAATGAAGCAATAATTTGTTCTAAAACAACCAGTCACTTACATTTTCTAGATAAAAGCAATTTTGTTTATTAATAAATTAGATGTGCTTTGAAGAAATGAAAATAATAGAATCATCTCTGTTAAGAAGTTTATTGTTTACAACAGCTTACATGTCATTGACATAAATTAAAAACACAAGTGGACCAAGTATAGATCCTGGCAGTAACATAAGCTGTTTGTGATACAAATTGCCAACTTAAAGCCACGGAGTTGGCTAAACTATTTCACAATATTATCATACATACTAATTCATTTTCAGGGACCATTATTTCTCCGATATAGGCATCACTTCAACAATAAGTTTTAAGTTAAGTTTTAATTTGAGTTTTCTATTCAATATCTAAAAACAGCAGTTTTAATGTAAAAAACTGGGTTGACAGACCATATATATAATATACTGCTACATGCCACATAGGTTATAATTAAGCAAAAAAAAAAAGCAAATACATCACCAATAAAATCACTAAAGCTAATTAATTATCACGAAAATAAATAAATACCATTCTGTGTCCCATAGTGATACATAAAGCATTTCAGCATAATTAGGTCTTAACCTCATATATAGATTTACTATATTAATATACTTCTATAACATCTTAGAAGTCCAGTTAGAATGTTTAGGACTTAAGTTACAGAACAAACATGATAGTACCAATACGCAAGGCGGCAGCTGATGTTTTAAGCAAAAAGCATGCAGTTCTAACAACTTGTATCAGGCTCTCGTTTAATCATTCTTTATAAAAAGGATAAAATACTATAACTGAATTTACAAACATAACATTTATAAACTTGTTATAAAAATCAGCCTGTTTTACTGCCTTTCAAGACAAAACTGGATTGTCTAAAGTGAGCTTTCACAAAACACATGCTTACATCATAAAGTTTTAATAAGGAACTTACGTAATAAAGTTTTCATTTTGAACTTACATTTCTTTTTTGTATTTCTGTAGCAGCTTTCTGCATTGTATCAAGAGCTTTTTCTCGATTTAGACGATCTACGAATACATTTCCACATAACTGTGCTGCAATACCAAACTGCCCCGCCCATTTCAGTTCATTCTTCACAAGGACGCAGCAACGGTCAGGCCATATTTGCGTCATTCCTAATTGTTAACAATGAACTGGACAGTCATTTCAAAGCCATACAAGAACAGTAACAGAGTCAAACAAGGCCCCAATATCCCAAAAACTCACAAATGACATTTTTTCTCAAATTTTCAAATCATGGATTTTTACCCAGTGTTCCCATTCACTTCTGAAATTAAGGGTAAGCATACCCCTTAGGTCTGAAATCTGGGGGTAAGAGAAGTATTTTGGGGGGTATGGACATTTTTTTAAAAAAACATACATATACGCATGCATCAGAATGGGTACTTCCAGAAAATCAGCAATTTGTCCCTAAACATATTCGTACTTGTGCGATCTCGCACCAGATCAAAATATGTTGCGTGATTTCTGATTTTATTGCGGGATTTACGCAAGAGATTTTATGCAAGTGGGAACACTGTTTCCCAAAACTAACATTTAATGAAAGCAGATTATCAAAATAATTAACAGTGAATCAGTGGTTTACATTCTTTTTTAGTTAAAAGATGTAAAATATTTGAGAAAAAACTCAATCTGAGACGTTTTTAGAAACTGGGTAAGGCTGGAGGTTATACTAATACGTAACTTATAAGCAACTACATGCTGTAATATCCCTGGATAAATTAGAAACAAGACTTCATCATGCAGCTAAATGCTTCATGTAGAACAAGTCACATCATAATCACTGTACAATCAACGTAATTAGTTTGCAATTTAAGCCTTTGGCCCATCATCTGGGACAAGTAAAAATTGTACAAGTAATTTCAATTAACTTTAATTGCACACGGAGTTTAAAACTGGCTCTGTCTTGGACTTAACTTTTTTATTCAATAAAAGCCTGTTTAAAGCTAGTCGCTGAAGCACAAGAAATCGTGTATTTTATATTTATAAAATTCACTTAAATTAGAATCTCAAATTTAGATTTCCAGTACCAGTAAACAAATAAATAAAATTGCCATCTTATCTTGATTTATAATAATTTTATCCAGGAATTATGAAACAGTAACTACAGATCTTAGCTATAAGAAATTTAAAAATCCTAAAAAACAAAACTACAAGAAAAAAATCAATCAGATTGTTGAAATTTATCAAGAAATAGCATAAACACAACTAACTTTGTAAATAGGTTACTTTGCTAAGATTTCTGAGAACTAAGATCTGTAATGTGTATAGTTTAACCAAAACATGCAAATTGTACACCACAAAAACCCATTAAAATCAACATTAAAAATTGTAAAAAACTTTCATAAAAAGTATTCTAATCATATGAAAAAAAAGACTTACAACATTGTTGTATGTTATAGAGTGAAAGTTGAAAATTTTCAAAAAACCTGAAATCTAAACCTCAGTGCCGTGGAAACATTAGAAACGAGTAGGGTCTGGACCTGGGAAAAACTGTAGGTTCCGGAAAATTCCAGAAAACTTAACCATGTATTTGATGAAATCAATTCCATACTACAAAAAATACCCGTACATACTGATTCTTTTTTAATGCTAATTCATGCATGGATAATGGTTTAAAGCCAGGCAGACTAGATATAACTATTATACAGAATATATGTGAAACTTGGGTTTTTATGATGCGTTTCATATCATATGAGAACATAAAAAGAAAGACCTTCAACCTGATGTGAAAAGAAAATCTGAGTCTATTTCAACAATTATCATTCATACGTTAATTTATAGGCACACAAAATGCAGAGCTGCATTTTTGCGATTGAAATTCAGACAAAAAATATTTTTTGCCCATCCAGCAGAGATATAGAATGAGTATTTTTACATGAAACAATCAAAACATACTAACTTAAAAAATTAATCAATGTGAATATTCACTTCACAAAATGTAAATGTAATAGCATTTTTGGTATTAAATCATGTAACCTGACAGGCTGTATCTTGATCGCAACAAGTTTGTAGCAAGCAACAACCTTAAAATTAAATCTTTCTTGTTTTTATGTTCCATAAAAGAAGCTGAAAACAAAAATACTGATAAAAGGTTGTACTCATGCAAAATAAAATATCTAAGCATGTCTCTGTGCGCAAGAGAACTAGACTAAGGTTACAGAACAATTCACAGTGAACGGTTAGCAAATAAATTCCTGGTTGTCGCTCATTGCCACTTACATTTCGTTCATTAATTGTCTTGGACGTATTTTGCATGGTGATCAAGGCTTTCTCATGATTTAATCGGTCAATAAATACGGAGCCACAGAGCATAGCAGCGAGACCAAAGGGTCCGGCATACTTCAAATCTTTCTTCATGAGAGCACACCCTCTGTTCGGCCATATTGAAAACATTCCTATCAAAGGTTATACATAAATGTTATATGATAGATAACAAAATTTGACATATATGAAATTACATAATAGTGTTTGAGACTATTGCGAAGGCATCTTTCAGACTCAAATTTACCAGAACAGATACCTAGCTGTCTAAATAAATTCCAAAATTCTTTCCCATCTCATAAGGCTAGAAAAAAGTCAACTTAGGTTTACATGGTTGAAAAAATCTGGCTATGTTGGTAAAAAATCTTCTGTGAGATTATTAGGCATAATTCACCCCAAAATTTTTCGTTCTTTAGATTTTGCTGTTAGGAACTTAATGGTTCACGCCAAAAAATAGGGTTGATCAAGTAAACATGACTTTTTCATTTCTGGCCTACTCACCTGCACAGTGGTAATATATGTACATACAATTGAAGATAAAATCAAATCTATACATGCGTGTAATTTATTATGCTTCAGGGTTTTTCCTTCTATAGCAGGGTCCTTTTATAAATTATAGGCATCTTCACCTCAGAAAAAAAAATCAATTTTCCCCGAAAATGCAGAAATACTGTGTTCTTTTTTCCCAAAATGTAAGAAAGGCCCCTTCCCCAATCCCCTACCTGTAAAGAAACCCTGTGCTTACAATAATTTCATACTTCAAGTCACATGTGAAATATAAACAGAAGAAAAATTCTGATCAAGAAAACAATAAACTAATTGTGAATTTAAGTCTCCATCTCTGGAAAAATTCATTCAGTCATACTAAGAGAATGATAGTTCAATGTGAATATCAAATAAAATTTTTCAATGAATATCATTTGATTTATCACTGCAGGTTTTTTTTCTTTCTTAGGCACCCGCTGAATAAAGGCCCTTTCCTCTTGGGAATATTTTTCCTCTTTGTCAAATTCCCCCCCAACGATCCATGTATAGTTGTTGATATTTTCCCCCAAAATCACCAATTATGAGTTTACTTTCCCCAAAATCAGCTATTTCGCACTTAATTTTCCTCTATTTGAGGACAGGCACTTCCCCCTAAGTCGAAAAAAACCTGCACTGGCTTAAGATAAATGGGCATTTAGAAAGACTGAACAAGTAAGAACTACGCTTACCAATACAGTCCAATGAACTTTGGTGATTTATCACAAGAATGTATGGCTTGTCAGACTGTAAATTTTCTTGTCCACGGATTTCTACTTCGATCCCAAATAATGTTTTCACATGATTCATGGCCCAAATAATGAACCTAGAAGAAAGAAGAGCAAACTGTAGAAACTGTTGATTTCCCATTCTCAATAGATTTTAGACTATAAACTGGGTACATGTTCCAAATACATACGTAAATTGTAATAATTTCTGAACTTTCAATAATCATTTTTACTTATAAGACCAGCATTAAAATCAAAATAGCACAAACACAGGATATCATAGTGTTGTGTGTAATTTAAATATGCAAGACAGCATTAAGTTAGTAACTTTATACCCGAAGAAACTTAAGTATTTTTTTTAATAAATGAATTACGAAATTACATACCAGTGATTGTTAACATCTCCGGGTCTGACCCATGCATACATACAAACAACAGTAGCAATTCCGAATATACAAGCGTAGTAAAGCGCAAACTTAGCATGGTATCTGAACGTGCTGCTTAGCTCGTACAAAATCGGAAGAATAAGTAAAAACCCGATAATGAACCAATGAAATAATTCTAAAGCCATGTTGGCCAAAGTCCTCTTTTTTCATCAGTATCAATAGACGCTCATTTGTTTTCAGCAGTGAAGAGAATTTTGTAAGCGCGTTACGATCGAGATCAATCGAGATAGTAGTGAACAGTTGATGTAGTCAAAGTACAGTAAACACCATACCTGTTCGTAAATGAAATTAAATATCTATTCAAAATACATTGTATGCAGTCGGCAAAATGAATGAAAATCGGCTGAGAAGATCCCCTTAACGATCCTTAAGCGCCATTTTGTCAAAAATCTACCATAAAGTGTAGAATCTATTGAGAATATATATTATACTGCGAAGTTCAGAATTGTGAGGAGTTTGTACGGCTGTCAGCAAGACGTCAGTTTTGTTGACTGTATTTTGTACAAACAGATCTCAGCGTAATATGTTCTACCATAATTATTCCACATTCTGTAGAGGTCCCTATGTTAATATATGAATTCATGATGGATTATATCATTATTCACCAAAACCCTGTTTCCGTCCCTGACATGAGTTGGATCTGAGGTCATTATTCACATAATGTAAAACACGAGACACAATAAATTTATACGTAAAGATATAATGACCAATCCTTATCTTGTATTGTGAACATTTTAATCGTCCGTGTGATAGTGAGTTTGTCCTACATACGATGCTATACATTGTCATATACATGTAGCTAGTTAAAATGGTTGCGATATTTTTTATCCTTACTGTTAGTGGTAAGTCGTTCTTTTAACGTTTATCTGTTTTCATACCTACACAATCACGGCTTACAGGACGTTTTTTTATTTATTTTTTTTTAAATAAGAATTCGTTAAACTATGAAACATAATGTCTGATGCCAGCATGTTTCTCCGACCATTAACATGAATGTTCGATGGTCATACAGATAGTTATAGCTTTCTCACAACAATGTAAAAATTAATTTAAATAGTATTTATATAACTGATTGACTTGTTTCGGCATCTGTTCATTATGATAACTCTCATATAAGTGTGTATAATCCTGGATCATACACATGCTGTAACTACTATCACGCCTTTATTTACAAATAAAACATGACTGTATGTTCTAAAATTTATTCTTATGTCTTTTTTGCCAGCTATTAAGAGTAAATACATTCAGTTACATGCTTTGGATGGTGCATCATCAGCAACGATATGTCCATGAAACGGCGCCACTTTTGTTCAATGTCTACAAAACATATATACTTTTTCTGTTTGAAAACATGTTTCAAACGTACATTCTGATTGTTCTCAAATGAAATATCCAGCTTGCTGAGACCACAAAAGGCGACCGAATGATAAATGTGTGCCAAATTTTTTTTAATCCACGATCCACAAATGTGAGAAACCCGCAACTGAAATAAAATTTTGTTGGCTTAAATATGCCTAAATGTGTATTACATATTAAATGTTAAATGGAAAAATGGCAAAAAGTAGTTCCGTTCAGTCACGCTACCAAACATCAATAACCCCAGATTTAAGGCCCAATCTTTAGTACTGCCAGTGAAGACATAAGATGTACAATCAATACTTACTATCCTATAGCCAACAACTTACTTTCATGAAAAAGAAAAAAATGTTTTATAATTGTCTTCATGGCGGAGTGATATATAACTACTGGGTGATTGTAACATTTAATATATTTTCAGTGTATTTCTGTACACTACGGTCTGCATTAGGTGGTAAGTTGTCTTTGTGTAAATTAAAGTAATAAATAAATCCAAAATCTTGGAAACAGCGATTGCTTAGAAAAAAAAAACACAGAATCACTAGGAATCCGCCAGAGAGACATGATGCAGCGGAATCATTTAGACGAATTGAATCCGAGTGAACCAGATAGTGGTAATCGAATGTTGAGGGCAATTTGCGTCATTTTTGTGAATCTGTTTGCAACATCAATTTGGAGACTAATTTTACAGCATACGAGTTTTGTTATAATCAGTACTTTATGAGAAGATCATGAATTGTTGTATTCATACCAAAAATAAATCTGTTCTAAGTTATGTTAGTAATTCTAATGTTTCTTATAGTGTAATTACAAAAGTAACTAGATCTTAATTATCAATGTATTGAACTTGAATTCATGCATTTTATATAGCAGTATAAGTGCTATCCAATGCGCGGGGAAATCTTTAATACGAATTGATTTTATTTGTCGAAAAGATATCCCCCATTTTCAATTATCCAAATCCGTTAAACCAAGCAGTGATTCATTATCATAAAACACCCTAAAAATTAATGACATTAAGAAAGGATCTTGGTCGTATGTTCTTTAAAAATAGGCAACTAAGAAATCCTTTTTTAATTTTCAAATAATGCTTCTGATTCCCCTTCAGTCGCTCCGATATGCTTTGATTGTACCGGCTTAACGACTCCTGATGACTGCAAGGCTTTTCATCCATGCTCTGACGGACAGGTATTAGCGTACAAATTCATAAAATTTCTTCTTTTTATGCAATAACAGGCCTAGGAGTTAAATATAAAAATACTAACATCTTGTAATCATATTTGATCCCATCCTTACAGTATATTGAAATTGAGAAACACTGGTAATAAGAATGACAATTGGTTTTGTCTCCTCTAAACTACGTTGATACCTTTGGTCTATTCATACACAGGAGCTCCCCTTCTTTGCACAAAGATCTACACGGGGAAGTCTAAATTTCATTTTGTGTCTTTTTTCTTATTTTCCTGTATTGTATACTTCAGATTTTCAAAATGATAGACACCATATTATATACTGTTCTTTTTGTTAAAAAGTTGTGTCCAAATTTTCTTTTATCACATGAACTGGATTTATTAACATTAGACACAATTTCTTGCCTAGTGTAGACAAAAAATGACTGAACTAGGAATATAGAATGTATATCTATGTGTGAGACACTACACGGAAGAGCTTGTTATCACACGGAAAGTTTGTAAAGACTTTGCTGGATTTCAGAGGTGTTACAAAGAAGTTGAGGAAACAGACAATGGGACCGCCTCATACAACTGGGGTTGTGCTTCGACTGAGGTAAAATTATTAATTAACGGGCGGGTTTAGTCATCTGTTACACACGCCATTCAATGGCCTGTAACATTCGCCAGTAATAGACGCATTCATTTCATATGCCAGAAATGCTTTAAACCAAACAAAGAGTTATTGATTACTTGCTTTTCGTTTACCCATATTGTACAATTCGGAAGTGTCCATACTTTGTTCCTCTCATGTATCCTCAATAACATGGACATGTTCTATTGTCCATTCATAAGATATTCACCAATTCTTATAAATAGTACTTCATTACAATTGACAATATTTTTCGTGTGATTTGATAATCTGAATAGTTTTGCCAATTTATTTATTTACCTTTATTTTCAAGTTATGTCTGTTAGAGTCGGGTGTTGCGGCGAAAAAGAAACGTATCAGTATAGAACGATGCTTCGAATGTTGCGATGGTAATTTTTGTAACTTTGGGGCGTGCACAAGAGGTACATGTTGGTCTAACTCTCGATTTATTAACATCGTCTTAATCATCTACCGCTGTCAGGTTACGTAAATAATGCTTCTAGGTTACAAACCATTAACAAATTTTGAAATACCGTCATTCATTTCCACGGCCATGCATATAATTTGCAGTATATATTTAGTATAGTTTATTCAAGGAAAGGGCAAAATTGCCCAACATTCTATCTATTGACATTTGCACGCACGCACGCACGCACAACATATTCAATAATACATGTACTTTAAGAACGAGCATCATTTGATTTATGCATAACATTGATTAAAATGTGTATATTTCATCAATTTTTACAAATACATATTGTTATAAATTTGTCATTAGAATACAACAAAACATTCGCTTGTGACAGGAGGAAAGAATCTAATTAAAGTGACGAGTCTCGTTTTCTTTTCTCAAAACTTATAAACATTTTTTAAAAACTTTTGAGGTGATGCCGGGGACCAATACAGTATGTAAACTCTATGAACAAAATGAACTTTAGTCTACATTTTGTATTTTGCTTTAATCTGTAATTTTGTGGAAGACTTAAAACTTACTGAGCAACAACAAGAACGCATGTTGTATTATAGTATTAATTTGCCTTCGTAAATTGTAGATTATTGCTCACAAGTCACGTGTCAAAATGGCGCCCCTTGTACAAACTCGGCATTGAAAGCAGTCTGTAATTGTCGGGTAGGTTATACCGGTGAATTGTGTGAAATAGGTAAGTACATGGTTGATATACGCGGTCAATCGAAATAAAATATATAATATCCCATTTAATTGACTGCACTTTCATGTTAACCAGCTTTCAATATGACGCTCCTTGTTCTACGACTCGACTGCTTCATTGTTTTATTAGTTATTGTCTTTGATCTTTTCTCACGCCTGCCTGCCATCTCTCACAATGAAGGTTCATTCATACTCCTTGCTCCGTGATGGGTGAGTACAATGTCGACATTTTATTACATGAGCATCAAATGACAGATCTAGAAGTCTCTTGATTCTGCAAAATCTAAACTTGGAGACCAGTTCTGAATATCAGTTTGAGGGCATGTCTTAACATTGATATCAATAGGTCTCTTTGATTATAATTGAAATAGATCTCTCCTACGGTCATCGTTATGTATATTTCCATATAAGTGTATATATAACATATTTACCATAGGCAACGTGTCTTGTTTGTCTTTAGTGTTATTAGAAATCAATCTCATTTGAGCATTTGGATTTAGTACATGTATATACCAAGTCGGATCTTTTGATACAAATAGTACATAATCTTTGATTTTGTAATCATACTAATGAAACTAAAATGACCGACAATATTGAGTTTTTTTCGCTGACATTTGTTTTCGGACCAATGACTTCAACATACGAACCATTATCTTCACAGAAATACAAGAGTGCAACAGTAATCCTTGTCAGAATGGTGCTACATGCAATGATTTAATAGGCAAATACACATGTACATGCGTCACCGGCTATCAGGGAGTCAACTGTGAAATTGGTAAATATATAATGTTTTTACAGACTCGGACATCGTTTCACAGACACACCTTAGCTAAGATAAAACACATTTTGAATGTAGAAATCTTTTTAATGATTATACATTTCTGTAACTTACATTTAATAGCTGGCACCCCCAAAACAGAAAAAAACAGCAGAATAAAACATTTTCCTTAAGTACAAAGGATGGCAATATTTCTGAGTTTTAAAATTAAAATCTGAAACTGAGACAACATAGCAACATCTACAATTTTCTGGTTTACTTTTATGTATTATTTGACAGTATGTATTGATTCATTATTTGATGGTATGTACTTAAATATAGTTTATGTTCGTATCCTATTATTTTTCTCAGATATTGATGACTGTGCTAGTAAACCATGCAAGAATGGCGGCTTGTGTGTCGACGGTGTAAATTCATTCAAATGCGTCTGTCAGCCGGGTTATACAGGGACACTTTGTGACCTGAGTGAGTACATACTTAATACTTTATGTAATGCCTTATAAACTGCCTTGTATAGACTTGTCAACTTTTTGTGAAACAATCTACATTTTCGAGAAGCGCTTTGTTTAGTTTGAAGTTCAGTATCATAAGTGTCTAAGTACGTTTATTATCATTTTGTTGTAGATATTGATGAATGTGCCAGTAATCCTTGTCAACATAAGGGTACGTGTATAGACTTGGTGGACAAGTACTCATGTGTTTGTATACCCGGCATCACTGGAGCAAACTGTGAAATCAGTATGTACACGTCGCTCATAATTTTTTCTCTTCAAACTCTTTTAATCTCGCGAACGTTTTCTCATGTGAACATGTGACACATTTTGCAGTTTGATTAACACACGCAGGAAAGAAAGAAGCAGTAACAGTGAAAAAGATGGTCGACCAAGTACTCAGCATCGATCATGTCAACGCCGGAAATTTAGCTGTTTCACCGATACTCGGATATAAAGCATGTTACATCCCTTGGGTGGCCGCGTTTGGACCTGGGCTCTGCACATTGTTTTCTGTCATGATTCGGCTGAAGGCATTATATATATGGTACATATATCACTATATATCCACCCATGATTTGAGTTATTCATGCGAAGTTTGCAGGTACTTACGGAGGATAGGGCTAGCACTTGCACTGAAGTACAACACTAATGTAATGTTGAATCAGGCTTGGTCCTACAAACAATGTTGTACACTGTTGATTTATTTGTTTTTTAGATATTGACGAATGTGCTGGTGTTGAATGTCAGAATAATGGAACATGTGTTGATTTGATAAACAGATTTACTTGTAATTGTGACTATGGGTTTTCTGGGAAATACTGTGAACAAGGTGAGTTTAGATTTGTACCAGAAACTGTAATTTACGTCGTGTATGTCAGTAATATATACATGTATAGTCAAATTAATACCAAAACCATAAAAAAATGCTGCTAGTATGGAAGTGGTCACGTGGTTAAGCAGAAATGTATGAATATGGTAGAAAGAAAGTTCGTGAGCTTGTCATGTTTTTTACTGCATACAAAATAAACATGTAAAGTATGAACTGTAACAAAATGTATAACATAATAATATGTACATATCCTATATATTACAGTGTGAAGGATTGAGAACAATTTGATATACTGTGTGGTAATATATTGTAGATTATAATAATGTGTTATGCTGTGTGGTAATATATTGAAGATTATGATGATGTTTTATACTGTGTGGTAATATATTGTATATTATAATTATGTGTTATACTGTGTGGTAATATATTATGGATTATAATAATGTGTTATACTGTGTGGTAATATATTGTAGATTATAATAATGTGTTACACTGTGGGGTAATATATTGTAGATTATAACAATGTGTTATGCTGTGTGGTAATATATTGTAGATTATAACAATGTGTTATACTGTGTGGTGATATATTGTAGATTATAACAATGTGTTATACTGTGTGGTAATATATTGTAGATTATTACAATGTGTTATACTGTGTGGTAATACGTAGTAGATAATAACAGTGTGTTATACTGTGTGGTGATATATTGTAGATTATAATAATGTATTATACTGTGTGGTAATATGTAGTAGATTATAATAATGTGTTATACTGTGTGGTAATATGTAGTAGATTATAATAATGTGTTATACCGTGTGGTAATATGTAGTAGATTATAATGATGTGTTATACTGTGTGGTTATATGTAGTAGATTATAATAATGTGTTATACTGTGTGGTTATATATTGTAGATTATAACAATGTGTTATACTGTGTGGTAATACGTAGTAGATAATAACAGTGTGTTATACTGTGTGGTACTATATTGTAGATTATAATAATGTGTTATACTGTGTGGTAATATGTAGTAGATTATAATTATGTGTTATACAGTGTGGTAATATGTAGTAGATTATAATAATGTGTTATACTGTGTGGTAATATGTAGTAGATTATAATAATGTGTTATACCGTGTGGTAATATGTAGTAGATTATAATGATGTGTTATACTGTGTGTTTATATGTAGTAGATTATAATAATGTGTTATACTGTGTGGTTATATATTGTAGGTTATAACAATGTGTTATACCGTGTGGTAATATGTAGTAGATTATAATGATGTGTTATACTGTGTGTTTATATGTAGTAGATTATAATAATGTGTTATACTGTGTGGTTATATATTGTAGGTTATAACAATGTGTTATACTGTGTGGTAATATATTGTAGATTATAACAAGGTGTTATACTGTGTGGTAATATGTTGAAGATTATAACAATGTGTTATACTGTGTTGTAATATATTGTAGATTATAACAATGTGTTATAACGTGTTGGAAATATACACCCTTTGATCAATAAGAAATAAAAAGATACTCATGTTTATTTAAAACAACAACTAGTTTTTATTGATTACTAAATAAAGCAATACAGATGTAAAATCTTAAAGTACATGCTGAAAATTAAAGCTAAAGTATTCAATGAATGTAATTTCTTAATGTTCAAAAGTTGTCAATTTAGAGCAAAAAATATTTCATTGATTCTATGTTCTTACAGTTATTATTTCCAAAATTACTATCTAAAAATTGGGAAGCTTAATAAGTTTCATTACTATGTTTCCGTTATTAAAAACGACAATCGTTTGAATGATAGTCCATTTAAATTGCAGTGAAGTCTATGGGAGTCGCTAAATTTTCAAAACTTCAAGAAAAGATACATTTTAATAAAAATCACGGTAATGCAAAAATACAGCATCAATCTAATTAAATAAAAAATATAGGTCACAGTAGAGTATCTTTAGAAATTAGTATTTTTTTTATTTAACTTTCACTATGTGCTCTGGTGAGCTAAGAACAAAATAGTGGATAATACAACAATACACAATAATAAACATACAACAATATTCCATAAGATAATAAATAATGACTGCATGAACTTACATCAGATATATATAAAGTTACCTGTTTATAATGCTTGTGAATATTTAAACCCAAATTACCGTATGTTAGGTACTAATGTTTATAATTACTATTTTTTTTATTACACAATTTACAGTAATTTATTGAAACAAACATGTATCTAAAAGGAAAGGTCTAATTATTTACACAATTCATGCAATATTAAAAAAAGTAAAATAATAATAAAAAAATGTAAAAATCCAGGTTTACAACAAATTGACGAATGTGTATTCCCTGTCCATTTAGAACACTGGTGATTATTAAATCAACTTTTGCAGCTCTTGGGCGTGTGTGCTACAATTGTAAAAATTCAGGGTCTGTGGATTCATGTACAAACCAGACGATATGTGGTAAAGACGAGGTAGATATGCATAAATTCTATGTTCGCGTTTTGTCATTTTGTTATTGGTTCAAGAATTATTTCCGTATATTAAAAGTTGGCAATTATTACTATTGATGAGCCGTATTTTACTCGATTAGTTTAATATTGATGTAATCGTAATTCAATCCTATGTATAAAATGATTTAAATAACGTTCGGAACATTTTTAGTCGAAAATATGTCGAGTGACTTACCTTATACGCACAATAGTAGCATGAAGATTTTTTGACAGATTTGCGTTGTTTGATGAGTTTAGATAAAAATAACGTTTATACAGGTATAAAAACACAGAAACCGAGTGCCTATGGTCAAAAGTTTGTTTACATGAACCAGCTAGTCAGATATGCCAACAAGCCGACTAACACGTTTGGTGATACCAGCTTAGCGCATAACGTTATTAAAGCACTGCTATTATTACTTCATTACAGGAATGTTACATGGAACATGAACTAACCACATCGGGAACATTCAATTTTAATCTGGGCTGTGTGCCGACCTCATTGTGCAGTTACTTTGAAGGCAACGGTAAACGGGATGCCACTGCTTTGCAACTGTGTTACGAATGCTGTGACGTCAACGGATGCAATCACCACGCATGCGTAGATACCCGAGGCCCACAGACAAATGGATAATAGACATTACTAAACATATATGTATAGAATCAATATATGCATAAAATATTTATAAAGTATTCATACAATTTTCATTAAGTTGTCGTAATCTATCCACAAGGTATCATCCATTAAGTACAATAAAGTATTCATATCGTATTCAATGAACATTTTGAAAACTCATCACAATTATATTGATGCTAACAGCTACTACCTGATTAAAAATGCAAGAAACAACGAACTTCAAGTGGGCATTTGCCAAAAAATGACATCGAAACAATTCTATTTATAAAAAGCAACAAGGCGATTTTTATTCCGTTGAGTGAAAAACGTCGAGTGATAATTTTTTTTATTCTGAAATGAACGACCATGCACCAAAATTTAGTTACAATTACATATTCTCAACAATAAACACGTTTATTCAACTGAGAGACATTGATACAAATGAATTTGACCGAAGTCGTAAAAAACACATTAGTAAACATTATAAGAGAATACAAGCAGCACATAGTCCACAGTATTAATTATTAGGAAGATTCCGGAGACTTTAAAGGACTTGAAATAATTTAGTATTCATTATTTTACGTAGAGACACTGGGAAATGTTTGGTTGCACACATTGATTCTCGACTCTAAGCCAAAAGTCAACTGTACCAACATTATCATGAACGTACAACCTAATGTAACCCGTACATCGAGATTCTCCAATGGCCGCCACATGTCTCGGTCTGGTCCCCGGCACATGGCGTATAGCAATCATTTTCTGGTTTCTTCGTTCCTCTTTCGTAACTGTTACCGCAGAAACATGTATACATGTACTAGAAAAATGCATAAAATCTTGTAAACGTAGGTAAGTTAAATAATTGCAAATATACAGCTTGTTTCATAACTGTTACCACAGAAACATGTATATATGCACTAGAAAAATGCATAAAATCTTGTAAATGTAGGTAAGTTAAATATTTGCAAGTATACAGCCTGTTTCATAAAATGGCGGTTGTCAGTATTCTGTGACCATTCATGCCTGATAGTTAACTACAATCAATATTATGGCTATTGATGGTTATAAAAATTATGAACTACAGTGTGCTTAATTCAGCACTTCACACATGAACCAACCCACACGTTTCAATATGCTAAATATCAAAACCGCAGCACACTGACATAAATGCCACAGAAGGGGATTCAGTCAGACACTACAGGGAACAGATAAAGTGCTGAAAAACCATGACGGTGAAATATTCAACATTCTTGCTCAGACAGTAGTAAAGGACCCGTGATATTAAAATTGTAATACATTTTATTCAAATCTTCCAAATTTACTCCTGAATTTACTTAAATGAAATAAAATCGTCCCGGGATATATAAATGAGCATCACTTTCACAAAACGATAAGTTATGAAAACTCGAGTGACAAATGCTTTCCATAAAAGTTTGCAGTTATTTTAAATATAAATTTGCATATTTTGTCCGCAAAAAAAATGAGATAAACACCAAGCTTCTAGCCTAACCCGTTCCTGAGAAATAGCGATAAACGTTAGAATTTGACCCCTTTTTTGCTTAGTAGACAAAGATGTGTCTAAAGAATGTCAGCGTGTCATCGTACAGAGCAATAATTTCTAAAAAGAACAATTAAATACGTGTTTAAATACATCAGTGCAGATCAACGACAGGTTTCAGAAGATATCAGCATCTTCATTTCAAATCGTTTATTTATTTCACCGCCATCACCGTTACATAATGAGGATTCAGTAGAGTTAATATTGTTTGTATAATTAGGTTTCTGTAAGATTGATATTGTTTATATAAACAAGTTTCTGTAAAGATTAGTATTGTTTATATAACTAGGTTTCAGTAAGGTTAATATTGTTTATATACATGTAACTAGGTTTCTGTAAAGTTATTATTGTTTATATAACTGGGTTTCTGCAAGGTTAATATTGTTCATATAACTAGGTTTCTGTAAGATTATTATTGTTTATATAACTGAGTTTCTGTAAGGTTAATATTGTTTATATAACTAGGTTTCTGTAAGGTTAATATTGTTCATATAACTAGGTTTCTGTAAGATTATTATTGTTTATATAACTGGGTTTCTGTAAGGTTAATATTGTTTATATAACTGGGTTTCTGTAAGGTTAATATTGTTCATATAACTAGGTTTCTGTAAGATTATTATTGTTTATATAACTGAGTTTCTGTAAGGTTAATATTGTTCATATAACTAAGTTTCTGTAAGATTATTATTGTTTATATAATTATGTGTCTGTAAGATTTATATTGTTTATATTACTAAGTTTCAGTAAGATTAATATCTTTATAGAGATATTGTGTTGTACGACAAAAAAGTCCAATTTCTCATGAATGGATTAGACAAGGGACTTAATGTTGGTCTACAGTATATATATATAATCAACTTCATATATTATGTGACGATTTTTTCTGTTCATTCAGTGTTAAATTTGAGTATTTTAATTACATGTTTTACAATTTTACCATCACAAATTCGTTCCTATTGTCTGTGCATTCTTGCAGAGTGATTAGAACATGAAAAAGGGAAAGGGCAGGCGCATCTACCTCAGTTCCGAAGTAAGCGAATCCTCTGTCTACAATACAGTATTTGAAACACAAATCAGTGGTCATAGCCGATTCATTGTCATACCTATCTTCATTCATAATACGAGAGATGGAGTCGGAAAAGCACCCCAAATACCTATAGGTTAAATGATCCCACGGCACTGAAAGAAAATAAACTCGAACAAGAATATATAACATAGCAACATTCCCCGGGGAGAAGTGACCTTGTACTATCCCCATGGTTAGAAGTCGCGTATACGATTTCCATTAAGCAAACGGTCGACATGAGCGTGCGGGCTACTCCCTGAAGTAAGGTTATAAGTTTATTCATGCGTAACATATAAAATAATCACTGCCAACATTATCAGTGGCTACGTTTACAAATGTTCATCAATGTCTACGTTTACAAATGTTCATCAATGTCTACGTTTACAAATGTTCATCAATGTCTACCTTTACAAATGTTCATCAATGTCTACATTTACAAATGTTCATCAATGTCTACGTTTACAAATGTTCATCAATGTATACGTTTACAAATGTTCATCAATGTCTACATTTACAAATGTTCATCAATGTCTACATTTACCAATGTTCATTAATCCATACATTTACGAATACTCATCAATGTCTACATTTACAAATGTTCATCAATGTCTACATTTACAAATGTTCATCAATGTCTACGTTTACAAATGTTCATCAATGTCTACATTTACAAATGTTCATCAATGTCTACGTTTACAAATGTTCATCAATGTCCACGTTTACAAATGTTCATCAATGTCTACGTTTACAAATGTTCATCAATATCTACATTTACCTAAGTTCATCAATGTCTACATTTACAAATGTTCATCAATGTCTACATTTACAAATGTTCATCAATGTCTACGTTTACAAATGTTCATCAATGTCTACGTTTACAAATGTTCATCAATGTCCACGTTTACAAATGTTCATCAATGTCTACGTTTACAAATGTTCATCAATATCTACATTTACCTAAGTTCATCACTCCCTACTTTTACCAATACTCATAAATGGTAAAATGCCTGGTAGTGATGGATATATTGGGCATATAGTACTATGCTTAGAATAAAACAGATATTAGTTAAATTGTTAAATTGTCGAGATTAAAGAACGTTCTTAATCTTACCGTAACACACTGAGTTGACTGGAAGTGACTTCTGAACATCAAATGTTAAACATCCAATACAACTATCATTTCCAGAGATGACAAAAAATCGTTTACATTCAGAATTTGTCTCACATAATATTGCACATTTTAATATCGATGTACGTTGCCTAATAAAAGCAATATCAGAGCAGATATTGCCGTCTCTGATAAAATCTCTTTTGATTTTTTTGAAACGCTTTTCTGAACAAATGCTAGAAATCATCAGCAACAGGAACAGTTTCACGTGCATCTTGTCGCTGAAATACTTAACTTTTGAACAGTGAATAACAGTGAGAAGGCACAAAGGGCGGATTTTATATTTGTTCCATAAGTTGCCAATTCTGATTTATTATATACGTCAATCACATTCAAAGCTTTATAAAAGATTCCTTGTGTAGTAAATATGTATTAAGAGAATTTCTTTTACTTCCAAAAGACTACAATTAGTGTCTACCGATAATGTAGAAAATGAGGATGTAAATAATTTATCATAACATTATATTAATTCATCATTACTCTCCCTTTGCTTTCATTTATAACAAACGCAATATTTTGGTCTTTACTTTAACAAACAATTACCTAATACCAAACACTACCATCAAACAGATTAATAAAGCTGCAAACATGGAATTAAGAATTCAAGGACTGAACCCTGTTCAGCTAATGGTACAGGCTTAGCTACAGAAACATCATGAATTTGATGCATCGGCTTTGGGGGTATTTGTGACAAAAGTAGAACAGAAATTGTTCATCACAATCATGTTTGAGAGTGATATTGGCTCTGTGCTGTTCGATTACTGTCTGGTGGACAGCTTAATGTCAACATTATGTGAATAAACATGGGTATTTTTAATAAGGACAATAAAAGCGTGTCATTTATTTATATTTTCACCAGTTTTTAATTACCTGATTGGAATTCAATTAGAGTGACATGCAAAAATCCAACCACAAGCTTATATTAACTAACACGCATTCATTTGAATGACAACTGATTACCTTTGTCCATCTCCACTAGAAAGACGTACCAAAAATGTATCTATGTTTAGCGTCCTCGGATGGGTAGGTTTTCGTTTGTCTCCATTGAAAAGCACAAGGACGTATAAAATCGTTGATAGGGACATAAATATTACGACAAATACCGTTTTATTACTCACGAGCAGCATTTATCAAGGGAGGTAACCTCAAGAATAGCTGACAACGTTGTTAATGGCGCTTAATTTTTTACCATCACTACCCACAGTTGTCGTTCGTTATCCATCACATACATCTCTGTCAACGTTTGGAATGTAGTTTAAGCATGTGTCCGAGACTCCTTTAGTTTCCACCAGAAACTCAAAATCACGTTTTTGTTTTCTCTAAATGTATATTTGTTGTTATAATTTTACATGATTGCCTTCAACTTCTGCGTTTCGTTTCCATTTAAGCGATTTAATTTTGTGGGCTAATTACCAAAAGTAAACAAACATTCTCCGTCGGGAAATAGTGCGCTTGATAAATAAAACAATTTCTCTGATTTTCTGGTAAATTGTAACATATTTTGTCTCGAATGTATTGCGCGAAAGAAATATCCCCACTTTGTTATAAAATTTGTACCATTTGTGGCTTTATTTCTTGCTTCACAAAAATCTTGTAAAACAGAGTCGTTGACAGAAAATTGGAAAGCATGTCATATTCGACCGAATTTATGACGCGTGTGATATATTCGGTCGAATTTTTCGCTCCTGTTACATATTCGATTTGTGACATATACGATTTAACAGTGCCTTCTTTAATTCCGTGTGTTGAAACGTAACATGTGACGCTTCTTCGATTGATCGTCGAGAAAAAAGTTTACGCTACATTAATAATGGATGAACGGACAATAAATCAAACATGTAGGAAAAAATAATTTCAAGAACTTAACAAAACATATTCTTTTTTTATCAAAACAAATGCATGCTGTCATGAATGGCTGTACACGCAACAATTTCAGATATGACCCGAAATGGACTAATTTTTCATTCCATCAGTTTTAATGACGAATATGATGTCTGTGATATTTCTTGTAAACTTGAACTAAGTTCCAATCAGTACATCTTGTATGTGTTGAAAGAATGGAAAATTCTGAAAGAACCATGGGACCAATGCTTGTTAGAATGTTAACAAAAATCCCTCTGAACTTCGGTTAAAAGTGAATTTTCATGTGAAAAAAATATGAAAGTTTTTGGATGTTTTAGAATCCGTGTTAACATTGATTTAACTATCATATCTCAGTGATGTTATGACACGATTTCATTCATGAAGGATATTGTAAATGTATATTATTTGTGGCCAGTAACTTGTCATTTTACATTCTGTAAAAAGTTTCTTCTTAAACAGTATCATCCAGACATGTAAGTCTAGTATAAATAGAACTGACTTGAATAAATGTTTAAATGGATTTCTTTTCAATAGTATTAAATTTCATTTTTTTATTTTCTGCCCTTGAAAATTACTATAAAATATAATTAGTACCCTTGAACATTTTCGCCATTACTAACTGCAATTTTTCATTTTTAACCTGTACTCAGTAAGTCTAACCCTTCCACATGCAGCCGGCAACTTATTCACATATAACACACTCACCCATAACACACTACATATGACATATGTTATATGTGAGCATATCATGTGTAGTGTGTTATATGTGAGTGTGTTATATGTAATGTGTTATTTGTTGTGTGTTATGAGTGAGTGTGCTATACATAGTGTGTTATGCATAGTGTGTTATGTGCAGTGTGCTATATGTGTATGAGTTTGATCAATAAGGAATAAAAAGATATACATGCTGATTTAAAGCAACAACTAGTTTTTATTGATTACTAAATAAAGCAATACAGATATAAAATCTCAAAGTTCATGCTGAAAATTAAAGCTAAAGCATTCAATGAATGTAATGTCTTAATGTTCAAAACTGTGTCAATTTAGAGCAAAAAAATGTTTCACTGATTCTATGTTCTTACGGTTTCACACTTCTTATTTCCAAAATTACTATCTAAAAATTGAGAAGCTGCATAAGTTTTATTACTATATTACTTATACTAAAAAAAAAACGACAATAGTTTGATTGATAGTCCATTCAAAGTGCAGTGAAGTCTATGGGAGTCGCTAAATTTGCAAAAATTCAAGAAAAGATACATTTCAATAAAAAATCACGGTAATGCAAAAATACAGCATCAATCTAATTAAATAAAAAATATAGGTCACAGTACAGTATCTTTAGAAATTAGTATTTTTTTTATTTAACTTTCACTACGTGCTCTGGTGAGCTAAAAACAAAATGGTGGATAATACAACAATACACAATAATAAACATACAACAATATTCCGTAAGATAACAAATAAAGACTGCATGAACTTACATGAGTCATATATAAAGTTACCTGTTTATAATGCTTGTGGATATTTAAACCAAAATTACCGTATGTTAGGTACTAATGTTTATAATTACTATTTTTTTATAACACAGTTTACAGTAATTTGTTGAAATAAACATGTATCTAAAAGGAAAGGTCTAATTATTTACACAATTCATGCAATATTAAAAGAAGTAAAATAATAATAAAAAAATGTAAAAATCCAGGTTTACAACAAATTGACGAATGTATATTCCATGTCCATTTAACACACTGGTGATTATTAAATCAACTTTTGCAGCTCTTGGGCGTGTGTGCTACAATTGTAAAAATTCAGGGTCTGTGGATTCATGTACTAACCAGACGATATGTGGTAAAGACGAGGTAAATATGCATAAATTCTATGTTCGCGTTTTGTCATTTTTTATTGGTTCAAGAATTATTTCCGTATATTAAGTTGGCAATTATTACTATTGATGAGCCGTATTTTACTCGATTAGTTTAATATTGATGTAATCGTAATTCAATCCTATGTATAAAATGATTTAAATAACGTTCGGAACATTTTTGTCGGAAATATGGCGAGAGACTTACCTTATACGCACGATAACGGCATGATTTTTTGACAGATTTGCATTGCTTGATGAGTTTAGATAAAAAATAACGTTTATACAGGTATAAAAACACAGAAACCGAGTGCCTATGGTCAAAAGTTTGTTTACATGAACCAGCTAGTCAGATATGCCAACAAGCCGACTAACACGTTTGGTGATACCAGCTTAGCGCATAACGTTATTTAAACACAGCTATTATTACTTAATAACAGGAATGTTACATGGAACATGAACTAACCGCACCGGGAACATTCAATTTTAATTTGGGCTGTGTGCCGACCTCATTGTGCAGTTACTTTGAAGGCAACGGTAAACGGGATGCCACTGCTTTGCAACTGTGTTACGAATGCTGTGACGTCAGCGGATGTAATCACCACGCATGCGTAGATACCCGAGGCCCACAGACAAATGGATAATAGACATTACTAAATATATATGTATAGAATCAATATATGCATAAAATATTTATAAAGTATCCATACAATTTTCATTAAGTTGTTGTAATCTATCCACAAGGTATCATCCATTAAGTACAATAAAGTATTCATATCGTATTCAATGAACATTTTGAAAACTCATCACAATTATATTGATGCTAACAGCTACTACCAAATTAAAAATACGTCAAACAATGAATTTCAAGTGGGTATTTGCCAAAAAAATGACATCGAAACAATTATATTTATAATAAAGCAACAATGCGATTTTTTAATTTCGTTCAGTGAAAAACGTCGAGTGATAATTTTTTATTCTGAAATGAACGACCATGCACCAAAATTAAGTCGCCGTGGCCGTGGATCACTCAAAACGTTAAAATCCGAGATACTGTGAATATGGAAAATTTAGCCTCATATGTGTTGCTCATCGTATACCATTTATTCTGTGACATCACTAATAAGTGTTACCGTTAATTACACGTATACTGTCGTTAATATCTGTGGTAAATTTAATAAGTGCATTCTAAAAATGCTTATAAAAACAGGACAATGCATATTTCAAACAAAATGACAATTATCACATTCAATACAAGTAATAAACCAATTAAAATTCAACAACAAAGATTCACATGATCTTAAGCATGTGAATAAGACTGATATTTAATTAAAACCCAAATCAAATGCAATAAAACGTATATAAATAAGTATGTAATTGTGAACTTAAGTTGTCAAAGAATCTATTGTTGCAATTATTGAAACTTACTAAATGACAGGGGATGCTAAATAACAAACAAACCATGTCGGTTAAAACAATCATGACCATTTAACCAAGTAATAAATCTATAATACTCTGTTAACTAACATAAAAGCTCGCGGTCGTTCATTGAACAAAGAAAATTGTTTATCCTCACAAAGTTATAGTGTGTGGTTGAGCTGTTTATTTTTTTAACAAAATATCTCAAAAAATCGTACTAAACGTACCATTACATGCTTGTATATTTTAACAACATGATGTTACAATTACATATTCTCAACAACAAACAGGTTTATTCAACTGAGAGACATTGATACAAATGAATTTGACCGAAGTCGTAAAACACATTAGTAAATATTATAAGAGAATACAAGCAGCACATAGTCCACAGTATTAATTATTAGTTAATTATTAATAATTTAGTATTAATTGTTTTACGTAGAGACACTGGGATATGTTTGGTTACAAACATTGATTCTCGACTCTAAGCCAAAAGTCAACTGTACCAACATTATCATGAACGTACAACCTAATGTAACGCGTACATCGAGATTCTCCAATGGCCGCCACATATCTCGGTCTGGTCCCCGGCACATAACATGGAGCAATCATTTTCTGGTTTCTGCGTTCCTCTTTCGTAACTGTTACCGCAGAAACATGTATACGTGTCCTAGAAAAATGTATAAATTCTTGTAAACGTAGGTAAGTTAAATAATTGCAAATATACAGCTTGTTTCATAAAATGGCGGTTGTCAATATTCTGTGACCATTCATGCTTGATAGTTAACTATAATTAATATTATGGCTATTTATGGTTATATAAAAAACATGAACGACAGCGTGCTTAATTTAGCACTTCACACATGAACCAACCCACACGTTTCAATTCGCTGAATATCAAAACCACAGCACACTGACATAAATGCCACAGAAGGGGATTCAATCAGACACTACACGGGAACAGATAAACTGCTGAAAAAACATGACGGTGAAATATTCAACATTCTTGCTCAGACAGTAGTAACGGACCCGTGATATTAAAATTGTAATACATTTTATTCAAATCTCCCAAATTTACTCTCGAATTTACTTAAATGAACCGGGATATATAAACGCGCATCACTTTCACAAAACGATAAGTTATGAAAACTCGAGTGACAAATGCTTTCCATAATAGTTTGCAGTTATTTTAAATATAAATTTGCATATTTGTCCAAAATAAATGAGATAAACACCAAGCTTCTAGCCTAACCCGTTACTGAGATATCGAGCGATAAACGTAAGAATTTGACCCCTTTTTTGCTTAGTAGACAACCACCCGTACATAACGAGGTTTCTGTAAAGTTAATATTGTTTATATAACGAGGTTTCTGTAAGATTGATATTGTTTATGTAAACAAGTTTCTGTAAATATTAGTATTGCCTATATGACTAGGTTTCTGTAGGATTATTATTGTGTATATAACTAGGTTTCTGTAAGGTTATTATTGTTTATATAACTAAGTTTCTGTAAGGTTATTTTTGTTTATATAACTAGGTTTCTGTAAGATTAATGTTATTTATATAACTAAGTTTCAGTAAGATTAATATTTTTATATAGATATGGTGTTGTACGACAAGAACTACAAGTCCAATTTCTCAAGAATGGATTAGGCAAGGGACTTAATGTTGGTCTATAATATATATATATATATAGTCAACGTCATATATTATGTGACAATCTTTTTTCTGTTTATTCAGTGTTAAATTTGAGTATTTTAATTACATGTTTTACAATTTTACCATCACAAATCCGTTCCTAGTGTCTGTGCATTCTTGCAGAGTGATTAGAGCATGAAAAAGAGAAAGGGTAGGCGCATCTACCTGAGTTCCGAAGTAAGCGAATCCTCTGTCTACAATACAGTATTTGAAGCACAAATCAGGGGACATAGCCGATTCATTGTCATACCTATCTCCATTCAGAACACGAGAAATGGAGTCGGAAAAGCATCCCAAATACCTATAGGTTAAATGATCCCACGGCACTGAAATAAAATAAACTCGAACAAGAATTTATAACATAGCAACATTCCCCGGGGAGAAGTGACCTTGTACTATCCCCATGGTTAGAACTCGCGGATACGATTTCCATTAAGCAAACGGTCGACATATAGAGCTGAGCGGACGGGCTACTCCCTGAAGTAAGGTGATAAGTTTATTCATGCGTAACATATAAAATAATCACTGCCAACATGTTTACAAATGTTCATCAATGTCTACGTTTACAAATTTTCATCAATGTCTACGTTTACAAATGTTCATCAATGTCTACGTTTACAAATGTTCATCAATGTCTACATTTACCAATGCTCATCAATGTCTACATTTACCAATGTTCATCAATGTCTACATTTACCAATGTTCATCAATGTCTACATTTACAAATTTTCATCAATGTCTACGTTTACAAATGTTCATCAATGTCTACGTTTACAAATGTTCATCAATGTCTACGATTACAAATGTTCATCAATGTCTACATTTACCAATGCTCATCAATCCCTACCTTTACCAATGGTAAATGCCTGGTAGTGGTGGACATATTGGGAATGTAGTACTATGCTTAGAATAAACACACATTAGTTAAATTGTTAAAATGTCGAGATTAAAAAAAGTTCTTAATCTTACCGTAACTCACTGAGTTGACTGGCAGTGACTTCTGAACATCAAACGTTAAACATCCAATACAACTATCATTTCCAGAGATGACAAAAAATCTTTTACAATCAGAATTTGTCTCACATAATATTGCACATTTTAATATCGATGTACGTTGCCTAACAAAAACAATATCAGAGCAGATATTGCCGTCTCTGATAAAATCTCTTTTGATTTTTTTGAAACGCTTTTCTGAACAAATGTTAGAAATCATCAGCAACAACAACAATTTCACGTGCATCTTGTCGCTGAAATACTTGACTTTTGAACAGTGAATAACAGTGAGAAGGCACAAAGGGCGGATTTTATATTTGTTCCATAAGTTGCCAATTCTGATTTATTATATACGTCAATCACATTCAAAGCTTTATAAAAGATTCCTTGTGTAGTAAATATGTATTAAGAGAATTTCTTTTACTTCCAAAAGATTACAATTAGTGTCTACCGATTATGTGGAAAATGAGGATGTAAATAATTTATAATAACATTATATTAATTCATCATTACACACCCTTTGATTTCATTTATAACAAACGCAATATTTTGGTCGTTACTTTTAACAAATAATGGACCTAATACCAAACACTACCATCAAACAGATTAATAAAGCTACAAACATGGAATTAAGAATTCAAGGACTGAACCCTGTTCAGCTAATGGTGCAGGCTTAGCTCCAGAAACATCATGAATTTGATTCATCGGCTTTGGGGTATTTGTGACAAAAGTAGAACAGAAACTGTTCATCACAATCATGTTTGAGAGTGACATTGGCTCTGTGCTCTGCGATTACTGTCTAGTGGACAGCTTAATGCCAACATATTGTGAACAAACATGGGTATTTTAATAAGGACAATGAACGCGGGTCATTTATTTACATTTATAAGTTTTTAATTTATAAGTGTATTTATTGAAGCGATGATCTTAACCCTTAGTATGTGTGTAGTATTTTATTTTAACGCCTATATAGGTTCTCTACTGATGTTGACACGTTTCTTACTGTAGATAGCTTAAACTAATTAAAATAGTTCACACATTGTCATTTATTAGAGTCTTTTCACTCGTTCAAATTTTTTGACGATTCTCAAACTGAAAATGAACAGAAAATGTACTAAGTGCTAGAGCATGTTGATGAAATTCTGTTAAATGTAAATATTATTGTTGATTTAAAATAGAAAATGTTCTAAAAATTGGTTCAAATAATAAATACATTACACACTTACAGGCACAAATAGCATATCATAAACTTCTATACAACACACTAAGATATTACATGTGTAGCTGACAATATGCATTATTTATACCAAACACTTTCTTCTGTTTAAAAATTCGTATTAGTGGATTAGAAATTGAATCAATAAGAAGAAATAGTGAATCTATCCGAAACGTATGTCGGTGAAGGTAGACAGTAAGTCTTTCTAGTGAGCCGGGATTACCTAACGTTTCACACATTAGAATGTAAGCAACCGACAACCCAAACAACAAATGATCGGGTCTCGATTTAATTCCACGGTCTACCAAATGAGCTGACTGGGTCGACAGAGTAATACACAGAACCAACAACCCATATAGCGAAACTTCCTAAATACGGAGGGTTTGGAAATGTTCATGAACAGAGCTGAGCTTTTTAATCAAACACCTTTGGGTGAAGAACAAACAGTTTGTTGGTAATGTTTAAGGCAGCTTATATTTTGGTGTTATTTTTCTAGAAATCCATTTTTTATGTACACATGTATTAATATCGAACTAGTCTCATTATCAAGTTGAAATGAAAGAAAATATTGAATATTGCTCCTGGAATAAGTGGTTCTTCTCCGCGGATGGTCTTGTTATTGAGAGTGTTTCTATGTAAGGTCCTACATTTGGGGACATGGGACGACAACAAACAAGAAGAAACAAAATGGAGACATGAAAAAACTCACAAAATACTTACAAACTAAATGGTACGACGTGTAAATAATGCAGCAGTTAGTCCGTGCTAGGATGTGGTGCAATTTGAATAAACAATAATTTCTGATGCATTTTAGCGGTGAATTGTTGACTATTGTTGACTAAAATCAAATTCTGTTTCAACTGATCCGATTGCCTTTGTATCTTTATTTTGTCTTGAACAACAAATGTTTAAATGTTATTTGTACACATCAATGGAATTTAGAATGATAGGTACGGCTTTTTATTTCTAAGAATTTAGAACGTTTGCTGCAATTTAGGCCAATTTAAGTTTTATGATATTCGGCAGTAATACATACTGAGTGCACACACAAATCATTTCGTCCTCTAATGAACAAGACCTATCAGCATTATTTAAGAATCCATAATGTTTCCTTTTGTGCAGTGCTATAAAAGGAAATATTTGCCAAAAACAGCTTCTTATTTTCAGAGGGTTGTTCTAACTTCGACATTAATAATTTAATCTGTTAACAACCATTAACTTACTAGGAAAATATAAATAAGTTCAGAATATTTCGCAACAAGTTTGCAATAAATTCGTTTATAATAAGACTTCATAATTCAAAGTTCACTCATTAATTTTCCTTCAAGTAATGTCAACCCTGCTAATTACTCGGCTTTTATGTAAGTTGTTCGAGCCTGTCTAATTGCTATTTAGTATAAGCCATTTTAGCTGCCGTGAAGTGGAGTGGTCTTACCCGCATGTCACAGTTGCTTGTCTGTAATTCATTAAGTGGACGTAATATTATTGTTGTTTTCAGCTTGATAAAGCTTGTAGATTGTATGTAAGTCTCTCTTCGTGATATTACCCATTAATGACGGTATATTATTCTATATTAAGGACATAAGTATTAAAGCTCAAATTTATGGTAACAGTCACGGACGAATTCATTCTTTATGTCAAATATAACACATTCACATATAACACACTCACATATGGGCCGCGGCCGTGGTCCAGTGGTTAGTGCACTGAACTTGTTTTTCTGCCTTGTACCTCTCTTTTATTGAGTGTCCTAAAATACCCATATAATGTATAATTGTCTTTTTTTTCAGATTAAAACCTATAAATTTAGAGTGGCCATAATAGACACATAATCAAAAGTATAACCACTAAAAAGTGTCATTTCAATGTGATATAGTTTTGTTGAAATAAGTATATGAATTATTTTGAATATAGACATCGGGTGACATGTATAATTTTGATGCATTTTAATTATTGAGTATTTTTAATGTATGCCTCAGTTAAGCATTTCCAAATGTTGAAATTATAAGGTAATTCAACTTTTAAGAATGTTAGATGTTTACATAAGACATATCAGTACACTTGCTTTCATTTATATGCGCTACTATCAAACCACCTAATTTAAAAATACAATGTAAAGTTACCATTTTTTTCAAATATTTTAGTTAAAAAGGTCATTTTATTATTCCCATGAAACTTGAATAATTTCTTATTCCGGCTATTTAATACTACATTGACTTATCTTTTTTGTCGTTTGGAAACAAACATTTATAACTTATAATTTACACTTCTCATAATCAATATTAATTTGTACCTAGAAATATTTGTATGAATGAAAGTAGATTGTTATGTATCACATGTGGAATCATAAAATAAAGTTACAAAAAAGTAAGTACTGGTTAGCATACAATCCAGGAAAACTGGTTATATATATAACTAACCTAACCAGTTTTCCTGGATTGTACGCTAACCAGTACTTACTTTTTTGTAACTTTATTTAATGATTCCACATGTGATACGTAACAATTTACTTTCATTCATATATATATATTTATGAAAAAAATGTTGGAAAACGGCATTAAACCCCAGTGACAATAAGTCACATAAAAAAAACAACACTCATATATAACACACGCATACAGTTTTCTCATTTATAATATATGCTGAAATGAAAATGATTTCATTATTTTTGAAATGTTCCAAGATTCGGTTCAATCAGCACTTTGATTAACATAATATGTTGGTACAAATATCCAGGTCTGACATGGATGGAGAATTGTGTCATCTTTCGGCAATTTCAGCGGACATACCACATCTAGACTGGAGTATTAATTTAGATTAATTTATAAATAAAGTAATTTGTTCAGTTCTAAAGACTCGGTCATATGGCCACTCACAATCACTAACAAAGAAAGACCAATGTGCGTGCAACCCATTCAACAACATTTCTGTTGTCAACTGTAGTTGCTTCCCTTCTTCAGTCTTCTTCAGACGCGCGCTATTTGCATTTTATGAATAGTGTTCATAAAGGGTACAATAGCATTATGGTTGCTTCCAAATACTTCAACCAAAACAATCATGTACCTGTATGTGACTCCAGTTCGTAGCCAGCTGTTCTTGTTTATCGTATAGTGGTGTACCATTATTCAAACCAACTCCAATGGTGTTTTTTTTCAAAAATTTATATGTATATATACATTATACCATAGCTATACACACCACATGTGTATAAATTTGTATTATTTAAAATAACAATGTAATATTTCAAAATCAGTTAGTTTATTCGAAGGACACAGACTTTTTGAAATCAACACATTTTTTTCTTCATATTTTCTACATATTTATTTGCATATTTTTCTACACGTTTCTTTCTACATATTTTTCCATCTCTATATGAACTTGTTGTCAGTTTATCGTCAACCAATCACAGGCGAATTCCTCCGTTGTTAACGAGATTCTGAGATTTGCAAAATTAAATGAGGCAAAAATAATGGACGATGAGCCGTGTGTTTGTATGTTGATAAGAGCGTAGTTTTTTTATTTGTCTTCTAAACACAAACTCAAGTTTCTCATACTTAACTCACAGTAAATAAAAACCGCCTTCAAAAAGTCGATTGTCTGCGGACTCACGCGTGCAGTTGTTGGGGGAACAAATGAACGGTTAGGCTGAGTGACCATTACGACCGTAACTGCTCCGTTGAAAATAATTACAAATGACAAAAACGTTTAAATATCCCTGCAAAAGTTCTGCTTACAGGTTTTCACTAAAAACAGTGTTTCCACTCACGTAAAATCTCGCGTAAATCGTCCAACAAAATAGAATATCACGCAACACATTTTGATCTGGTGCGAGATCGCACGCGTACGAATATGTTTAGTGACGAATCGCCGATTTTCTGGAAAAACCCATTACGAAACAAAAATAGAAAATACAAAAATTGGTGCATTGTTGTGATGTATACGACAAACCAGGCTGGTTTAGTTTAGTTTTATAAACACCGTAAAATATTTAAGAAATACAAGGATATCATTTTAATCAAATTAACTTAGTGAAGCCATGGTTAGTAAATGCGTTCTATATTTGTTTTAAAGCAAAACGATTTGACATTTAAAGATAAAACTTAACCAAACATGCGGCATGCCCCGCAACGACACCAGAATGACAATAACCCTGAGCAATCACGGAAGTACCATAAATACACACAGAGTTATATGTCCAGGAAATTATGCAATGTCTCGGAATTTTTGCATCAATGTCTCGGAATTTTTGCATCAATGTTCCATTTTCTGCAATATTATATACATGTACAAAAAAAGAATTTCCTACCTAGCTATCTCCTTTTTTTAGACTGGAGACCAGACTTTTTAGCCTTACTATTTTGAAGTATACATGCATGTATATATACCACGGAAACGAGCTTTTTATAGATTTTCTTTCTATTTTTAGTTAAGGCGACCTTGCTCTTAATCTCAGTACAATCTGTTGTTGAAGCGACTTGTTTTACAATTGGCCATGACTCTGATTATCAGGGTTGGACAGTGATTGCATGTGGTGTGCATCTACCCTTTAATCATATACGTATTTTTCAGCAAAGTTTCAATGAAATCTTACAAACCACAATTAATATGGCTCTGAATGTATAAAGGGGATTCGTAAGTGACATACGGTCACTATGCTATCGTAAATAGGCGGACCGTGATAAAGATATTCTTGCCAAGTTCCATTGCCATATTGCAAATCTGCATCAAAATATTGGACCCACTGCCTACTTGTCAAGTCATACGCACTGCGCATGTGTGACAGAAATTGTCAGTCTGAATCAAGCTCACACACTTAAGTATTTATGACAATGCAGCTTACAGTAAATTACATTTTCAAATTTGTTAAAGAATATAATAAGGTACTTATATATATATATATGATTAACAATGATAAACAGTGGACTTTGTGACGAAGTTTGGTAACATGATAAATAATGATAAACAGTGGACTGCTTTGCCGTTGACGTATATCATTCACAATTTTTATTGGCACTATTGAGTAATTACCCATACGTTGTCACCATAACTCCATCACACAGTCCACTGTTTATCACTGTTTATCATGTTACAAAACTCCATCACACAGTCCACTGTTTATCATTGTTTATCATGTTACCAAACTCCATCACACAGTCCACTGTTTATCATTGTTTATCATTTAACCATAACTCCGTCAAACAGTCCACTGTTTATCATGTAAGTCACTAAATTATTTTCTTCTTCATCTGTACCTTAGGCGAAGATGTACATGTTCCCACTTACATCCTCAGAAAATATAAGGTGACTAGGTCGGTACCCAGTGATGTAGATTATCTATTTTTCGACATTGAAGGGAATGTCAAAATTTTTCGATTACTTTTTTTTTTCCAAAAAATCAGAATTTTCTAATAATAGACCAACTATTGTAAAATCAAATATGGTTTCGTCTACAGAGTTACTACAAATCATCGTCTTATTTCTACACCCCCCCCCCAAATTAATTCTTGGCTATATTGAGATTTTGGTATCATTTTTTCGTCTACACGAGCTCTTTACAATGATAATACTTACCTGCTCGTAAATCTATCCTAAATAGGGTTGATCCCAGTTCCACAAACCCGTAACTCGCTTAAAGTTATAGCAGCTCAAAACTTTAAATGCAATTTTCTCAAAATGGGGAAAAATGACATACGGGTTTGTAGAAATAACCCGACGAAATTCTAAGAGGAAAGCAAAAATGTCGGATCAACTTGTGCAACTGTATCCAATTTTAGGACCAGAATCTTCTATCTATGCTGTTAGCAACTCCGATATGAGAATCATAGGCCCTACTTGTCGATAGCAGACGTTTTTCTTCCTCATCAAGTGATTATTTAATATATTGCCTGAGAGAGTTTGAAATTGATGACACAAAGCCGTGCATGGTTCGGACAAAACTGACGACCAGTAAATGGCAAAGCATTATCCGTCGTATATCGCTATATCGCTCCATATAACCCGCTCATTAATGGTGAATTTTTCGGTTTTCTGCTAGCAAAACTATAGACACGAGGTTTTGAACCTTCCTTATGAAGAAATCCAAACACGACTTCCTGTGAAGGGAGGTTTAACTCTGTCTGATGGCTTTTGCTTACAAGTTAATGTCTTATTACTTGACTGTCTGTGACAATAGAGACCCTAACAACAAGATCTAGCTCATCTTTACCCAATTCAACGTAATTTCAATAAGTGGGTCAAATCAAGAAATTCACTGCATGGCTTTCCATCATAATAATTTTGCACAACCACAAATTTCAAACTTAAATTTGTCTTGCTTATCAAATTCTTTAGAATAATTTTAAGTTGGCTCAATATAATTATCAATAGTTTCTCTGTTGTCACTGGTACAATTGTCATTCAACATCTGATTCATCATTCACATCAACATCAGAATCACTGTCGAATCCTTCTGAGTCAGAATTTTGTATCAAGTGGCCATTATTGACATTCAGATTTTGAAAATACGGTACATTTACAAGTTCCTCAATGAATGATCTTGTCCGTCTGATTCCTCGAGAGGTACCGTACTAGCAATACTGTTTAGACATTATCAACGAGTGGTTTGTATTTTAGATGCGTACCGTTTTCAATCGACCTCTAGAGGAATAACCCGTAAACAACTTAATAGTCATCAATGCAATAAATTGAACATAACCGTTTAAACAATGTACTGGAAAGCTGGGTGTGTGAAATATTGCGTATTTTCAGAGGCGAATTTAGAAATAAATCGACGCCATTTTTACGTCATACTAAATCGCGCGTATTGTACAGTGACGTCATCATACCTCCAGTGGACTGATTTCTGCTGACGACGTCACATACATACAATGACGTAATAATATAATTCGCGAATAATTAATTTACGGTTTCATAAATTTACTTGATTTTTTTAAATCATGTTTTTCTTCAGTCTGATATAAAATTCATTTTGTACATCTAGGTAATCCATCTAATGTTTTAGTATATATTATTCATAAATATTTTAATATGTAAATATAACACAGGAAGATTATATGTTTGTAAATATTAAAAACAATACAAAACTTGTTATTACCCTTACTAATCAATTCGGGTCAAACTAAGGTGGACATAAGTCAAGAAGGAAATTATAACGAACCGAGTAATCTTTACGAGAGATAAATTCATAGCCCGAGTGTTTATTTTTTCTTCAATAATTACTAATACCGAGGTCTATCATCAATTTCTACATATTATGTAATACAGTTGTAAAATTTATATAAATGTTCTATATTATTCTTAATATTAACCTCACTTTTATCAAAATACTTATAGAAAATTAGTTCGCTCAAATAATCTTGAAATGGAATGATTTTATTAGAGTATTAGTTAAAAAAAATTAAGTCCATTTTCTATTTTTTATTATTTTTATTTTTAAATGATTGAAAATATTTATTAATTTTGTTGAAACTATCGTAAAGTTTGCTGGTTACATTTATTGAGAAGACTCAGTTCGAAACATTAAATCCATTTAATTTCATTAATTATTCTAAAAATATATAAATATTTCGATATTCGTTAGTGATAAACTTACTTTGTTTAAATGCCACTGAGGAATTATACCATCAAAATAAAGAAATAAAGTTACATGACTGAAACTGTTTTCAAGTCACTGAAATTTGAAGTGAAGTTTTTGTGTGTTTCTGTTGTTACAGGGTTTTAGTATGAGAGGAGAGTTGTGATCTGAACTTGGGTTCCACTTCCGTTTTAAACACCCTTCAGAATTTACGGTTTAAAGCTGGCGATTATTGTCATCGATACAAAAATTGTATATATATCAATGCATTAAGCTTGTATTTATTTTGAAATCCGCTAACTTTGTATGTTAGCTAATATGTTATAACGATGATGGGAAAAATAAATGTTTAGTTGTCGACAATGAAGTCGAATGCTTGATGAAAGTATGATGCAGCTTCCAGGAGAGGCAGACAACTTGAATTGCTGATTGGGTGTTGTGGAATTATAAGCTCCGCCCACTCTTCGGCAACATGATTCCGATTGGCTTAAAGCAAATTAGCTCAGAATCCTCCTAGACGCTTTCAGCCTGTAAGCGTTCAGTTTTGCGAATTGTTTATATTGCTATCTAAAGCTTTTCGTATTACCAAGAACGATCATTTATTTACAATTTATTATTATTTTAGCAATGAACATGAGCAGGCGGGGAATTCCATAATCATTAAAAACATCAAATATAATCAAGATAAGAAAACAGTTTTGTGAAAATTAAATATTTGTGATTTTGGAGTACGGAATTCTGTGACAATAGAAACTAGTAAATATTGTAGTGTTCGTGAATTCTTCGAGGCTGTGTATTCCAGTCAGGCAGCCATCTCTGTGAAATAAATATTATGTTTTCTGCTATACTTGAATGCCAAAATACATTCCTACTCTGCAGGAGCTAATTAAGAGAAAAGTTTTAGGAAAACTAAAGGAGAGGAAGATACTTAAACCATTGTGAAAATGAGCATCTATTCTATGCTTCAGCAAGCGGAGGGACAATACGCAAGTTTTGACAAGTTGGCGTATCACAACGCCTTGCAAAATAGTAAAGGAAGTTTTTCCGTGAATCATTTACTGGACTTGGGTGAGATTCCCAGTGAGAATTGTGCCATGTTTGCAAACACCGATCCATCGCCGGGTCTTCCAACTCAGACGTGCACACCGGACTCTCCAAACGGTGGCGGCATGCCGACGGACGGTCACACACAATCGCTAGTTAATGAAATGGAGATGCTGGGTCAGCAGAAGTTACAACAAGATTCGTGTTTGAAAGAAGAGCCACAGGATTCACACCAGCTCGATCAAAACTCGGGTATGTAAAAATCAACAAACGCTCGTTTATTCTTGAAAATATTGTCAACAGTAGACATTTTATACCTTCGATTTTGATGTCACATATGTTGAGTTCATAGTTTTCAACTGAGTAACTTTAATGGAACCAAAAAACAATGAATCAGTCTAAGTTTTGTAAGATTTTGTATCATTCTGATTGAACAGGCGACGTTTGTTCAGTACTAAATCATATTTAAAAGTTAAAATTGTTTCATCCCCGTGACGTCGTTTAAGTCTTATATATAAACCAAAATATCCCTGTTCATATTTGCTTAGAGCAAACAGATATTTGAGCAGGGCTTTGAATTCCATCACACATATCATTCAGTATCTGAATTCTAAGATGATTTGTCTGACTTGCTGAAACCAGGCAACCATATAATCACGACTTACGCACCAGATATATGCATGGTTGCAGTGAACTTGCCAAGCCTCAATAAAGATATTGATGTATTAATTATTCATGTTATAATAATTTATTATTTTACTGTGCTACAATACACTGTGTTAATGAGTTCTTTTAAGCAAATTTATCAAACTTATCTAATCATATGTAATCATAGTGGCTCTTGAAATTGTTCAGCAACACAATTAATACAGTTTATGGAAATTGAAAATATTGAGTTAAAGTTTGAATTTTTTTTAAAAAAGGGACGTTGTTTTCCTACGAGATAAGACGGAAAACAAAGTCGACCATATTACACGCCTGATCGTTAAACTTCTGACATTTATAGTTTAAAAACATAACTTTCGACACCATCATAAAATGAACTAATGATAAATTATTTGCACGTGCAGTTTTTTAATATCAGCTCAAATCGGTGAAAGCGTGATAAAAACACGTCGTGCAAATGACTCTGGTGTATCAGAGGAAAGACGGAACCATGTGACCCATATAAAATAATTAACGTGGAAATCTATTTAATTAACTTAATTACAGTTAATATGGCTGTGTTTGATAAGGCTGTTTATCTCATTAGTGGATTTGTTTCGCGTCTTATTCAATGAATATTTATGAGAATTTGTATACAATTTGCGCATTGCGTTACTATTTATATTTCAAGACAGTCCGTACTTTGCACATCTTGTTTTAGATAATTGCTTCTATGAGATAATATTGTGTTCAAGGAGCGATGCTCTGACCTGGCTATCATTAGTTAGGATGCGATACAGTGCCTAATGGACTCTAGGATCAAATATGTTCAATGTATTTACAACCGTCTTAACAAATACTTTTTTATTTTGAAATAATAAAACAGTTTAATAATAAAACAGTTAAATAATATAAAATAATTGATGGAGTAATGAGAAACAGCGATTATTTCACTATACAAGTACTAAAAAATTCAACCACTACCGCTATCACTTATCACTATAAAAATAACAAATAAATATCTAATTAAAATAATTTAAAATAGAATTACCTGTTTATGATATATTACGATACGAATTAACTGTGCTAATAAAATATACATACTTAATTAAAATCCGGGTATTAATAATTACTGCTCACGCGCACGTGCATGGGTTTCTCTTTTGCAGTAAATATATTGGTTTAAGGCATGTAGTTGCATACATGCACGAATAGAAGTTCCCGTACGACGTCTATTTCAGTGTATTTAAATCTAAGTATCTAAATGTTTATCTTAATTTCTTTGAGATTTCATATTTTTCAGCAGCTTGTGAAAATTCAAGATTTATGTAATAATGTATATACACTCACCACCAACTTCGTTAAAATACAATACAAGCAATTAGCATATTGCGCAAAGTATGGACATGCCTAGCTATTCTGTTATATAGAATATAAATTTGAGTTAAAATTGATATCACAATGAGTTTTTAGTTACAAATGGATTTATAAGATATTTGTTGTGTCGTATATTTTATACTTATTTTATTGCATACACAAGTTATGCATACAGCAATATATTGCAAAGCTTATTTACAATTCACGACACTATGGCTTATATGTCTACAAATACTGCGCCTTCAAGAAAAGTTTTAAACAAGTACCTCATCTATTTAATATCTATATGAAAATAATGATACCTCACTTACCAACACAATATGAAGGACAAACGGCTTACATTCAAAGTTTAGCTTTTTAGTACGGCGTGAGTAAAGGTCACGTGGTCTTGTATTGTATGTTTTAGAGTTTATGTGTTCATTTCATGTACGTGTTTCCCACATGTTCAGTATCGTTCCCCGTCAATATAAAGTGTAACCGGGTGTATTACACGACCAATATAACAAATCCCCCCATGCTATCTTCAAAGAAATCCAGCAAGTTTTGGATTTACCGAGAAAATGCGCGTAAAGCAATGAAAATTTCACAGAAAATGGTATTCGTCCTCTAATCCTTTCGTCTCACATTACATACATTGTATACCATATGGCCACGTATGAAGACCCTGAGGGAAAACAAACAAACATTTCTACCCCACTGTATACTATACTTCCACACAGTATTTACAGTTATTAAAAGTTGTTTTCTGAATGCCGGATGCGTTGATGTGTTTTATACAAACAATTTCATGGCAAGGCAAACATTGAAGGGTTTTATCATGACACCATTCAGTATTAACAAAAATAGTTTTGCTCATTGTGAGTAGAAAATGAAATAATCAGATGTTTATGAGGTAAAAGATGATGTTTTGCTTCTTAAATCATTGTTGTTGAGTTTTTATGTCATGTAATAAAGCTCTTGATACCAGCTTTTAGTAAGGATAATTCTTGAAGTGTAGTTAAGTCCGTGTAATGATTGTGTAAACGTAGTCAATGTTTTTTAAATGTTATATTCATAATGGCATTAAAATTAAAATGATAGTAGCACTGATATTATGTTTAATACATTGATAAGTAAAACAATTAACATCGATTTGAGGACCACGCCCCTTCCATTCGGTATATGAAGAGCACGTCTGTATCTAATTACATTCGTTACTTCAATTTCTGCAATAAATATATATATATATATGTATAAAAAAACTTAATCAAACTTTTAAGGTCAAATATAATGAAGTAAGAAATTCATCTGTGAATTTTAAATTTTCTGACTAATTTAAAACGTGTTTTAAAATAAATGACTCTTGATTATTCAACAATTAAATCAGAGGATAACCGAATGATCCTCACTGTTCAGTTTGAATATGTTTAAAAATATAATCACAAACTTAAACTCCACATCTAACAACAAAAGTCTGAGGAATTTCAATGCGTGTTCAGATTAAATTATTTACCATTCGAGTTTAGGTGCTTGCAATAATGATTTCGGAATAATTTTGAACACAAGAACGCCAGAAATGCTGACTCCTTGAACATAAAAATCAAGTGGTTGTTGTCAGCAAGGATTCTAAAGTTTCAAAACACGTTACGAAAGTCTTACAACTCAAGTATTTCCATATGACGAAAATAAAATAATACCATAGGCCGAATAAAATGAAATATTTCGAGTTGCGTTTCTGATCGTGTACTGTAATTAGGCCACCTTGTTGTTCTGATGTACAGATAACAAAATTCATTTCGTTCTTATGTTATCAACCCTGATTCAAACGTTTATGAGACGAAGACACGTGTTTTCCATATTGTTTAAAAGTTTATTGATTAACACAAAAAAGGGAAAAAACGAATGATTCAATAAAATGGTCTCAATAATTCTACTTGATTTTGTTTCTGTTTGTTGTTTTTACGACATTAAGTGAATGATGTATTTCCCGTTGTTGTTTACTGATCCGCTTCGATAGTTTTTTTTTTAAAAATTATATAAAAAATAATTATGCAAATAAAATTACCGTGAAAGTATGCCATGCACAATTGTAAATAATTTTATTTTAAATCCTTCCAGAATGTATAATTATACAACGTATTATCAAGTTAATTATCGACACGCGCACGGAAGTGATAAATGAACACGTGCGTTACGTTGAAGAAACTTGTAAAAACACGTCAAGTTATGACAAGGTAAAAAGTGCTTAATTTAAACGTTATCCAGAAGGTATAACTGTTCCAATACGTGCCAGATCATGTCATACTATCTTTTTGCTTAGTAATTATATTGTTGAATTACTGCACGATAATACGAAATTATAAAATAAATTCTTAATAATAATTCTTTTCATATTGTAGCCTCATCTGTCACATTTTCTTATTAATTTTCTGTAAATTCTGTGAAATAAATAAATTAATTAATATCCTTTCTTAATATAGTCCACTCAGCGTTTTATTAAGAACACACCAATATCAATTCAATGAACTGTTTCTAATATTACGATAAATATTATGTATTATTCATTTCTTATGACATAAAAGTATTGACTTCGTTCTATTACATATTACGTTTGTTTTGTGTAGAATTCAATTCAAATTTTGTATACACGAAACGTTCACATGGCACACAGAATTCTCGTTCTGATCAACCCGGAACTATTTTCGAAAGTAAAGGAATGACCTAACGTGGGATAAAAACCAAAGCTGTCCGTTACGTATACCAATGTTCAATGTTTAAACAAAATTAAATTATACGAAACTTACCGTGATGCAGGTTGGCTCTTTACAAATCTTAGAATTTTAGAATTGTACCCATTTATATAGTTTAATTTAATGCCATTACTATTTGCTGACGAAGCTAATAACAATTGACGATAATGAGAAAGGTAAGGTTGTGGTACTCTAAACAAATCATCCTTCTGTTTTATATCAACTTCCAGTTTGCTCCTCAAAACATTGATACAGCTTCACCGCGTAAAACAGACTCCTTCATAAAATAAGAAATTCTCTTCCAATTAATTCATTATTTGTAGTAATAGCATAAGACTGATGTATGAATGTATGTATGTCCTGACTTCTATTTTACTTCACAAAAAACAGTGTTGTATTTTGATGTTTTTTTTCTATTTATTATTTGCTCTTGTGTACAAAGCGTTTACCATTTTTGTATTAACAAGATTCAGAATTTGTGGACATATCAGTAATTACTTTTGTTCCAATACATTTTGGTCATTTTGTAAAATTGATAAAATGCTGTATTAAACTTTGTCAAGTGCCCCAATTTTTAACACAATCATAACGTGTAGTACTTTGAAAACATAAGTGTACTAGATGTGATAAATATTGTTAAACTGGTTATAAGTAACAACTGTTCTATCAAACAAAAGAAGTTTATATCAATATTGACATTTCCTGATGTAATCTTCGGAAATACGAGACGAGTGGTTCCGGAAACTAGGTTTTATCAGCTCTTAGATCGGCTTCACCGGACGCTTGATACTATGGTTCTCTGTTTGTATGGTGTCTAAAGCAAAAAGTCGGATACCACATGCGCACACTTGACCAGCAGCGCTCGATCGGGATAAAATGTCAAATCTTATGTATTTTCTTATAGGGTCACTGAGACCCTATGGCGCCCTCTGGTGAAGAGGATGGATTACATCGAAGACACAGGGTTCCATGATAAAATGTTCTCATATTATCATACGAAACTTTGGTGCATATGAAGCTCTCTGAAGACTCACATTTATTGCTCGTCCGTTTTTTTGTTTGAAACAAAATCGGACTTTTACGAGAGTAATTTTATATCCATTTGAATAAACGTGAAGAATCTTATTTGCTTTAAATGATTTACAAAATAATTCCAGTTTTGATGAATTTTTTCATAATTATCTGTTATTTTGAAGACAAATCTGTCATGTTAAAAGAGAAAGCTATTTCGAAGTTCAAATTTTAGAACAGACATGATATGTTAAAGTTCAAGCTATAAAATTTACATACTTGATGGCAAATTGTTTCCAGCATTAAAATTCTAGCACAAAACTTTACTTTGAAAATATCACTTTATATTATATTTCCCTTTGGATACAGTTTTAAAACGACCTATAAATGACTTCACTGTGCGCTGGGATAAACTATATCTATTCATTAAAACATGAAATAAAAATAAATAAAAAATAGATAAATAAATAAAACGCAAACTTTTTGTGTTTGATTATTGAATATAAATATCTTCTAATTATTTTTGCCAACTTCATATAAAAAGTGACTATTACCTTGCGACCAGTCAGTGGCAGAGCGATTTATCAAAAATAGTATCTAAAGCATACAAAATATAGATACGGAATATTGCCCCTTCCACAAGACAGCACGTTATAAGAACCAGATGGTGATCACATATGGTGTGTATTAAAACAACCGTACCCCCATGATGTATAGAGGATCTCTCGCATGTCTTTAATGATGTCCATGTTCACAGAATTTCTGTCTACTGGGCTTAGTAATTAAGTTATTACATAGAAAACAAGGTATGCTCTATTCTCCTCAAGGTTAAAACATTCCTTTGAATAGATATGACCAGTAGAATGTACATGTTGACTCGGGCACTGTATGTTGCTATTTGTATCATAAATAATGGATATTTTATTATATTAATATATACGTTACATTTTCATTGCTAGACAATTTTAGCCCTAACACTCATACGGAACTTTTCTCCCAGATATCAATTTGGTGATTTCCACACCTAAAATTGCGCAAAGTAGACACATATAGTATTAACTTTGATATTTCATTGTATCACATTTCATAAGGCTGTGCCTTAATTTAATTAAATAAACAAATGAAAATTATGTCTAATTTCAACGTGAAAAAACGTTGTCAAAATAAAAGTAACTAAATCTAATGTGACATGATATTATAAACATATTCACAAGTACGTTATATTCATTGATAAAATTCGTCTTAATATAACATGATAAGAGGATAGTACTACGCATGTTATTAGTTCTGTTTATATATATATATATATATATATGCTTATATTTCATTAATGATTTCTACACCAGTGTCAGACATTAAACTCATCATTAAGATTATTCATCTACAATTTACTAACAAACAAATACCAGATAAAGACTTCTTCAATTCTGCTCAGATTTTTAACCAATACGAAAACCACAATTTTATTCGACATAATATTTCCTATAATAATTAATTATCAGGACCTATCACATAATCTGTGATATCTTTTTTTAGTATTCTTCAAAATTTACACCCGAAGATCCATCATGGATTTAATGAACATGTTTCATTTTCGCGTTAATTTTAGACCTCGTATAATTGACGAAGTAATGTAATTATAAAGAGCATCAAATAGCAGTTTCCGCGAAATATCATCAAAATGTGTTTTCAGAAACAAATAAATAGCCCTAGTTACCTACTCGGAACAGGCCGGCACATTATTACAAGTGTTTTTCGGTGTAGCGTAACAAAATGTTCGTATTTTGTGAAAGTGAGCCCAGAAGCATGGGGTAAAACAATTGAGTTTCATAACTTTATCAGAAATAAAAATCAAGGGTGTATTAGGTCTATCTACTTCTACAAGAAACACAGAGCTCTTAAACCTTGTTAACTTTAAGTAGATCCAACTTAGAAAAATACCTTGTAGTGTCTGTTGCTTGCAGCTTCGGGCATCTATCGAGATGTTCTATAGATCAAAATTGGCATTTATTCGCTATATTTCTTTACCGCAGAAATCATGTTAAGTCAGCCGAAGAACCTTAAACACGGCTTTCACGGGAAAAGAGGGATTATTTTTATTAGGCTTGACGTATCAACTTACTGAATCAGAGCTATTTTCCGCAGCGTTTATTCTTCAAACCACTCCGGAAAAGCAGACGAGAAAATGTCGGATGAATATTTTACGCAGACGACACCAAAAAATTCAGATTTTTCTGAGACGAAGCGTCGCCACGGAAACACTTTAAATTCAGTACATTTCAATCAAATGTGCCCAGCCAGAAATGCCTGTTTTCAAGAGAAAGTCAGCGGGGTTTAAACAGAAAACTGTGTTTTTATTATAACTAGGAAATGAGATTTTATATTACCGTATCTTAAACGTTAGTAGGTAGTGAAATATGAGGGCTTACACGAACACAGGGAGTTAATCCCTTTTGAGAATAAAAAGTATCATTAACAAACAGTACTGGCTTATACAGCAATACATTGTAATTGTACAATTTGGTTTAAGATTTATCGCAATACTAAGTGTTTTACTTAAGTAATGTATAAACTTAGGTCCGTATGGGTGTAAGTCTTCACACTATCACCGTATAAAACCTTACCCGGGATGTTACTCCCTTACCGTGTTCCCTTTTCCTGTGGAAGATGAATAAATATCACAGTGACAATAACTTTGATGCGTTTTCAGTGAAAATTTATTTTTTTTGAAAAGAATCCGGAAATCTTAATTTCGATGAAGTGGAAACAATAAAAATCAGTAGGGTCCGGACCTCGGAAATTAATTCATTCATTAATTACACAGAAATAATTACTTTCGAATATCTGTGTCTAGTCCTATTGAACTATTAATTACATCGGTTTTCAATGTGAAAACTATCTATTGACAAATTTGATTTTATTAATAAAAATGTATGTCCAATGTCCTAAATATTATTATAATACTTACATGGGTGTAGAAATGTTTTCATGTATAAGCTACTAAAATTGGAAGGGGAGATCTGAGGGTTCCCCCTGGTAGGAGGCGAAGGGGCAACGCTCCCTGTGGGCAAAAAGTAGCGGTGAGAATGCTCAAATAGCCGGTTGATTTTTCCAGCTTCCGGCTCATTTCTACACCCCTGTCTTATGATTTATTCAAGGTTAACAATCATGTTATGTAGAGCCTCTTATAGTTGTTATCGGGAAAAAGGCAGTTTTTTACGATAATAATTGTTAGCCACTAGGTATAACAATGTTATATTCTGTGTGATTATATAAGATGTTTCATGGTATAATAAGTAAGTATTGTCTATTATTTTCTGTACCTCATCGTTTATATTACCCATCTGTAAGTAGTATTGTCATAATGCAGAAACATTGATAGAGTTAATTGCTCAAATACTGATGGTGTGATATTTATAGCTGAATGTTTGTAGTATACCGCTCTGGACGATCGGTACATTTCTTTTGTATTTGCCCATTAATTACCATCTCCATAGAGACTCCGGTCTAAAGTTCAAACATTTCAGTCACATGAAGCATATATCTGGGCTTCGAAGTATATCCACCTCCATTCATCTTCTATCGTCAATGTTTTTGAAAATCTATGGAATATTCTGAAGAAAATTTTGATTTTAAACCCCGTACTTTCTGTCAACAGAAATAAATTTTGGAACAAGTATCTTTTCTATTGTCTTGCTCTGCTCGGACCAACTATTCACTCTTTCCTTTGTTTCCACATCAAGTGACACTCTCCTTTGTTTCCACATCAAGTGACACTCTCCTTTGTTTCCACATCAAGTGACACTCTCTCCTATTTACCACATCAAGCGACACTCCCTCCTTTGTTACCACATCAAGTGACGTTCCCTCCTTTGTTACCACTTCAAGTGACACTCTCTCCTTTATTACCACATCAAGTGACGTTCCTTCCTTTATTACCACATCAAGTGACGTTCCTTCCTTTATTACCACATCAAGTGACACTCTCTCCTTTGTTACCACATCAAGTGACGTTCCCTCCTTTGTTACCACTTCAAGTGACACTCTCTCCTTTATTACCACATCAAGTGACGTTCCTTCCTTTATTACCACATCAAGTGACGTTCCTTCCTTTATTACCACATCAAGTGATACTCTCTCCTTTGTTACCACATCAAGTGATACTCTCTCCTTTGTTACCACATCAAGTGATACTCTCTCCTTTGTTACCACATCAAGTGATACTCTCTCCTTTGTTACCACATCAAGTGACACTCTCTCCTTTGTTACCACATCAAGTGACACTCTCTCCTTTGTTACCACTTCAAGTGACACTCTCTCCTTTGTTACCACATCAAGTGACACTCTCTCCTTTGTTACCACATCAAGTGACGCTCTCTCCTTTGTTACCACTTCAAGTGATACTCTCTCCTTTGTTACCACAACAAGTTACACACACCTTGTATTATACATCCATATATTCCTGACTGTGTTTGTCACGATACAAACACCCATGACGACATAGACTGTGCCCGATCAAAGTCTGGAAATTATTCTAGATTTAAAGGAATACTAGTATTTCAATGGTTTTGGCCTTTAAATTTGGGCTAAATTTGAATAAGTTGTGGATCACCTATCACCGAGCTTAGAAGGATCTGCAGTATCCGTCAATTCATGTTGCAAAGCAACATTTTCCTTGGGGCGTTAGCTCTGATATTGCATATGTTGCAGGTACGCTAAGTATGCTGATGAATTCTACTGAAAACATTGACTTCTGTGTTTCTATTCACATATATTAATTGATTGTCATTCTCCGACTTTGTGTTTCTAAAACTACACGAGATCTATATCATTTGAAATCTTTGGAAAGATCTAAACCAGACAAAATCGTGATGACCGTGACGTAATTACGCGTGTTTGAATACACTTGGACTGTTTTTATTTAAAGGTACATGAAGCAGTTTTAATCAAAATACTAAATATCAGGACTCCCATCAAACAGCATATATCACATCTAAGTATTTTTACAGAACAGTTCTACAAGTCTAATTTCTTGAATGAACTTTGAAAATAGCAATTTTCTAAAACAAACACAAGAGACATATTTTATATCCTGACCTTTACCCAAGATAGAAATTTATGACCGTAAATATCGTATTGTAATTACATTCTATTGATGTATTTGAGACCATCGGCCGTTATCTAAGTATTACATACTCAGTTTATGATTTTAGCGATTTAACGAATCTATTTCCACAATTAAATAATGTTATCTACCTTTAAAATACGCATTTTACGCTTATCTTTGTAATTTTTCAAAAATGCAAAACTACAGAAAAATAATATTTCCTATCATAACTAAGGTGTGTATAGATAATTTTATGACAAATGAGTTTATTATCTGTAGAAGTTCACATACATTATATCTATTATCGATATTCCAGTGTGCTTGAATATAACATTAGCTGTATAGGGTTACCTCGCACGCGTGCTTCGCGACAAGAACACGTGTTTTCTGTGTTTATGTTTGATTAGCATAAGACTCGATATGTTTGTTGAATAAACATATTACGAGGTAATAAACAGGTCGTCTGATTAACGTGAATTGTGCATGAAATGGTAATAACGTTGGGTATGGTACCAAAGTATACACGTTGTATAGTTGTATACCCGATTTTATGTCTACCTTGTTGGCGAGTATTTTATTATTTTAGCCGGATAAAATGGACAAGGGCATGAGAAAGCATACTTTAGTTAAAAATACCAACAACCAGTAAAGTTTGCAAATATTGTTAGAAAAGTATTCAAGAAAAGTACGAAACGCAAAATTTCTGTAAGAAAATATACATAACACAATTTCGTGGCAAGGATATCCATGTGTGAAAATTAAATAAAACCATTTGTTATTAGATAAAGAGGTAGGAATAGCCAATTCGCTTCCACGTTGATATTGAAAGTATAATATTCATTTTGAATCGTTTATACGAACCAGACGTGGGTAACTTTTCAAGGGAATAACACCATTGAAATATCCCTCTTAATGTGGTAGCATTTTACACCACGGGTCTGGATTTCTTCAAATGACATTTTATTCCTGCTTGTGTTGTGAGCATCCCGCTGTTTTATTTCAACAGATCATCTCCTTCGCATAATACTGATAGTATTCCGAGGATAATTACTTGAAATTTATGGCTATAGTTAACCGCATGGCGGCCATCTTTCATCCAAAGGCCGTACCAGTCCGGAGACGGGTTGCGCTCGATTTATACATAGAGATAACAGTCCGAATCATAAAGGTTCTTAGGTGACAGATGATTAAAATTTCCCGAACTTTGCGAGGGGACGCGCTGATAAGCCGAGGCAATAATTCAGTTTTAATTGTTAAACGTATCATTAGTGCTTAGATCAATGTCTGAATATGACCCATGCTGTGATAAAACAAAGCTTTAATTAAATGTTTATGAAGCGGAGACGAACCATTTGGTGATGTTCGGATTTCTTGATTTCGTTTTTACGACGTTGTTATAACCTTTTATATTTGACAAGAAATCTATGAACTTTGTAACAGTCTGGCGTGTACCTGGCTATACACAAGTACGCAGCGAAGCACACATCTTTTTTTCCAACATAAATAATATAATAAAAAATTAAAATAGTACTATGTGATATAGATTGTATAGGGGTGGTAAAATGGCTTTAATAAGAAATTAAAATCAATCAAAGTCTTAACTGAGATGGTGTTGAACTCGCTTCTTTCAGAACGTATTATATTTTTTTGGATCCGCTTCAATTTAGACTGGGTAAGCGCCTGACAGTATCTTGACCACTGTTGATATTATTATTGTATTTTTAGTGTTGTTTCAGTCCATGATAGTTTTTCCCTGTTTAGACACTTTACTTCATTTCGTCATTGGACGTGTCTTGTAGTATTTTTCAAAAAAAAAAAAATCCACAACGTTCATGTATTAGCGGTGCGTACTGGTCTGTTAAGCAACATGTATGTTCTACATGTTGTACGTGAAACACAGCTACAACCGTGTACTGAATATTTTTATATCCGTGGTTGTAATATATATACATGTAATCTAATTCCGTTACTAACCGCAAATTACCAGTTTGTGTAATTATCAAAGTAGAATGTTTTTCCTTCACACGAATGTTACAGTAAAGTTCTGTATCTATGTATCTGCCTACGTGAAAACAGGCAGAGTGGTGTTTGTGTACTTGAATTAAGTTATTTTAAAACTTTATTATAAATTGTTGATCATTTTAATAATTGTTCAAAGAAAGAAAACTAGGAGTGATTCTTTACATTATGAAAAAACTATATGACATCACTTTATATTATATTAAAACTGTAATATGACACTTTACATTACACCAAAACTACATGATGTCACTTTACATTATACCAAAACTATATGATGTCACTTCACTTCAAGTTAACAACTCCGTCCCTTTTGATATTATTCTTGCTAAACATAAACACTTTTAATTCTGTGTTGCATGTTATAAAATACAATTTATTCCAAAGAAAACTCGCGGGTATAGTTACCGCGTGCCGTGTAAAGTTTTAACCCGAAATCATTAAGACAGATGTATTATTACCCTGTTTCATGTATAAATAAACTGTCAAAACATAAAACCATTTGAAATCTTACATATAATGTCAGTATGGAGTATCTACCAAAGTTACAGTTGTTTTCATTAATGATCGCAATAAATTAACACCAATATTAAAGAATCCTCATTCATAAAATACAATCATAGTTAAGTAAGCCGGACATAATACTTGGTATTCACAACTGGTCAGCTGTATAAATTCATGAATTGTTGAAGTATATTATATAAATATTTGCATGATAAATTCAGTGTTTTAATGTTAAAATTCCTCGTCATTCATTTGTTTATATAATCAGTGTATAACTAGCACACACTATTTATTTCTGGACTATATCATAGACAAGTTCTTAGTTTCTGGACACTTTGAAAGAAGCGAAACAATTTTTTTCAAAACTGGTGGTCACAGAACACGCGACACTTCCAAGTTTTCGGATTATAAAAATGTTTGAATGATACACCAAATTGTTCAAACAAAATTTATTCTAAATATTAAAATAATTTTGTGAGTATCATGTTCACGCTGTATCAGTCGAAATCTGCGCAAAATTCAAGCAAAAAGTTTTAAAACAAGTTTTTATACACAAAAGTGACGCCTGAGGTAAAGACCACCTGTGTATGAAACCACATCATGAACATCAATTGACGTAACAGACAGCAAACACTTCCGACTGAAAGCCAAATATACTCAAGTACCGAAATGGCTTTATTTACAGATTAGACTGTATTCACAGTCAGGTATTTCCTTCAGTCAGTTTATTGGTAAATTGATTAATTAAATAAATCAATCAGCGAATGTGCCTCCTACAACAAACTTTCTATCCTATTAAACTAATTGTTTTTAATCAGGTCCAATTTTCTTACCGCGAGAAAAGTATGTGTACAGCTAATTCCCTTAATTGAAAATTTCACACGACCATTATTTCGATTTTAACTTCGAAACAAGAATCCGTGGCTGTTTTCAGTACAGTAAAAAACGAACAGAATTATTTTCTATAACACATTTTATAACTTTTAAGGTATTATACAATTTGTACATTTATTTATGTATTACAAATAAATAATTTTTATATTACAGACATTGTATCTAATAACGCGTCTTACACGAACTCCGCAATTTTACGATGCGCTTGAATCAAATTGTTTTTCTTTAATAACATAAAGTATTGTCTTCTTTCGCAACACTTTCTCGCTCTACGCGCATCAAGGGGTTTGAAATAAACCTTTTCTACCTTCGTTTAGAGTTCTCATGGACTTGCCAATCTTCAGGACTTTTGAAGAAATGACACAAAATAGACAAATGTACCTGTAAGTTACATCAATAAGGACCCTTGGCAACTTTAGTTGTGGTTCGTTTTCAATTATGAATGAAGACATATATAGTGTAATCCATTAACATGGCAATTATGAATTAAATACATGAGTGCCAAATAAGATTTCATACTTTTCTTCACAAGTACACAATTTTGTCATAATTTAACCACACGACGTCGTCTTGTTAGTATAACAAATGCGTTAACAAACATCCAAAGATGCCAATGTGTCCAAATTAACAAAAAGTATTTTTATTACAGAAAAGTGCACTTAAGATTCTACCCGTAAGCCAATATGAAAACATCCCAAAGTTTGATAGGACCGTTAGCTTGGAACGTTTATGTACCAGTGTTGTAATATAACAGTTTGAAATAATTAACGGGTATACTCTTAAGTGAATTGAAACATTTACTATGCAAAAACAGCGCGCGTATTCATTTGTCATTTAAACATTTTTTGCGGCTTTAAAATTCATAACAACTCATAATTAGATCATTACCAAATTACTGCCTCATTACTGCAGTCTAAATAACGATTCCTTAATACACCACATACACGTGACCAACGATGTATCTTACTCATGAAAAAAGAGACTATTGTCTGATGCCTGTTTTAAATAGAAATAAAATCACTACGGATTGTTCTGTTTCCCGGCAGATGAATCCCGGTCTTACTAGTCCCATTAATCACTTTCAAACGGTAGGACGCGATGTAATAAAGGTACCAGCAACGTTTAAAGTAACCAGAGACATTAAATAGCCTGCTAAAATATTGGGAAGCATCTTCCTGGGTCTCATGCCGGTATTTCATTATCAGCACACTTTCTCGTTTCAATAAAATGGCTATAATGTATGTAAAAACAAATTACAAGTGTCAAGGAAAGTCTTTAAAACGAGCGCCTGGCGATTCAGACATTATTACCGTGCCACGTGCTCCCGTGATGCTCGGGAAAAAATGGCGGTCGTATTGCGAATGGGTAGGAACACAGATGTAGAAAACATCTAATAAACGTGGCTCCCCACCGCGATTTTCATCTCGAAAAGAAACATGTTTTCAACTGAAACTGTTGTTATTTCTCTTTAACGTATAGTTAACGGCGAAATATGCAAATACAACTTCATTACTTGAGTTCGCGGCGCGTTTAATGGAAATATAAGAGAATATTTCGTAGGGCGTTTTGAGAATAAATAATGGTAGAACGATTCTACGTAATTCATTTAATGCAAAAGGCTCCGGCAAAACTATAATACAATAAAACTATAATCCCTACAGTGGTAGTACAACATTTTTTTAGATGCAGAAAATATTTACAGAGATATAAAATTGTATCGTTTTATGGCGCTGACTCAGACACAAAAAAGTTAAACCTCGAAGCCTTTCCACCATTTTTATAACAAAATTGTCTAACTTCCAGTAGCTTACTGATGAATTAAGAGTAACTGGCTTTAAAGATATTATTTTTCTTATGTTTTAATCCCTAATTCTTTACTTTCATTTAAGCTTAAAGTTTCTTCTTAAACATGAAAGGGTCTTAAAGTGGGTTTTCAACATTGAAAAGCATCAACCGGAAGTGAGGAAGTGAACAAGGTCACTGTTTTAATTATGCATCACTTTTCTTTGATTCTTACACAGCACAACTTGCTAACATTTTTATACATTATCGTGAGCTGTTTTATACTTTTTCCAGATACTAATAGTGAATATAAAAAATAAATGAAACAATTTTATTAACACGCAAACGAGGTCCTTCTAATTAGAACAAAGCAAGTTTAAGCAATAATTAATTGTCAAATATTTTGTGGCAATATTTCATGCATATTTAAGAAAGGGATTCATTGTTTTGTCTCTTTTTAATGAAGCTTTCACATGATCGGTCTGAGGTTATAAATTTGTGCTCGAAGACGTTGATTCAGATTGGCCAATATCGTATCGTGTGGCTGCCGTATTCCATAAGGGGTAAATGACAATGTTAAGAACTTTTATATCTAATTATATACTGCCCGTCATAAGAAAGTAAAAAGTAAGTGATGTTGGTATAAAATAGACAAAGCGCAAGTAATCGAGAATTTAATTCTGGAAATAGCTGAAACATTTCATGATATGTTTTATTGTTATCCATTATTGACCATAAAATTGCTGTATACCATTAAAATTTTAAGGTCAGTATATTAGGCCAAAATAGAAAAATTTTTGTGATGGTTACTTTCTTATGACGGCCAGTATAGATTTGAAGAAATTGGAGCAAGCGGTTGTAAGACAGAAAGAGAAGAAAAGGAATTTAATCCTAACTTTCTCGTAATAAACGAACGTCAATCCTAGAAATGAGACGGAAAACTCGATTATATAAACAACAATATATTGTTTAAGCAATATGATGGTACGAGACACAAAAAACTGTAATCAAGCAAATGATATTTCGTATATAATGTTCACTAGGCTATTATCGCAGCGGTTGTCTAAATTATACATAATGCTGGTTCTACAAAATGCATCCTAAATTTCATGTTTTTACGAAAAAATCATGACTAATTTAGAGACACACAGCACTTCATGCAGTCTAGAGCATGTCATAACATACCCTTCATTCTACCACCCTGACGCAAAAACATCCACATTTGAGAGTAGGGTGCTGAAAAGTTCCCAATATTTATGTATATACACTAAACGCACTGTGTTTTCATTTTTATTCTCGCCATTACGGCGTCTCACCGCTATGTTTTACCGACATGCAATTTTTAACATGGCGTCCACATTTACGTAACAACTCTTTGATTTTTAACCCACACGCACGGATTGTTTACTACGAGTTGACACGAGTTTTCGTCAATGACAAAGCTTTCGTGTCAATATAGAGAGTATATAATTAACGTCAAGTAACAGTTTTGAAGCTAGTTAAAATACCGCAGCGGATTGGATCATTTATCATTAGCTGTGGTACAGAGTGTAATTGGGGTTTTCGCACAAAATACGAAGATCTGCGTTTTGTCTGGTTTAACGAAACATTAACTAAAATTTACCATTTGCATGTTTTGAATCGCCTTTTTAGAATTAATTTTTAATGGCTAATAAAAGAACATGAAGTGACGAATACAAATGAGCATATTAATAAGTTTAGAATGAACTTTAATGCCTAATACAAGAACTTGATTACGGATACAAACAAACTTGTTAATATGTTTCGACGATAAGTGGCTAAAAGGAGTTAAAAAGTGGTATCACCTTTAAAGGGACTCAACTCCTGATCTCGACTAGTGGGGCTCCTGATAATGAAAACACTTAAGGTTAAGTGTCGATCATACATTTTACTTGCTGTTATATGTATTTTGTTATATGAAATGTTAGTACAGCTAAATTTACATTTAACATTTGCATAGGTCTCTTGTGCGACTTTCAGAATAATTATTTTCTCCAAATTTATCTGAAGACCTAGGCAAATGTTTCATTGTACATCGAAGTTTTCCAATTTGAATTTGGTACAACTTTGGCAAAGTGTTTATTAAACGATATAGCGAATGTTACTGTGTTAAAAACATGCGCACGTATTAAATTTCAATCTCCCGAGTGTACTATTTCAGTATTTTTTTCTGTCGTTTAAAACAATGATTTGTATAAAAAAGCCACATGTTCGTCATTGCTTATTTGATCCTGTTTATAGATCATCGGACAAAAACATACTGACTTTATGTGAGATTTGTCCTTTCTTGTGTTATTAAATCTTACACTAAATGTCGGGCATTGCTCATGAAATACCCATAAACAACGTGAACTTATTCTCAACGGGTACTTAAGGGTACTTGACTCGTAGATAGGGAAAAACAAAAGATACACTCGTATGAAAGAGGTACGCCATACTTAGAAGTACTCAACGGCACTTGTGAACATAGAAAATGATACAGATATATCAGACGAAATTGTGATAGTAAGTACAGTCTACATGAAGTGTTTAGTCGAGAAAACATCCTTCAAAATGCGAATAGTCTCGAAGAAAAAGATCTACCACAACATGCCTGCTTGGAATGCTGTCATAGACTGATTTACGACAACACATTTGCAATTACAATAAATTTTGCGCCATCACGAATCTATGAACGTCGCTTATTTGCTTGTTAAGTGGATTCTAGGTAAATGATATTGGACAGATGTAAATTTGTGTGCGTAAGAATTTGATGACCAGTCTAGGGATACAAAGGTGGCTCAATTTTATGACTGAGCCATGAAATGCCAAACCAGTCACTCAAAAATTTAGACTGGTTAACAACTCGCATTTTTTTAATGTATTGGTCTATAATTACTTGATCCAACTTTAAGCTTAGTGCAATACTTTAACGTTTAGGAACTTGAAAAGTTGAAAGTTATTTTTACGGAAACGAACGTACCCAACGGGGTATTGTGAACACTTTAAAATAGCGGGTGATGGAACATGCGCCATTAACACGGTTCATTAAAGCCTTTAAGTTTGCCTTTATGAATTTCATAAAATCTTTAAAGCAAGTTCGTTTTTAATAATTTCGTTTCAAGCTGCGGTAATCTTTCAGAAGACGCTGCAAAAATACAACCATTAACCATAAAATTGGCTATACATAAAATATAATATTGAAATGAGCGAATTTTACGACGTGCTGTTTACACATCTGGCCACCACTTGCGTTTTATATGCGGTGTACCTGATGTTAAGTTTTGTTAATGATCATTTTATATCTTGTCTTACAGTGTAAGCTGTGTCTGAATCAATTCCAATCTGGAACTTTGTCTAATTACATCGAGAAATGTTTTGCAAAAAAACCAAATCGGAATATGAATGTATAAATTGTAAAATGCAATTTCTTTCGTATTAGATGTATTGAGAATAAATGTTGCTTAGTTCTATATGATGCTTTATAAAAAAGTCATTTATAGGAACCAAACAAATGTATCTATTTCATAACACAAAATACAAATCAGAACACAAATGTAGCAACACTGACTCGTGTTGACCCTTGTGGAAATTCATTAAACCATGATACCTTGTATACTGTGTATTTGTAAATGTGATGTTTTTGCCTTAATTGTTCAAATCACATTGTTAGTAGACAGAAGGTCACGTGACATAATTATAATTAAGACAAACTTACACGATGTATAGTAATTAGTATACACGTACTTATAACAAAGTAACAAAATGTTGAATAATTATTACATTTACATAAAGCCAGCACTACGAGTGCATGCCATTGTTACTTATTATCATAAGCTGACAAATTATACTTTTTTAAATGTATGAAATCCATAGATAAAATCTACAAAACTTCAAACTTTGTTTTATGTTACAAACAAATTTAAGCGTCAAAAAACAAAAAAGTAATAGATTTGTAATAAATTTCTGAGACATCGACATAGAATCTTAAATAGCAAATATTGTACTATTTTATCACGAACTTGTCTAATATGATTTGATGGACGGACCAATGAAAACCCTGTAATAAGTTGTACAATGAATTTATAAATCTTTCAGGGAACGAAGACGACAAAGACGACAAGGACAGCAAGAGAAGACGTAAGCAACGAAGAAACAGAACGACATTTAACAGCACACAGTTGGCAGCTTTAGAACGTGTTTTCGAACGAACGCATTATCCGGATGCTTTTGTCCGAGAGGAGCTAGCGAGACGAGTTAATTTAAGCGAAGCGAGAGTTCAGGTAGTTACAACCGTTACTGAAATTTGTCATGGACAATCAGGTTTATTCATAATTTTTTCAGATTGAATTCCAAATGTAAGTTGAAGAAGTTATGTTGACACAAACATTTGCGAACTTTGGACTATTTTGTCTGAGTTTAGCCACATACTGATTCTAGATTTATTCTTCTTGCGGTTGTTTCTAACCCAGACTAATGGACACGCTATAAAACTAAAACGAACGTAAAAATGGAGGGTCCAGGTATAATTATGTTTTCTTGTTTATTTCGACAGTTATTTCATGAAAACTAGCATGTCACAGAGGTTTCTATTTCACTGATTCTCATCTTGGTGACGTAAAAGTAAGAAAGTCAACTTTGTCACCACCTAGAGTAGTATATGCGACAAATTATGAAAAATGGCTTCAAAGTTGATTCGTTACCAAATACTCACTCAATAAGTCACAATGTACATGTAAATGATTCCACAGACGAACAAGTTTACGCTGCATGTCAGAACGATTCATATAATGTCTTGGCCAATGTCAAACCACTATGATATGTACAATTTTATGATAGCTTATTTTTATGTCTTTTCCCCTTATATATCATGAAATTTGAATTTTATCCTTCGTGTTGCAGGTTTGGTTTCAAAATAGGAGAGCTAAATTTCGACGTAACGAAAGAAACATGCTGACACAGAGGGGACCTATGGGAAACATGTATGCAAGGCCGCCAGATTCAATGCCTATAGAGCAACCGGTCACCCCACGGGGACCCCCAATGAACAATGATTATATGGGATGGCCAAATCCTACCTCTTATAATAATCTGAATGTGAACACTTCTAGTTGCGCTGTAATGAACCACAGTTATAGTCCCCCACCCGGTATGGGCAGTATTGCATCTCTAAGACTGAAAGCGCAAGAATACAATGTGATGCAGAATAATCCTTACGGACAAATGACTCAAAGACTTGATCCATACGAGCATTAATATAGTTCCATTTAAAAACCATAGTACATATTCATGGAGAATGTTGTTATTGTATCACTTGTGTGATTATGTGTCCAATGTGTCGTCGCAGACCAGATAAATGTGTCACATGAATAGCCTTTCATTGGGCACGATTTAAACCGGAAGCGGATATTTGGAGTTTGATATATCTTGGTTGTGAGACAGTTATTGCATACGAACCGACTTTAAATGAGTTTGATTATTGAAAAAAGACGAGACGTGTGGCTTGGTGACCTCGGTTGATGATTTCAAAGTAAAAAATGCACTATATAGCATTTTAAAATGCAAACCTGCACGGATATTGTGCCGGAAGATGTCATACTTGAGCATATGCACGGACAGTGTCATTACGACATTTCGTTACATGGATTTAACTACTGCAGATAACGAATTTGGAAATATAAATCAGGAAGACTTAAACAAAGTTGAAACTTCGTTAAAACATTTGGGAAACTGGTTTGTTCCCGACGTGAATATATCAGCATTACGTTATGATAAATTATAAAGTTTCTATTTCTACTATGAAGGGGAGTTTGTTAAAATATGTGCTTTTATTTAACACTAGACAACAAGTTATTAAATGTGATGTATTGCAGTTTGACTTCTTTCAAAATGACGTCATAGTTTTACGTAAGCTATTATAAATGACGTCATAGTTTTACGTAAACTATTATGAAGTGACGTCATAGTTTTATGTAAACTATTATGAAGTGACGTCATAGTTTTACGTAAACTATTATAAAGTGACGTCATAGTTTTACGTAAACTACTATAAAGTGATGTCATAGTTTTACGTAAACTATTATTCACATTGGGATTTGTATAGGATTGTTTTACGACTAAAATGCCTTGCTACGTCAGTGTCTTACACAGAGCGAGTGTGGTTGGGTAAAAATCCGAAAGAAAATCTTGTTTATTTATTTTTATATTAACATTTAAATACATTGTTGCCTTAGTCGCTTATCTTAAAGTGTCTCATATGATTTCATTGTAAGTATTTACTGTTATGTACATAGCTGACGCCATTTATAATTATTACGTCATATATGTTTTTAATTAAATTTTTTACAGACATTTTGTAATTCATTCATATATTTTCTTCCATTGAAAGCAATATAACAGAGAAAATTCCGCATTCCAAACTTCTCCAAAAATATTTATCACTCGTTCGAAATACCATTGAAAAATTTCTGTTTTTAAGTACTAGTAAAAGTTATGCCGGCTGTATCCAGGGAGATTTTCTAAATGGTTTCAAGGCACAAATAATACTTGGTGGAAAACAATTAAGTATTATTTGGTCGGACCATTTTGTATTGAACTCTCGACGTACGCCGAGCGATGATCTTAGCATCGTCCATTACAGAATTTCATTTCTGCATGTACTATTTTAATTACATTCACTGAAATCAGACAATCTTTTATGTGATTCTATATGATATGTTTATTATCAGGAATAATTGATTGAATTATACATAAATTTGTCAAATACATTAGTGTTTTTAACAATTCTTATATAAAAGTTCTGATCTATCTAAAAGGCGTATGCTTTGAAAATAATTAAATTCGTAATCATTTAATATTTATACGTTATCATTTCGCCAACGAAGTGCCATTACACCTTTCTATGTTATGAGACAAAATTTAAGGATGATTTATTATATGTTTGTGTATTTATAAGATGTTTCATCGCTGGAGCCCGGTTCATAAGTGTTATTCCTTCTGCAGTGTTCTGTGACTGTGGTACCAAACAGACTGGATTTAAACATTTTCTCCCTCTTTCACTCCCATCGCAACTGAATAAGAAACAAAGTACCAGTCTTAAAAGTTCATTGTATAAATTATTGTCTTTTAACTTCCGGATGTTTTTATTGTGTATATGTTGCTAAAATAATGCTGAAAAAATAATTATAATATTAAACTTATCATATCGAATTATTTGTATCGATGAATATGCATTATTATTGAATAAATTTACTTTGAATGAAAAAAGCGTTTTTTTTTTGTGTTTGATTTATTTTGTGTAATAACTTCCGAAAACAATGTTTGTTTTATTTTATCTTTCCTACTTTTAAAAGACAATATTCATAAAATAATGATATTTCAGTGTTAGTGGTTCGTGTTGTTTTGTGACGCTTAACTTGTTTCTTGTTTCCAGCAGATATCCACCAGTTTTTTTCTAATTCAGTGAACAATTCAACGAATGGATTATTTCCAGGTTTAGATAATGATTAGATTCTAGTATAAAACAGTTAACTGTATATTGATGCACGAGTTCATATCAAATTTGAAATACCATCAACACATACTACATTTAGGTAAATTATTTCATCGACCAATCATTTACATATTACAATTAATATCGTATTTATGAATATTGTATAAATTTGTATTGTCACAGACACACGATTAATAAGAAGACAAGATAAAGTCAATTTTTACTCTAAAAGTTGTACTTTATTATTTGCGTAATCAATTTTCCATTATTAATAATAAAGATAATAGTTCGGACATATACATACATGTACAAATCTATTTACTAATATACTTGAATAGAACTAAATGTATATTGTTTGATGGGCGTACACACGTTCAACAAAGCTAGTATTATATACGTACGAATATGTCTACACACAAATAATGTCTCAGCCAATATATGGTTTATGCTAAATTATGAAAACCGTAGATCAATATTCAATATATGCTTATTTTTGCGATGGCATCTGTGATAATTCATTCAGGAATTCGCCTTGACCGTAATCATATGCACAATCGCATCATTGCGCATCACGTGATCAGACGTAATCAGTAATGCATGCCATTTTTCTTAGAGGTTAATCAGTGAGTCCAATCAATAGGTGTCAGATATAATCAAGCTCAGCTCAGAACCTGTTGCACATGTATTTCAGTGTATAAGATATCACTGGCACTCTGGTATGACTCCATTGCTATCATAGACACGATTTATGCGACTATTATCATGTCGGTAATGAGCCGAACTGTCGGCGAAATATGGTCAAACAGCTGAAGTCTTGGACAGCAAAAGATTATCAAATAGAATGGATGGTCATAATTGATGAATTAGTTTGATTTTCGCTTCCTTGTACTTCAAAATCTAGATAGCGTTTACTATTGAACGACTTAATGACTAAAGCACGCACTATTTCCACAAAATACTAAAATATAGGAGTTATCACATTATACAGATATTGTCCAACCAACAGACACGCTTCAAGTTCTTTTGTCAAAGTCTAGTTTAACTAATGTCGTGTTTTATTTACCAGGTCAACAACATAGTGTTTGAAAAATTTCAACCTTTTGCTTATATTGACGTATATCATATAAAATACACGAAAAAAAAACACCAACAAATTGTAGTGAAAAACATGGAAGACGTGGTACACTGAAGCAGAATTAAACGACCCAAAAGCAGCGCGTACAATGGGGAGTCTGAAATTTAGATGTTGTGTTACGTAAACCAACTTATCGTTGGCTTATTTCTACAACCCCGTAACTCAATTTTTGGGCAATATTGAGATTTTGGTATATTTTTTCGTCTCTATGAGCTCTTTACAATGATCATACTTACTAGCTTGTAGATCTATCCTTAATAGGGTTAATCCCAATTCCACAATCCCGTAACTCGTTTAAATTTATTGCATTTGAAAGCTTCAAATGCGATTTTCTCAAAAAATCGGAAAAATGACGCAGGGGTTTGTAGAAATAACCCGGTGTCATGTCACTAGAATAATCGAGTGTTGTGCTAGAATTGGTTGTAATAAAAGTTTGTCCTACAGTGGTACAGTCTGTATTACCAGGGGATCTCTGATTGGAGAGGCTTCGGTCCTAAACATTTTATAACAAAGCAAAGGTTACATATTATCTTATATCATTTATTAAATGGCCAGATCTAAATTAAAGCCGACAATTTGTTCCGCAACAAGGATAGCTGATACACACGTATGAATTATTGTAGAACGCATTAACGCGGAAACCATGAAAGAATTTAGGAAATGTGCGCCATTAATCACGTGGGTTTCTTGGATGCAGTACGTTTTCAAAACGGAAAGAATCACATAGGTAGGACAGAATCGATCTGGATTAAACAAATATTTTTTTCAATCAAGTATTTTTTAAGCGCACGATATAATATAATATAAAAAATGCTTACAGTTATGATACTAAATAATTTATACAACCAAAGAACCTTTTCCACTTAAATAGTTTCTGTTCCAGTTTCAAAAAATATCACAAAAAATATAAAAATAAAAAAAAATGTTTCTCACAAACGGTCTACGACATATACGTTTACAGCAAAACACATCTAAACTAAACATTTTAAAATGCTTGTTTATTGTATTAGAAAGGAGATGTAATATGTTAATGTTTTTTCTTACACTAACTAATATTATTGCAAATGAAAATAGCTTTTTGGTCGAAAACATGTCATTTCCGTTCATTTTTTACCGTCATTATTTTTTCATAAAAGGACCTTTTCCACGATTCCAGTGTGAAGGTACGTCACTTCGGTCTGTTTCTGACACGATCGTTAAATTTTATCAATATTTTATAACACAAAATTGACAGTTCTATAGCAATATGACAGCTTTCTAAACTAGATGTTTGAAATACAATTAATGCTTTAAAGAATTTTCTGCCGGACTGTAGAATTTTATTATATCTTTATCAACATTTGTTCATACATTTTGTACAATAATCATAATACATGTACAGGCTTAATGACGGGTATGGATTAACGAACTGAAAACCGAGTTACACTGCATTCTCGGAAAATTATTTGTTGGTTTATGCTTAAAAATGGTTGACTGTATATATACTAATTAATTCAATGTAGAATGTATCTATATTAGTCACAACCTGATAGATAATTAGATCCTGTACGAAGCACCAGCTTTGAAGAACACTTTTAGTTGACTTATCATGAGAGAATAATTTATACAAGTGTTCAAACTGTACACAAGTGTTTCTGACGTTATGGAACAGTTTTTACGGTTGGAAATCTGTGAAGTAACTCTCTCAGATACTTGCTAATAGTCTAATTGGTATTTAACGACGTTGGAGACATTGATGACTTAGTTATACACAGTAGAGGAACTATGATAGTCACTCATGATTAGAGAATAAACAAACAATGTAAAACACGCACCATAACTTACAGTCGTAGAGTATTTGTAACGACCGTGTAATAATTAATATATACTTGTTTGTTGTGTGCTGGTCCGCGTGTTCTTACAAAATAAACAATGTGGCGTGCAGCGATTGCTCAGAAACTTTCTATACACACAGTGTAACACTCTACCATTGTTGTGTCAACAGTTCTGACGTCGTCCATTGATGACATTGTTATGTGAATAATGACGTGGTGACGTTATTTCTGTGTCAAGGACATATAGACACCACTTGAATAACTAGACCAGATTTTTCGGAGGTGTTTAAAAACATCAGTATGTTTATAATCAACAAAGACATGTACATGATCATTTCGTTCAACAATAACAACAGCAACAACAACAACAACAATGTCAGCAGTGACGACATTAACGACATGAACTTTGTCAACATCACCATCAACAACAACAACATTACGACGGCTTGTTCATTCATCAATATTATCGACATTTTCTTCTTCATTATCGTCGTCTTCATCATTTTCATCATTATCATCATCTTCTTTATCATTTTCGGCAGCAGCTGACGCGGGAAAAAATGAAGAAGATCGTCGTCGTCTTTATAATCAACATTATTATGAAGTACAGCAGTACTCATCTGATATTATTCTTGAGTCAGTGAAATCATTTAGTGTAAAACAATCATTAGCATTGATGCATAATTTTGTGTTGCTGTATTAAGTCTAAGACTACAAATTTTGGGGTAACTTTGAGGTAAATTCACAGTTAAACGAGTACAGAAAAAGGCTGGAAAATGCTCCCGAAAACAAAACAGGAAGTTCATTTCAATGAAAACATAGATGGGAATCACAAATCTTCTCCCTCGGTTCACAAATTGTAGAGCAAACTCACAGGAGAAAGTACCATGTGGCTTATCAGTAGACATCGCCCTAACCATTGTTTTGTTTTGTCAACCGATACTATGAAGTCTTTCTTTAGGAACTTTATCTAAACAATCACCGATCGCCATCACCATTTCATCGTTCTTACATGGCGTATCATCTATCCGATCTGACTTTTATCTCATCTTATGATAATAATCTACTGGGAGATTTTGTTTCACTGTTCAAGTATCCAGAACGATACTTTTGTAATAGATGAGGGTTGATACAAAATGAACAGGGCGCGAACTCTACGGCCACATTTGGTTTTAAGGTTCAGATTTTGTTCATAGCCAACTAAAACTGAAAAAGGACTTTAGTCGCGACGCATCTGTTATACGCGAGTTTGGCAGTTTCATGTTTTTAATACAAATTTTGTGATTAACATAAATGTTGAATTCAAAGGGGACTGTTTTTGTTTGAATGCATCAGTTGACAATAATTCAGTACCTTGTACTGTTTGTTAACATATGTTACGGAACTGTTTTTTTGTTTTTCATACAAACTTTAGTGGTATAGAAAATACACATTTCTCAAACTATGAACATCTTATTATTTCTTTACGTCCACAGTTGCTATAGTTACTAATAAATAATAGTTTAACATATGTTATACTTTCAGGGTATAAATGGTTATATAAGATATTCATACCCACTTGTTAGTGACTTGAAAAACATTCAAGAGATGATAGCTGCTGCGATATATGTTTATATGATATTTTTGACTGTTGATGGATAAAACGAGTCATATTGTTGCCATGGTGATACAAAGGGTGTCATGAAAGCATCTATGATAAAGCAATGACATTACCAGAACCGTACTAATATTAATAAACTAAATATCATTATACACTGTCTCCCTGTCCATACACACACTAATCGCACGTAATTGTTGGTGACAGTGGTGCGAGGTACCAATCAGCGACTTCCGCTGCAAAGTGCGATGGTAGCATATATTCAGCGTTTTGTATTATCGATGCGACACTGGGATAAAGCAATAAAACATACTGCCAAAAACTTTTTATTCTTTTGTTGGAGATAATGTTTTTTGATATGAATGTCACTTGTGTTCTTACAGCCATCTTTAACGTTGAGAACAAAAACTGGTACGAAAATACTTACAATGTTCAGCTTGCAGCACCATCTTCAGAGTACGAACATATCAGTAAAAATCAAATTCGTCATATAAACAACAGAGATAAACAACACTTCTGGGGATTTTATGTTGTTTTTCTGTTTCATTGTCTTCGATTATTTTAAATGAATAACGCGACTATTTGTGACAATATAAGACTTGCCCACTGTGTAATATCTGAGAATGTTTATTCTTGTATATTGTATATAATATAATGTATAATGTTTATTATCAGTGACTTTAAGTACAGTTTATATTTTAATTTGTGTCATATAGTATTAATCTAAACATATGCTAGTTAATATTAGTCCCGTCTGATAATATTGTATCCACAACGGTTTATTTTGAGACGTGTAAACATTTACAGTTAAAAAAAACAAAGATATACAAAATTATAAATCTTTTAAAGTTTTTTTCGCATAATGTTGAGCTGATAATTGCAAAATTATATATATTTTGTTTTGACTGTTCCAGGTAAATTTTAAAAAATATAATATAATTCTTAACGTGCTGTCATAATGAATTAATTTGTATTAGGCAAATACGAAAAATTAAGTTTTGTACGATTCACTATACTTTATCAGTTGGAGTAAGATCTGGCGCCGCATTATTCAACCCCGAGCATTATCATGTTAGAATTCATGTTGAATTACGTAATTATAAATAAAATTATTAACGGCAGTTGACAGAGTCTTCGGCAATTGTTAATTACGACAATATAGACAATTATAAAGTACACGTGTACTACCAGTTGTTTATATAATACATTTACCAAATACTTACCTTAGGAATTTTTGTGTGTATATTTTATTATCTGCGACGATTAATGAACAAAACTCATTAAATAGCATTGTATTGATTGCATGCGAGCAATAGTGAAATGTGAACACTAAAATTATTTAAGAAATTGCTTTCACCAGGTGTCGTGCACTTTAAAACGAATAATACCATTATGCGCTAAAACTGATACATGCACGTTTATATGGATGGTAAGTCACATTCTTCAAAGAAACCATGTATTCAAATAAAAAGAAGAAAAAACATTTTACGACCCTCTATTTTTAACAGTATTGTACCACACATGTGCTTTCGTGGCTACGGTAAGGCGACAGTAAGTCTCCGTCTTATGAACACTACCAATAAACCGTAAAAAATCGGGCCGGATGAACGCAAATCGGCCATATCAAAATACGAACATGTGGTTCGTTCAAGAACCGTTTAATTTGCAGTTTATTTCGATTAAAGGGTATGCTTTAGCTTTTGAAAATAAACAGAAGTTAGAAAATTCGGAAATGAATTTGTCAGTAGTGCAACCTATGCTCCCTTAGAAAGGTGGAACGTGAATGTTTTTTTTTGTGTTTCGAACGTCGATGTTTTAAATTTGCACTGAACTCCGCAAGTTAGATGAATCCCGGATGTTCCGTTCAGTGCACAAAATAATATATTCCTGATACAAGTTTGCGGGTATTGCTATAATTAGCATTTAGTATTTAACAAAAATATCATAAATTCACGTTTTCAACATGTCTTACTCACGTTCTAGATCGCACGTGACATTAGTTGGGGCGCAAATTACCCAAATATGTTTTCTTAATTCTAGGATTTCTAACCACACGTATAACGTTAGCATTTAATTATTCTCTTCATTGTCACATGCTTTGATAATTTTCAACTTTGTACAAGTCTTAACTAAGTATGTTCTGTTTTGCTGTTTTAAAACGGAATTCTTCGAAGTCTATTTGGAGTTTAAAATTTGTATTTCCCTAAAATAAGGTCGAATTATTTAAAAAATGATTTTATCAGTAATAATTTTTTCTCTGACAAATTATGGAAAATATGTTTAATCGTATAAGTACAACAATTAACCCGCAGCTTAATATAAAATCCAGTCAAACTGTGTTTATGACAAAATAAAATAGGAAACTGCTCAAAGTAGATTTCTTAATTCTCAACATGATCATATCGCGGTAAAAAAGTACATGGTATAACTACTTACATTTATTAGTACATTATAACCCCTGAAAACTGGGCTCTCTAAAAACCGGAATTTTCTGAAGGTTTTCAAGGTTTATACTGTATTTTTTACTTGAGTTCCTTGACACAAGCAGATATAATTGCACATATCGTTCGTAAAGATATCATAGATAGAACTTATAGATATTAATTACATTTTAAATAATTTTGTCACGCAAATGTTGTAAAAAGTCAGATATATACAATCTATCTTTTTTAGTTTTACCCACATAAACATCGACAACAGATTTAGACATCTCAATAACTGAAACATTCAGCTAAATTACATTCAGTGGTATTTAAATTTTAATTTGACCAAAATGTTTCACGATTAATTAGAAATAGGAATTGTTTTATTGCATGATGAATCTGAGGAACAAAGTACTTTATTTAAATTGCCGTAAACATTATTCTAATGGTAACGTTGGCTACATTTATAAAACTTAACCATTAGAAATCTAAAAATACAAAACAAAAAATATCAAAATTACATCGAATTCCTTGCCCCGAAGTTATAAGAGAACAGTCTTTGAGTTCAAATCTCAATTCCATTCTCAAAGTATTCTCGTTGAAAAGATAGAAATCTTTAATGTTCAAATGCATATCCAGGTCAGTTATGCTGTCACAATAATGTACCAATAATATCTTTATTGTACGTTCATAATAAACTTTGAAACATTAAAAGACAAGATATGAGATTTGAGCTTGGAGGCCGATCTCACGTTTTATAACCTCGGGCCCAGCGCAACATAATTTCCGTCAATAGTTGCAATATAGTATTTAGAAAATTTTAACTAAAACGCCCTCCGTCACAAGTTTTCGTATGTACACATTTTATCATACTAACAGTCATTAAAAATATGGGCTTGAACATAAAAAGTCACTTATCTCCCCTTAACTGAACACCTTTGACCCAGGTCATAAAAATACTCCTCATAATCTGTGTGACTTTTAATTATTCTAATTAAGTATGCGTGTAAACTTAGATACTTGAAACAGAAAATATAATCCAGTGTGACTCAAGAGGGTCGCTCCGGAGATACGCTATCTCCAAAAACTTCTTTAATGTATCCTATTTATCAAACTATTGGTCTTATTTACAGCTATTCTAGTTAGGAGTTATCTAAGATTAAAGTCATCGTTTAAGATACAATGTTAAATATGCGCCGATTTCACTCGTTAGTAAATGCAGCTTTCCTATCTGGTTGCAAACGATAATAAAAAGTGAAAACATATTTATATTGGTCTGTCTTATCAATGAATTTGAGAACACTTCTACTTCAAAGACTCACAATCGTCTTTGCCAAGTCTGTTCTGTGTCGTTATATCTCGTTTCGGTTTTGAACGAACGCCATATTTTATGAATATATTACATCTTTCTACGATTACGATCATATTCAGGCCGGATAAAATAATTTTAAGAATGTTTTATGCATCGAATGAATAAATTCCTACGCCCCATTTGTTGTCAGAATGTAGATGATGTATATGGGCCTGCTCTTGGATATGCGATATCGTTGTCTGAGTATGTGGTCAGGGAAATATGTTTATGTGACATTTGTATACTATATATATTCTACAATCAGAGTTTTATCAATAAAATATGACCACAAAAGGGATTTTGTTCTACTAATTCAACTATTCGCCTTTTTTACTTACATTCACGCACTTCGTATTGTTTCTGTTGACCAGTAAATGTATTTATCAAACCAAATGTGTTTAATATTTTGCAAATTTATCAATGAATTAACAGGTTGTATCTATTCGCACAGTGTCATGTCCCATAACTAGAATGTATGAAACGTGAGCGATACGCCATTTTTAAGTGTTGTTCAGCCTACACAATATTAACGTTACACAAACTACAATCTTATGGCAGACAATTTACACGGCCCTGTATTTTGGGGTCTCATAAATAACTGTACCTACTTTAGAAATAATATATGACTTCACGCATACAACATCACTATCTAAATAGTTTCAAAAATGATAAAATCTGAAGATATACGATTAAAATAGATTAATAAACTACCGTGGTAAACTATATGGAAATGTAAGCTGACGTATTTCAGATAAAAACGCAATAGTTTTCCTGTATTTTGACACAGTTGGAAGAATGCGTATGTAAGATTTACTGATAAGCCTCTGTGGCATAATAAGAACTGACTAAATGTTCCTTTTTTATTTGATTCTCCAAACGAACGGAGACAAATGAACTAAAAAATAACACAATAAACCAACATGGATGACAAAAGAGCAAAATATGTTGAAAAATGAGTTTTGTTACAAGAATTTAATCACCCATACAACAACGTATTCTGGCAAAAAAACTTTATACAATTATGATTAATGAGTGTGCATTACATGTATGCAATACGAATAATATAGATGATGAATACCATTACAGGAGTATTCAGCCAAAATTAAATCTAAACTAATTTGTCCCCGATGTCGTACAACAGTCAAAATTATAATCATTATAACCAATATACATGTACTAATATTGTTATTAATATTTTGAAGGTGTGACATCATTAAATTATAGAACATCATCTACAGAAACTGCTATTTTTAATTTTAATTAAAATTTCTTATTAGTGTTTGTAAAATTGTATAACATACCATTCCAAAGTTGCATTTATGTAACTCAAATTGTATAACACATATGATATATTCATTTTGATATATACATGTATATAGATACATACATGGTGCATGTTGCAGACATCATGATGCAAAATGTAAAATTCAAATTGTTCTGTGTTATCGATAGCTTTAGAGATGAGAAATAGGCTGGGTTGTATTCAGAATAATCATACAAGAAAAAGTGATAACTTAAAACTCAATTACTAAGTATTTAAATTTCTACCGCTGTGAGAGACACGGTAAAAGCCTCTTTTTATTAATTTCAAAACACTGAACAGAATTTTGTATCTTACCGTCAACTTAAGCGAGCAGCATCAGTTGTGAACTTAACAGCAAGCGATGAATAGACAATAAAACGTGTTTTAGTTATTCATCATAAGAAAACCATAATATAGCATTGACCATATACAGTCAGTGCTTACACAGTGTCTTCTGCACAGTGGATACAAGCATATCATATTGTGGATATTAGGGGAAAATGATATTGACAATCATAGAGCTACAGTTTGTCCTCATGTAAATCTTTATTATGTAACACCAGCTGGAGTTGATTAGAAACACGTGTGCGGAGTATGTTCACAAATCCGAATGACATTTTTGTATGACAAGAAACAATGAATGAAAAAGTAGTGCGTGTAATAGTGCGCGTATTAGTACGCGCGGTGCAAACTGGGTAACTGGTGTCATCACACGGTGGTTGCAAACCCCCGGAGTAAGTTGAATTCTACGGAATAAAGACTGTAATGTTACATCAAAGTGATCTGTATATGAGATTTTCATGTCTTAGACAAATTATGAAGCTACTCGATTGAAATAAAACAGTTTATTTCAAGCTTCCAAGCAATGATTCAATGAAGTAAATATATTATAACCATGTTTTAGCATTATTTTTATATTAAAACATGAATACAGTTTGTATTCCTCATGTTAAAGTATATAGTGCTTATTTAGTGCAAATAATGCACAAATTTAAGCGTATGTTCACTGTACGAGGTAAACTTAGGTTTTGATGATTGCCCGACACAAAGTGATGTTGAAATAATATCAAAGAATTTTAAACACCTGATTTTGTCAAACAAATTTCTGCCAAATAGTTCAGTGGTGAACTATTTTGAATGTCCTAAGATAAAAAGGCTATTGCAGAACGTGTTATTTACATTAAAATTGCGATGATACATCTTACTGCGTGACCCCCCTTACTTCAAAACCGTTCATTTAATGTTTAACTGTTCCCTATTCACTATCATAAAACTATTTCTTTCGCTTTTTTACCAGATACCAACCTTATACTTTACGTAAGTGTTCGTGGTCGCCATTTTTATTGCAGTTTGAGTAACATGAAGATACAGTATGGTATCAAAGATTATAATCTTATCTCAGACCCGCCAAGACCAGACAGAAAACTCTTCAGTCTAATTTAAAATGTAACTGTGTTCACCAACTGCACTTTTCCGTTAACACGATTTTGCAACATTTTGAAGAATTAGAACAAAAACGAAAATTTAAATAAAACTTTGTTCTTTTAAGTTTGCCTGTTATTTTCTCATTTAAGATGTTCATTAAGATTTGCAAACTGTCGCGACGCCTAGAATTGAAATCATACAAGATACGGAGACCATCAATCACACGTGGATTATGACGTAAATAAAACACTCGAAAAGAACCGACAAAGTCCGAACATTACCGAATATCCGGCGCTTAGTTCGTTCTTTCACAAACGTGCATGCTTTATTTTCTTCAGTTTTCCTCTTGTTTAAGAAAATCGTGCAAGTGGCATGCATGCACCGTCTGAAAGAAACACGGATCTATAAATCACGGTACAGACAAGACGAGGTAACTCGAACCGTAGTATATTTCTCCTGAGTAATGAAATGTCACAATATTTGACGTATGCTCAGCTTAAGGGCCTCGGCGAAAGGCTAGCTATCTTGTTAAAGGCTTATTTTATGGCAAAGCTGTGACTATTTTTCATAAGCAACAGATAACCTTGATAGTCGAAGAACATTTAGATACAATTTATCTGCAAAACCTAAATGATTGATGTTCACTTCAGAAAATTTCTCCGGTGTAACGAATTTTACAAATGATTACTTTTAGTCCAGTAGCGATAATAGGGAGTAATTAATGGTGCAAGAAAATACTGTTTTACTTAGATTTCGTAATATATGAATTGAAGTCCGCCATGAAACATTTATAGTGCCAAGGCAATATTTTAAAGATAAATACTGCGTTTATTTATTGACAGATACTGTAGTATTTATCACGCACGTGTATATTTTACGCACTGCGTAGTTTTGAAGTTTCTAACAAAAAGAAAAAACAACAACACAATTTTATGATTTTTGGCAAAATGTGTTAGCAGTTGCAAGAAGCGATAATGAAAGAAACGGTTTAAATCACCCGTAAGTTCACGTCCTCATTGTGTTTTGCATCTTTGAAAAAAAACTATTTTGTGCAAATGATACACTGTATGTAACCTGCTTGACTACAGAAATGAACTTCGCAGATTTTAAGATCTAACGAACTCATGAAATGTATACTTCTGGAAGCTACTTCTGAAATTGAAAATTCTCCATTAAGATATGCAAGAAAATCTCTGCGCAGGATTGATATTACATTTGTAATTTTAACTGCGTACGTTAATTTTTTATTGTTTATTATCAAATCAATGCATTGTCATATGTTTGTTTACAATTGAAGCATTAACAACAATACGTGTTGTTTATACTATTTGTACATGGTTTACCAACAATACATGTACGTGTTGTTTATACTATTTGTACATGTTTTACCAACAATACATGTACGTGTTGTTTATACTGTTTGTACATGTTTTACCAACAATACATGTACGTGTTGTTTATACTGTTTGTACATGTTTTACCAACAATACGTGTTGTTTATACTATTTGTACATGTTTTACCAACAATACGTGTTGTTTACCCTGTTTGTACATGTTTTACCAACAATACGTATTGTTTATACTATTTGTACATGCTTTACCAACAATACATTCCATTCAGAATGTTCGATGGATAGTTGTAGAGTGAGATCATTCTTAACATTCAAATCTCATTCATTTCTCCAGATCACTTGACTGTTTAAAAAACCAGTGTTAGCAAGCAATTGATATTTGATAGAATTAATTTATCAATTATAGGAAAAAAATCTCCCTTCGCGTGTCTTTTCATTACATCACAACATAACTGTCTACATTTCTTGTACTGCACTGCATGAACACAAATTTTTAATCCTATCTTCATTGTTCAATTCAGTACCCACAGCCAGATGTCCATAGCCAGATGACCGCGGCCGTGGTCCAGTGGTTAGTGCGCTGGACTTGTAACCTGGAGATCCGGGTTCGAATCCCGGTCGCGGCAGATCATACCCTTCTATGAAAATTTGACAAAAATGTCGATTTTCCTCCATACATGAAGAAGTTACCGGCTCCTTGTGGAAAGGTAAGTTAGTTCTGGTTAGTATACAGTCCAGGAAAACTGGTTAGGTGAACCGGTTTCCGTATATAACTGAAAAATTGTTGAAAAACGTCGTTAAACCCTAGTGACAATATGTCACATAAAACAAAACAAAGTACAGCCACATATCAGTCTGTCAATACTGCCGTGAATGTAACACAACCTCGCCACTCCTTTTTCTTAGGGTCTTGTCTACCAAATGTGATCAAAAACGTACATTGTATCATGTATAAATTACTTTATGCGAAATTAATACATACGAAAAATCTAAAAAAAGAATCCATACCTAAAACTCGTCTAGGAAAAACACCTTCCATGACTAAGCACGCGAAAATATGTTTTACGGCTCTGAACCAAAATCTAATGACCGTGGTTTAATTATCCCATTATTCATTAACGACCCCAAGTTATTACTGGTCTTGTTTAATGGCGTTTCGTAATGTTACAAAAGAATTCTTGCAATCAGTACTCATAATGGCTTACCTCATTTCTGTCCGCAAAAATGCAGCACTGTTTCTTAACGGTTATTCAGAGGAAACAACATGATTGCTGAATATTTCTATGAAGGAATCGGGGAAGTTTTTCGAAGGCTTATAGATTTTGTTAATTAGTCAGGTAGAATCTGAAGCCATCATAGAGAGAGTTAAGGCGCACACATGTTCCGAGCGCCAGGCTGTCGGAACATAGACAACAATTTATGACAAGCATGTTCCTAACACAGTTTGGCACGTTGTTCACAAACTCTGTTCCACTCGAAGACTAGGAAAGAAAGCTCCACTGCAAATTATTATCTATACTTCATGAATCATCATTGTGAACGGACATGCGTGCAAATCTGCTGAGGCAGTGCGTATATGAATGCCTCATACAATACAATAACAATAATAACAATCGTTAATTGAACATTGTCCCGTTGTACAAATAATCTTAATTTGTTTTCTATGGCAGTTTTTTTTCTGACAATTTAATTCTATGTTGAACTATATGCGCATGTATTTTCTATTTAATATCATTTTCACCTTTCCATCCATGTAGTTTTACACATGTTTCTATACACCCGATATGTGAAAAACCCGACGTTCCGGGTTCAAAACCGACGTTTGAAACTTTGAAATCAAAGTAAATGACACTTCAGGGATGGTTGTAAAATAACATCATTTTTCTACTTCTGTAATTTCTGTAAAAGTCACTGTTAATATTATTATTATATATGCACGCTGTTAGTTACGTAAAATGTATTAAATCTCTATGTTCGAATAAAACACATGAAGATCATGACACAAAATACCAGTTTTATGGAAATATGACATATATAATCTGATTGTAAATATAGGACATAGAACATATAATCTGATTGTAAATATAAAATGTGGAACATATAATCTGATTGTAAATATAAAATGTGGAACATATAATCTGATTGTAAATATAAGACATAGAACATATAATCTGAACCAGCCTGTATTTCAGGAGTTTGATTGCCGCAGTGGATGACTTTATGTTTGAAAACACTGCCAAACATCTACGGATAGGAACTCTACCAATGTTCAAGACAATTTATTCAGCTCTCCGAAGAATACAGACTGATATGCACTGTACTAACTGATAGTTCGTAGTTAACCCACGGATTTCGCCGAAAAATTGGCCAAAGATCTGCAGCTTCGTTCCATTAGAAACGCAAATCAGGCAAATTGTCAACTCTTATTTCTTTTTCTGTTTTAATTACACGATATTATGATGTTAAACTGCCAAATTACACAACTTAACTGGCAATAACTCGTACAGCGAATGAAAATAAGTCACAATTAATGCGCAAAGAGGCCCGATTTTTACTATGTCTGCGCATTGTTTGTCGAAAATCGTCATGGTGATCATATGTACCCAGGCGCATTTTGGGAACGACAAGAATATAAATAGTTAATACTCACAGAATATCATGTGCAGCATGGTGAAGGCGGCTGATGCTAAACACTTTATTGTCGTGTTTTCTGGAATTAATCGTGCATTATTTACCAAACTCTTCACAGCACAGAACTCTTTTTAGATTTACTTTACGATGGTCGCCTCATAAAACAACATAATGATGATAAATTTAAATAAAACACTAGTAACTGTGACACCAATATTTTTGTGAAGTGTGAGACACCTACGTGTGAAGATATCTTATTCTATCAAAGACAACAGTAATTAGTATTGGCAACTTGTAAGAAAAGGTCACCATGGGAAATAATCCGCCTCTTCCTATAGTATTTTTTGTTTATAAATCTGTGTATAGTAAAATTTTACTGAACAAAATCCATGCATAAAACGATATTGTGTGATTTGATTGTATCATTTAAGTAGATAATTCACATTGCTCAGTTCGAATATAAATAAAATATAATAAAATAAATTATAAATAAAAAGATTGCAAATAATATTGCCGATTAATTCAAAGAATGTCGGACGATGCTGAATATGACATTTTAGCTTTCCCGCCATTTTTAACAAATATATTGAATCACTGCAACAAAGGAAATAAAATAAGCTATCGTTAATGTCATGATTTCAACACGTTTTATTGTTGTTTGTATAATTTATTACGATATGACAAAATGGAAATTTCATTCTTTCTTTAAATAAAAAAAAATGTTTCCCAAGAATGATCATATTTCAATGCCTCACAGGCACCACCCACGGTCGTGTTATGCCAAAAGTTGGTTTTGACAGCTATTTTACAACTAGGATAAGGCCCTTAAAACTGTTCCTTAACTCTTACTATCCGACATTTTAGTGATTTTAACATTTCTTATCGTGAGAAATCAACATATACACCACTGTGAAACGAAATTCATCCTCTTGTTTTATCCTTTATCGCTGTTTAATGATCGTAACTATTTTTCGATGCGGAGTGATATCAGATTAAGAGCGGTGAGGTTAATGAAGCAAAAAGCGCAGTAAATAGTCCGTGCAATCTCTACCCCCGTACGACGATTGTTAAGAAATACTTGGAACGCGATTAATATCACACTGGGGTATTTCTGACTTTGATTGATGTCAGTGGAAAATCTCTTTACATTATAATAGTAAGTCTTCCAACGCTTTCTAGGGTTTATACGCTAGTTCGATAACAAAACCGAACGTGGAAATCGGGTATTAGACTAAACCCAAATAACGTTTTCCCAAGAAGTAATATGGGCAAAATATAAAAAAAGAACTAACAAGATGATTGATGTCACGGGACCACAAAACAAATAAGATGATTAATGTCACGGGACCACAAAACAAACAAGATGGCTGATGTCACGGGACCACAAAACAAACAAGATGGCTGATGTCACGGGACCACAAAACAAACAAGATGGCTGATGTCACGGGACCACAAAACAAACAAGATGATAGATGTCACGGGACCACAAATAAAGAAGATGAGTAATATCACATGCGCGACAGAACAAACAATATTCAAAATTAGCCATCAGAAAGTATTTAAAACTAGACATCAGAAAGTATTTAAAACTAGACATCAGAAAGTATTTAAAACTAGACATCAGAATTTAGACATCAGAAAGTATTCAAATTTAGATATCAGAAAGTATTCAAATTTAGACATCAGCAAGTATTCAAAACATGCTGTGTGATAGTGAGTAGAACTACTCTTTACTTGACTATTCTAACATTAGAACAATTGGTAACATATCATATATGTTTTATAATCTATATATCTATATATCTATATTTGGAACTTCTTCGAAAAGATGTTACTATTTCAAACAAAAAATCTACCCAGTAGAACTGGTCACATTATCGCCTTTAACCAAGTACAGTACTACCTAGAGTTGTATCATCGTATGAATGAACAGTATAATATAATATTATTATGTGTGTGAATCACCGTCACTTCTAAAGTTGTCTATGGCATTTAATTTACCCCCGATAATTAAACATATATCTATTACAGACATTTATTATCGAGCTATTGTTTGTTTTTTCCGCGCTTCAATTGAAATTGTTTGTATATTTCTCTGAATTAACGGTAGATTGGTCGTGTTCACGTCAGTATGCATTTACCCTTTGGAAATAGTTTTATTTAAGTGAGACAAATGCAATTTCGCGTGCGTTTGTACGATAATTTGGCAATTGATACCGACTTTCCAATTAGCGATATTTCAGACGTTATTAAGAAATGGTTTATTCGTTATTCCACGCTGTACCATTTAAGCGACTTTGAAGGCTTATCATACACTGTATAGGGTATTATGTCTTGCATGATTAAATATTTACCGAAGTGATTGCTGAACAAACTAGTAACAGTTATGCCAAAGAGAAAAAACACGGACATTATTCATAATGGGTTTGAATAAAGAAAAGTTCAAATAATCAAAATTCAAGAAAAAATATTCAAAACTTTTGGCCCTGCTTTTTACGGGTATCAAAATTATGATGAAAAAATATTTGTTACTGGATAATATTGAAATATTACGTTGAACAAATTACTTCAATCAGAAAAAGTGTTGTTTTTTTATTTTATTTTATTATGTTAAGCGTACAGTATGATACAAACAATACTTAGCTAGGAATAAGTCACATAGTTTTATCACTAAAACAGCACTAAAATAGATTTCCTTATTTCTATTGCGGTCCTTATAATATAAAAAATCGTAAATTACGATAAACATTGTACATATAAACTTAAGAAAATCACAAAATATCACAAGCGCAATTTTCACTTACAACAGCTAATCTAAAGAGTTTAAAATTTAATGTAAAATGTAACAGTACTATATACCAACCGAGCAACAATCAGCCGGGGATTAATATAAAGTCAATTTTAGAACTCTTTTGTTAGAAATAAATGTGTTTTGACATTAATATACCTTTATCAAGATATACAAACATGAAACATATTCTACGTGGACCTGGTGTAGTCGTCATTGTGTAGATAGTAAAAGTTGTTCAATTCTGTTGTTGGTGATGAAGTTCAATGTTCAATGTTTCTTCAGCCGCGCCCGTGGTCCAGTGGTTAGTACGTTGGAATTGTAACCCGGAGATCCGGGTTCGAATCCCGGTCGCGGCAGGTCATACCCTTCTAAAAAATTTGACAATAATGTCGATTTTCTTCCACATGTGGAGTAGTGGCCGGCTCCTTGTGGAAGGGTAAGTTAGTACTGGTTAGTATATAGTCCAGGAAAACTTGTTACGTGAACCGGTTGCTGTATATAACTGAAAATTGTTGAAAAACGGCGGTGACAAATAGTCACTTAAAAACACAAAAAAAAACAATGTTTCTTCAATATCAGCATAGCCTGCAAACGAAGTTTTCGGGAGTATACTGGAATCACCTTGTCGTTGGTTGGTTGATTGATCGGTCGAGCGGTCTGTCCCCATTTTGTTGGGGTATTTAATCGCAATGCAGAGATGGGTCTAGTTTATTTCAGTTCACAAGGTTTAAAATAGGATACAAGGTACAAGTTGGAATCCAAGACTCTGCAAAAAACACAAAGTTAAGTCAATATAACATAGACAGTATCCTAGTATAATATTAACGCCACGAAGACAAAACGCATTTTCTGCATCATTGAGATGATTTCCTGAAGCAGTTATTTTAAACTAAATTTCCTTTCATGTATCGGGCCTTGCTGCAGAAAGTGTGACTTTTTTCTTTAGAAAAACATATATTTTCTACATATTACCAATATCTTAATAGTAGCGCAAGCCCCTTATAGTTACACAACTACATTTTCACAGTACAGTCAAACCTGTGAACAAAGACCATCCTTGGGAAAGATAAAATATATCCTTTATTGACAGATGACCTTTATTCGTAGGTCAGTTTGTTCTAAATAATCAAGGCGGTCTTTATTCGGAGGTGGCCGCAAACACAGGTTTGGCTGTATTTGGTTATATGGTTCTATTAAACCAAGGGTAATTACGAAGCAGCCACATTTTAAAACGTTTAATATAAATATACTTTTCATGTAATTGTTTTTTGCTTCATGACACAATAAAATGAAATTTATTGTCACACGGCGGTAATACGATTTGCATGGAAATTTCCTTTGTTTCGCAAACATTTTTAAACACTACTATCTTGATATTAAAATCACCTTTAGGGATGAGAAAATGGACTTTTCATTGTAGTGGTTTCATTATCAGGTTGTATCGAGAAAATGTTGAAAATCAGTAAAAAAATTGTTGTTATAATGAGTCGGCCATAACATTGAGGCGGTCGTAATGGTGAGGTGGTCGCTATATTGAGATTGTATCTACGTCAGGTTTCACTGTATTTCGTCGTTTTAATCTCAAATCACCGGATACTCACTTATCTGGTTTTATTACGTTTATAAAGTCAAAAACTTCAACCATGGATTGGTTGGTTTGACGCTTAGTTCTGTTGCTTAACGAGCGAACAGATACGATCATTGCCTCACACACATTTGTTGTTCCAGTTGACCGCGCATGCGCAATAATCGCTATCTATACAACATTGTAATCACAGCAACCTTTGAGCGAAAAAATAAACCAGATCCCATACGAATCCTGATATCAAAGAAAGGGCCAGGCATTCACAAGACTTTGGGCCCAGACCGTGAAATTAAAAATACAATGATTTTAATTTGTTCGGCGTTACTCTGTCTGACGTATGCCTGTTATATAAACACTTCCCCTTTTATCTATGTTTTGCTTAGAAATGTCGATAATTATTTGCCTTTATTGTTTAATAGGTAAAGCCGAAAGGTGATCGTACCTTAAGAAATTCGACACTAAAACACGCTGTATTGGAAACAAGAAGTCAATATGACGCTCTTAAACTCGCCTTATTGTACAACATGTGTTTCATTTTATTACAAGTTATTGCAAACTAATATTGACATATCGTCAATGTATGAAATTGTATTTTTTACTTATCCTTTTTTCACAAAATGATTCTTTGCATAGATTTTAAGAAAAGATGCTACAGTAAATATACAGAATAACCCCATAATTCTCAGAAAACCGGACTTTTGGCCCAGTCCGGAAAGGGTCCGGTTTTCTGAGAACTCTGTTTTTCAGCGAAATTTTGTTCATAGAAGAGAAAATATGGGACTTAAAAAATCATCCAATTTTCAGAAAATACCGGTTTGCAGGGAGTACGGTCTGGAAGGGTTTTACTTTATATATTTATGTCAATGCAAAAGCTACCGTGAAGATATGTTCTTTATACAAAAACATTACCAACAACAATTATCTTGAAGGATTATTTTCAAACAAAAATAATTCGTTTAAATTTTGAAAAAATGAGTTTATTATTCGCGTGTTGTAAATTGCCTAGTTGGTCTTCGCCAATTTTTTACGCCCGAATGACTTTGATTATTGTCAAAGTTGATCAATTTAATTTTGAAAAAAATGCAAGAAATTCACAGCCATGGACCAGTCCAAATTAGGACCATTTCAGTATTTCGACCACGTGATCATAAAGACTACGTATGCGCGGATGCGTTTTTTTGCATGAATAAAATTCTATGTTATATTGATACAGTGATAACTTCATTATTTAACCAGGGTTTCTTGGTGCCAATGACGGTCGTATCATTGAGATTTTACTGTATCAATAATTAGGAAGATGAAATTGTTGCGGAATTGTGAAAAGTTAAAACGTATCGAGAAATATGTAGGATACAATTTAATGACTGTTTTCGTCAAGTCTCTGACATTATGTCCACAATTTTGCAAGATCAAATTGCATACTTCACATGGTATTAATGTACCATTGTAAATATCATTAAATGCTTGATATTACGCACCACCGTTACTATAAATAGCTCAGAACATGGTTAGTATCAGAACCTTCATTTGGCGGCTTCGATGAAATGTTAATGAGGCAGCTCTGTCTAAATGTTAGCTCTGTTTATTTACAGACGAACACTTCTTAAAGTGCCAGCAATCAACAAGACACGAGATGAAAGGCATTCGAAGTGGGGAAAAATCAACTCATCGCCGCGCATTCAAAACTGCAGAAGTACGAACAGTGTTTTAGTGCAATAAACAATTGATTTCGCGCTTAAAAAACATGTATCTCATTGCTGTTCGTTGATTGGTCTGACCGAATTTTTTTGTTTGTTTTCATGTTTAATTGGAGTAACTCTATTCAATGAACAGTAAAATATCCACATCGAAATGATGGTTAATCTTTAAACTTGAATACATATAAGCGGAAATATAAAAAAGAAAGATTAAAGCACCATTATGCCGGTGAATCTCAAATTAGTCGGAAAAAATATCGCTCAAATTGTTAGTTTAATCAGAGACATATATATAACGTAAATATAGGTCTCTGGTTTAATAGTTTTGTTTTTGTTTTTAGATTTAATACCATTTAAAAACATTGTAATCTGATTCTCGTTCACTCTGTCTGTATACAGATTTAAAATTTCCCGGATATTGATTGGTCAAATTTGGTAAAAATCCGGGCAGAATTCAGCCCGCGTGATCTCGCGAGAATTTTCGTATTCGGAACGCCTCGCATTTTTTCACTCGGTGCGTATTGTGCGAGTAATTTTCAAAAATAGATCTAAAATGGAAATTTAATATTTTTTCACGATATTGTTCTGAAAAGAAAAAAAAACACCTAATTTAGTATTTATTCAACAAGCACCAGTCTTTAATTTTTGAAATGTTTTATGTGGACATTGATGTACATGTATAAGATACATTCATTCTCATTATAATAGAAAGAAAGCATATTTATAACAAAGTGGTAATCTCTTTGTTTCTGTAAATGAACGCCCTCCTGGTACCTTTACTTTAAACAAAGGGAACAATTTCGTATATAACGTATTCAGTCATATTTTACAGATATACGGAAATACACGATGTGTTACGAATGGACAGCATTCAATCATATGACTCAAAGGAATTGACCAAATCTGAACGCAAGATAGTTAAGACCACGCCTGTTGCAATATGGAACGGGAACCAGTTTATGCGCATTAGTACAGTTGTGTATAGCAGACAGTTAATCCGGTCCCTAGGAACACATACCTGTATTAAGCGGCCACTTGAAGTATAACTCCACTAAATAATTCCTTAAACACTAAAAATTCGGTCATCAAAAGTATAACAAGTTTAATATAATAGAAGTTAGGGAATATATAAAAAATATTTAGAATATGCACAGAGTATCTACATATTAGATTATGTACGGAGTGCCTACATGTTAGAGGGCGCTCAGAGTACGTGCATGTATACTTAAGGTAATTCAAACTATTCAGTTCTTACTAAAACCCGGCGTACGTTTTGTATTAAACCACGGAATCTTAACACATCCACTTCCGGTTGTAGCTGCCTCAAGTTTAATCTCAGATTTCGATTTTTTTTGTGAAATAATTCAAATTCATGTTCCGTTTAATCCGTAGCACCTTAAGCACTGGATAATTTATAAATATTGACATAGTTCCGGATTAAATTGTGACATCAATTTATAAACGTTGGGTTTAAAACGAATCTTTCAAGATGAGCGATTTCGGAGCACGCTTTAAGCCTTGTGCAACCGGAATGCATACAAATGTCATATAATGTAACACATGCATACAATTTGAAAATATCCGATTTGGATTACTGATGTCTTGTCACACCGCCATTCAAGTTAATACTATTGTAATTTGTCGGTCGTAGAAACAATTGTGGAACACGTATTCTCATCAACAGGTTGGAAGTAAAATATTTATCAATTTATTTCCATATATAAATCGTCATAGGGTAATCATCTTTTTTGCAATTCTTGAATTAAATGCCAAGCATGGGAAATACCCCTTTTAAAAAACTGTCCCTCTAATTAAATCAATAAATTTGATTCGTCATTTTACGTAAATTACGAAAATACCCGATGTTTCTCGGGTTGTTTCTAGGTAATTTTTGTTCTATTTATTCATATGTATCCAGTTCTAACAATAATACCCACTTCAAGGTCCTTCATCGCCCCTCCCTCCCTCTCCGAGTCCTCACTTTGACCTCATTTTCTGGTATTTCACAAACTAGGGTCATGGCGATAAGGCCTGGTTTTGTAATTAAAGCTTTCCTGGATCCATATATACAAGTATTCTGTCATACATTGTATTTATATACAAATACAAGATTAAACTAATACTCCAAGTACCGTATGAAACATTGTAGATTTAATTATTTTGTTACAACAATTACTGAAAAAAAAATAAATTAAGTAAAAAATATTGATTTATTTGTTTTTTAAAGCATTTTTTCCTGGTGGAACGAATACAAAATTTCAAATCTAAATAAAGGTATATGAAGGTAGAAACTGAATACAACAAATGGAAATTTTATAACATTTACGATTCGTTAAGTCCGAACGTGCGCAGGAAACAATCGTTAATTAATAGTATCAGAGACATTCACTCATTTGGAAACATCGTAAATAGTTAAATAATCAAAAACGTATCAGTTTTGTTATGGGTCACGTGACGTGAAACAATCAACCGCTTAACCTTAAAGAGCCTACTTTGTTATTACGAGAAAGCAACATATTTTACGTGTTCGTAATTTTTAATGAACTAAATCGGATATCGTAGTTTTATTTGTTCTGGAAATCTCAGACGCTCGCAGAATCGTGATAGCAAGCCGTATGTAATAAAAACATATCTTTTAATAGATACAGGTTCTACTTTTCATTTTGGAACTATTTGTTTGGAAATCGGATCAGCCTTTACGCATGGATTTCAGTGCGTGTGGCGTGATAATGAAAAGATAATATATTGGAAGCCAATTCAAAGACGTCCATTTCGCGTTAAATTCGTTTTTTGGGGCGTTTTTTTTCTATTTTTTTTGTCTGAGTGTTGCAGCGTTCGAGAACAAAATAGGCGTAAGTGTCACGGCGTACGTTCAACCAGAATGCATATTGACTTGCAGAATATGTGTGTTTTGCAGCGAGTTGATTTTACGATCAAATTATTAATTTTTTAGTTTTTGAAAATCATTTAATACCGTAAATTTGTAGAATTCATTAATCAAGCGAAGAGCTTAAACATATAACTGGTTTTCGCGAATCTAGAAGTTAATGTCAAACTGACGTATCGCACTGAGCTAAAATCATATCCGGTCATATTAAGCGGACATTGAGCAAACAAGTCATCGTCACGTAACTGTATGTCCAACAAGGCAAGGATACTTATACAGTAGAACGCGGTTATAGTAAATTCCTGGGGACTGCAACGTTTACTTCATTATACACAAATTTTACTATATTCATCACATTGAAATAAAAAGGGTGTGGTCAGGGAGGAATCCGAGCTTACCGTAGTACAATTCCTATCAGCAGTTTCCGTGTCACTCTAAGCAATATTTATAGAAGATTTTTCTGTATTCCCAAGCTATTTTTGTCTTTTTACAGTACACCACAAATTATGGTCTTTTTGCATGTTGCGTGTCATTAATTTATTACCTAAATTTTGCTGAATAAACCCCTAATTTGTATAGTTGTGTAGTTGTCCACATACAGAGCGTGTATGTTTGGTGTACATTATCGTCATATCATGTCGAGTTAATAATTTCATCTATCAGAGTTTACAACAAAGACAAAATATAATTGACTGATAATCATCAACTAGCAAGACTTGTTTCTTGAACACATAGACGCAAAAGTTTTTATGTATAATTTAAACAAAACAAAAGTACAGTCTAACTACCTCCAAATAAAGCCCCCCTGTGAATAAAGGTCATTCTTTGAAAAAAACATAATTGATTATTTAGAACAAACTGACCTCCGAATAAAGACCATCTGTCAATAAAGGCCACATATATCTCCCTCCAAGGGTGGTCTTTGTTTAGAGGTTTGACTGTACTTAAAATGACCTTTATTTGCACCGTTAATGCATTAATTTTGTGAAAATTTTTTATGAAATCAGTAAAATAAAAATATGAATTTAGAATGCTTTCAAACGATAAATAGACACATTTTAATTGTATGGCTGAAGCATATCAGAATACTGTATTAAATATTATTAAATCCCCCCGCTCGTTATTTTTCATCGATTCCGGGTAATTTCCCGGATTTGTAAGTTAAATACGGGCTGACTGACATTTAGATAGTCGGTTATCTAGACGCTTTCATTGCCAGCAATAACTGCTTCATAAATCTTGGTCACTAATGAGCCTGCTGGTAAGTTGATGACGTTTTGTGGCAAACATTTCTGTCTGGTCATTGTCAAGATGGCTTGGAATCTTTGTCATCACTCGGAACTACTCTGTTAATGTAGAAGTTGTCATGTTTCCCGTCACAAGTCGAGATTTGCTCGGAACTTTTGCATCCTTTCATGAATTACTCACCAAATAGCTGACATCATTTCATGTTTGATACATTTTTACAGGCGTATCACAATGTCCACGTGCATTCTTGAATATCAACTGATGTGCATGTTTGCTTGCATAGTTGCTTAATTATGTGCACCGGTTAGACTCATAACTTGTTCTTCGTACTTTGGATGTGGTAGCAGTGTTTGTGTACCTAAATAAATAGAAATTTTAGTCCAGTACAAATATTTGAAATATCTAAATGACAACGTAGTTAACATGAAGAATTCGGAAAGTTTTACTTAAGTAATGATTCATCACCGGATTTTATCGAATTTGCTGTTGATTGGTTGATGTTAAGGAAAACAAATTATCTGTGTTCATCAAATTCACGGAAATTCATACAAAGTTTCAAGTGGACTGTTTTGTTCTGGAATTATTTTGAATTAAAATATTGATTACAGGGAGGTAATCACGTGTGTTTTATTAATAACTCGTTAGAGTTACTTTTCATCGTTCGACGTTTGACCAACTCTTATAAAGTTCAAAACAATGAGATTAAACAACATCACAGTTTTTATTTAAGTATTCAACCTTTTCCCTCCGTATTTTGTCAGTATTTAAACCATACACAAGTTATTAATACATGGATTAATAATGCAAAAAATGTTGAATGACATCCATTGGTATTTCTCCTGGTATAGAATTAAAAGCAGATTGGTAACAGCAGTTCAATTATTTCAACTATGTATGACTAACAGTTAACCCAACCAATGATTCTTGATTACTTAACAATACAAGCATGTCGCCATCTTTCCGCACCCATCCACCTACTTTCCTACATGATACGTAGATCAGAGATGGCAGACGAGTTTGCTTGAATGAAACATCTTCAGTCACATGTGATCCGTTCGTGTCGAGGCCACTCCATCCTTTGTCCTGCTCTTTGAGGTATGTGCTAGCCACGTGAGTTTGTTGAACAGTGAAACATTTTAATTAAAATCATCGATGTTATTTATCAGAATGAAATATCTGCTCTATATATGGTATTAGAGTAATTTATTCCTTATCAAAAGAAATGAAACAAATATGTAAATGTTCGTGTTTTTAGAAGATGAAGAATTTCACGTACAATGCAGGTTATCTTTGCGCATGAAATAAATTTTAAAACGATGATACATGACCATGAGACACCTGGAAAGAATTCGTGATTAAACATTTTAATTCGGTTTTGATTTTAATCTGTTCTTTGGGCATATTAACTTAAGGTTACCGTCTCTAATTTATCATATTGTATTCACAAATAAGTTCATATGAAAATAAATCATCAAATATAATCAGACATCGCTTATGTAAGTAATTTATGTAACTTTGGTTTAACTATGACAGTTTGTATGTGACTTATTGTCGCTGGTGTTTAACGCCGTTTTTCAACAATTTTTCAGTTATGTACGGCGGTCGGTTCACTTAACCAATTTTCCTGGACTGTATACTAACCAGTACTAACTTACCCTTCCACACGGAGCCGGCAACTGCTTCACATATGGAGGAAAATCGACATTTTTGTCAAATTTTCCTAGAATGGTATGACCTGCCGCGACCTGGATTCGAACCCGGATCTCTGGGTTGCAAGTCCAGCGCACTAACCACTGGACCACGGCCGCGGCTGTAACTATGACAGATCATGGACTGTTAATCACACCTTATGGCCTACAGTGACGTTTTAAAAATCTGACTACAACACTACAAAAATTAGGTAGCAAATTTTACAAATAAACTTCCGGCAAATATAATAAATGTATGAATTTTACTTGACAACCCCATGAATTTACTTTACACAGATTTTGAGGAAATTTGTTGGTTTCGCACATTATTTGCACGCGCGTATATTGGTGTGGTATGTGTACAAGGGAGGTAACTCATACGTTCATTCCTGCTGAGAATGACGTAATATAAACGGGCACTACGTCACAGAAATTCTATCAGATCAGATACAGTCACGTGGCAGATAGAACGCTAGAATACGTCACAACCAGGGACTTCTAAAAAAATGGAGTACTGACTCACGAAAGGAATTCGCCATATCCCATCACAAGGAATATCACAGCTACACGACTCGAAATATTGATGTCATGAGGACGTTGCTATAAAATTTATATTTTAAATAAAAAACACGTTTTTTTATAAATTGTGGTTTGCTTTTTAAGGAAAAAGCTACCTACGAGGAACAAAATATGCCGGAATGAAACAACAAAAAATCAAGCAATTTAGTCACTAAACAAAGAAATGAATCTCCATTAATTTGATGGAGTGACATGTTTGTAAAGAATGTGGTTGTTTGTATCAATTATAAAAATGTTATCACCTTACGGAGGATTACATCAGATACAGATAACACCGTCTTATATACACCATTTACCCGAAAACAACGTCTTGCATTCACCATTAACCAGATACCTCTGTCTTTTATTTACCAGACAACTCCGTATTGTAAACACCACTGACCTGGTGACACCGTCTTGTATGCATATACTAAATAGGAAGGGTTGCACTTTTTAACTTAAAAATCTTGCTACTATTTGTCTGTGATAAAATATGTTTTATGCTTTCGCTTGCTATTGTCTTTAATCGCTTATATCCGCTTTTTGCACGTGTAAGTTGGTCGTGGTAAGTTGGGATACGGAGGAACAGGTATAAGAACCAACACTGGCCGACTTACGAACTTTTTATAGAATGTGTTTTTAAACGACAAACAGCTTCGAAATCATTTCATTATTCATTAAAACATTTATGAACACGAATTAATAATGTTGCATGTTAACACGTGAAGTTCTGCTGTATACGATTATCACATGAATTCACGGACAAACAAGGGAAATTATTACGGAATGTTTGTGTGTCTAAGGACAGACATTTAACGAGAGTTTATACTCGATGAGTGGGTATAAATAGACAAACAACAAACTGTCCTCAAGTCTCATAGATAAAGCAAACACATATCTATGTTCTGTTTATAATATGTGACGGACACCAAAATGAAATACGGAAAACATTTAGCGTTGTGTAAGTTACGTTATTTTAGAATAATATTTAGGGTAATATTTTCATGAAAGTCTTGAGAAATTATAATGAGTTCTTTTGTTTTCACAAAACCTTTGACCTAAAACTTATGCTTGTTTTGTTTCTGACGCAAAGTCATCGAATTATTGTCTTTTTGAAGTAGTAAAAACATCGTATGTATATAATAATGCCTTTTTTCGTCTAGTAATATTCAATAAAGTGCTGTGGAATATGTTGCCGGGAAATCCTTCTGATTAATCGCGTTTTTTGGTTGGTATTCAATTAAAATAGAATTTACAATAATAACAATAATAATATGAAGAAGAACAATATAAGAAGAGCGGGAAGAATTAAAATAAAAATATTTTAAAAACTTCGCTTTGTTTGTGGAGGGTCAGGATTTTCAGAGCTAATGGCTGTATGAGTCTTTCGTAATCATTGGGGACACCTTCAGGACGGTATAAGTGGGCGCGTGAAATTTCTTTAAATAATTCAAATACGTTTTGATAATTGAATAATTCTTAACAAAACGCGATGATTATATATGGGGATGATGATTTTATGTACATGTATAAATAAGGATTGGTACTGTGCGCTTTTTATCCTAAACACAGTTGTGTAATAGTTGAATCTTTTACTCACTTGTGGCATATTTTTAAGATACCCTGTACTAAGTTCTCAACGTTGTATAATCAAAATCTTCTACATAAGTTACATATATTATGTATACATATATTATGCATAGGGATATAAGCGCTTTTTAATAGTCATATAAATTGTATCCTATTTATTTACAGTAATTTGGATAGCGGTCGCGGCCACAGGTAAAACATTGTTTTGTATACATGAATTCTGCTTGACTAATTGATTCATAAAATTTTTATATTCAACACAGAATTTCTATGTATTATTGGTTAAGTTAAACATTTTTCTTAATCAACTGAATAGCGCATAATAATATGCAGCCATACACCGTACGTCACCACTCGAACATTGACCTAACATATAAGCTGTGCCTGTACAGCTCACGGGTAGACTTTACTCACAGGGGGGAGGGGCGTCTGTGGTCGAGTTGTAATGAGTTCAAATCCCATCCGGATCGGAAAAAATCATTTGTGAGGAAGCTGTTGCCTACCCTAGTGCACACCCGGGAGTTTTCGTCCAATGTTATCGTTGGACCAGTCCCCAAATGACCTTGGATGTTTGTGCGACGTTAAACCCCAGTGATTATGATTGTATCATGAAAAAAAAACGAAATTAGTTTATCTTTTAATGTTAGTAAACCGGTTTAACTTTGTAAATTATGTAACAGAGGTCAGTACGTTTAAGATAAGGTGGAAAGTGTTACAGCTTACAGTGAATTATTGTCGTTATTATTTAAAATTTGCGTGTTACGACTGTGAAAACGTGATAATTTTTTATCACTTTGCGCTCTCATTTTTGGTAAGAATTCCACTTTTAGATATGAGACTTCAGACAAAACTAACAGCAGTTTATTTTATTATTGTTATTGTACAGTTTTCCTGATGAAAAATTTAAAAAAATACAACTTGTTTCATCATAAGGTAAACTGTTAATTCCTATTTTTGTTGAATAATGACGTTTTTTTTTTTAAATTAGTTTTTCCCTTTATTTGTCAGAATGCCTCTAAATGATTAGTTTATCTACTAATTAACAATTGTTGTTAATATTCAGTCACCAGCAAAGATGTTCTAAAATGTATGTCGTGTAAAAAGATCCGTCATATAGCGGCTTGTGAAGAGATCGAATTATGTAACCCTGACACACAGGTAAGTGTTTTAGAAATGTTCACAGTGGGTAGAGACAAGATGAAAAAACCATTTTCATTAGTTCCCAGTCCTTAGATCCGTTGGCTTCCTTTGGTTTCATAGCTGTGTTATTTTATGTGTCGCTTTTAAAGTAAACAATGTGTTTTGTTGGTTTATTGCGGTAATGCAGGGGAACGGGTAAGCACTGGTTTCTAACCCAGACTTGTATCTTTACTTTCTCTAGAATCATGAGAGCAGAATACACAAATAATACTAGTATAGAGGAGTAAAAAAAGTACGTAATTATGGGACATTGAAATAAACAAAGCATAAAATATATATAGAGCTTATATAATTCATTTATGAAATATTTAGCGTATATATATCCGTTCATTATAACGTAAAAGTGGAACTGCAATTATGTTACCACCCAGCGATTGTCTCCCTTTGTGCCATTGTGATATTAACATTACTACGAGAAATGGACTCTAATTACGTTCTTGTAAGTCACCGTTGATGATAGTTTTTCATATTTATAATGAAATCTAGGTATGTTTTGTGGAGGAAATTGTTGACATCGGTGGGGAGACTGTGGTGAACGCCGGATGTAGATATAAAGAGGCAAGTTGTTTACATATAACACCAACAATAGTTACCTCCCTTTTTGTTTAAGACTTCTACCCGATGGCTTTGAATTTCCAGCACAAAAATGAACTGTTTTTGTGATGAAACCCGAAACTGGATGCATTCAGCGCTGTATAAGGTTAATCATATAAAATAATGTCATTTTCCCATTATATTCATGAGTTCAAACCCCATTTTGTAGGATTTTCTATCACTTCATCACGATAAACTTTGTATATATAATTAAGCTTGTTAACATGAAATCAGTCATAATCTGTTTTTTTTTAATAAACTATAATTATGTCGAATAGATTCTACAAATAATTGGTTTAATTAATGAACATGTGTGATTCAATTATTGAAAAGTTGACCTTGATAATTGTTGATGACTTTTAATCAAAATTATTTATCAACAGCAATGCGATTCAATCGGATGTTTTGGCGAGGCTTACAAACGTCGAAAAAGGAGTTACACAGGACCACTTGAGCACAATAAAGCCAACATCGGAGATCCTGGTAGGGACATTTTGTGTCATCACTGTTGTGCTGGGGATTTCTGTAACATGTACGGCTGTCCGGACACTTGTAAGTCATTTTTTACACTTTGGTCCAAATTTTGAACTTCATCTCTCAGTTAGAGGCGGAAATTTGAGTTACCTGCTGTAAGCTTGTTATCAGTAGCATCAGGCCATAGTCTACATTTGCATCGTTCGTAAATCAACTTATTGTACCTGATAACTATTTATCAATTGCTGGTTTCTGTGAACTTTTAAAAACAGCACTCGCTCCTCATTATGTGATTGTGACCACGTGCTAGGAAAACTGAAATATATTAGTCAAACTCCCAGTCTCATATGCTCAGACTAATTACAAATGCTTAAATGCTACATCATCATCCTATGTACATACAAAGTGTATTCTTACTGTAATGGTTTCATTTATTTACAAGTTCTAGCGTTAATTACAAGCAGAAATTCATCTAAGATAAATAGGAATTTTTCAAATATTTCTCCACAAGGTGACGAGCCTTGTTATCGGACACCTAAACAAAGAACTATTTAAAAGCTGGTCAGTGCCAGTTTTCTAAAGCCTCTATCAGATATTTGTTTCATCTAGTTGACTAAAGTTTACCAAAGTCTTAATTAGTGTAGATTAACACATGTTTGATGTAGGTGACCGGATTGTAACATTGTAGAGAGTTCTGTTTCATTATAATATAGATGGATGTGAAGCTATACACCTTATGTGAGAGTCATATACCGTACATATATATCATAATAGTTGTGTCATTTGAAGGTCAACTACCGTTCTTTATCACACGAATTTATCAACCAGCTGTCTCTTCATAATCATAGACGCTTAAGTTAAACTTCTATTCCGCCGAGTCTAATCCATTTCGACTCATTCAGTTTGAAAGTAATACATTTTTAATCTTCTGAAATTTCATTTGATGCAAAGTAGGTTAGCAATTTTTATTCTAAAATACGGACTAGTATGTGGTTTTAACACTGCCAAGGGAGGTAACTACGACATGACTCAGATAAAATAAAACGGGAGTAGCGAATTGTACGATTTTAGAAATTTTGTAACAAACAGACAGACAGACAGACAGACAGACAGACAGACAGACAGACAGACAGACAGACAGACAGACAGACAGACAGACAGACGAACAGACAGACAGACAGACAGACAGACAGACAGACAGACAGACAGACAGACAGACAGACAGACAGACAGACAGACAGACAGACAGACAGACAGACAGACAGACAGACAGACAGACAGACAGACAGACAGACAGACAGACAGACAGACAGACAGAGACAGACAGACAGACAGACAGACAGACAGACAGACAGACAGACAGACAGACAGACAGACAGACAGACAGACAGACAGACAGACAGATAGACAGACAGACAGGACAGACGAACGAACAGAACGAACAGACAGACAGACAGACAGACAGACAAGACAGACAGACAGACAGACGAACAGACAGACAGACAGACAGACAGACAGACAGACAGACAGACAGACAGACAGACGACAGACAGACAGACAGACGACAGAACAGACAGACGAACAGACAGACAGACAGACAGACAGACAGACAGACAGACAGACAGACAGACAGACAGACAGACAGACAGACAGACAGACAGTATGACAGACAGACAGACAGACAGACAGACAGACAGACAGACAGACAGACAGACAGACAGACAGACAGACAGACAGACAGACAGACAGACAGACAGACAGACAGACAGACAAGGACAGACAGACAGAGACAGACAGACAGACAGACAGACAGACAGACAGACAGACAGACAGACAGACAGACAGACAGACAGACAGACAGACAGACAGACAGACAGACAGACAGACAGACAGACAGACAGACAGACAGACAGACAGACAGACAGACAGACAGACAGACAGACAGACAGACAGACAGACAGACAGACAGACAGACAGACAGACAGACAGACAGACAGACAGACAGACAGACAGACAGACAGACAGACAGACAGACAGACAGACAGACAGACAGACAGACAGACAGACAGACAGACAGACAGACAGACAGACAGACAGACAGACAGACAGACAGACAGACAGACAGACAGACAGACAGACAGACAGACAGACAGACAAACAAACAAACAAACAAACAAACTTATTTTATTATTTAAAGTTAAATTTTCGCCGCAGCACCAAAAATTAAAACATTTCTTTGTGTACGCAGTTGATGTCGACCAGTTATTGGGAAGTCGATGTTTCTCGTGCGAGCACGTGGCCAGACCGGAAGATTGTAACACCATAGTGAACTGTGATGAGGGATATGTACGTATATGTTAGAAAATTTCAAAGTTGTTTCTGTAAAAATGCAGACAAGTTTCCTGAGAAATGTTGACCCTTTTTATGTTTCCCTTATTAACAATTTTGAGTACATGAGGTGACCTAAGTGCACAGAGGACAAGGCTAGCTGACCTTGAAGTCTTAAAACTTGATTTTGAATAATACACTTGATTCTCTGCGACTATTTTACAAAATAAATTAGCGTTGTAAAATAATTAGAATAGAAATTCTATTCACTACCAAATCAGGAAAGTTTGGTTAATGACAATAAGCGGTGAAACTGGTTAGTACTAGTAATTTTAATCCCTGTAGCACTGTTTTATGTCACCTGATAAAACAGTGCTGAAAATAGATATACATTGTATATGTATCTACATAGTGCAACCTCTCCAGAGCGGCCCTCTCTTGAGCAACAAACTCCATTCATGTTTCTCACTGCACGATTTAACTATTAATTTAACCTCTCCATAGCAACAACCTCTCCACAACAACATAATTTAGCCAAAGGTTGTTGCTTTGGAGAGGTTGCGCTGTAGACCTGATAGAAATACCGTGTCCTCAGACCCGTCTAAATGAGCAGTCATACTATTGGTTGAAATTAAGGATCAGAACCACCTAATTAGAAGCTAGATTGCTTAAGACTGTATGAAGAAGATTGACGGAATAACACTACACGTAATTGTCGTAACATATTGATCGGTCGGTCGGTCGGTCCTCTCTTGAGCAACAAACTCCCCTCAACAACAACATGTTTCCCACTGTACGATTTAACTATTAATTTAACCTCTCCAGAGCAACAACCTCTACACAACAACATAATTTAGCCAAAGGGTGTTGCTTTGTAGAGGTTACACTGTAGTCCCGATAGAAATACTAAAATCAATCAATCAATCAAAATATATCACCGTCTTTTTTCAGACGTGCGGACATGATGTTCTCGCTCTAGGTTCAGAGAAGGTCTATGATTTGGGATGTATGAATAAAAGGGTAATTTACTGCTTTTGCAAACGTTTAATGAAACATCTCCTTAGTCCAAGAGGAATTGGACTTTGAAATACAAATTTTACGTTTTCCGTAAACTGATATATTTATTTTTTTATTATCTTTAATGCTCTTTCTGATGCTAAACAAGGAGTCCAGTGTACATAAGGGTCCGAGGTTACAAAACTTGAGATCTGTCCGAGATCAAATCTCATATCTTGTCTTTAATTTTACAAAATTGATCATAATCAGACAATCATGATATTATTGATACATTATTGTGACAGCATAATTGACCTGAATATGTATTTAAATATTAATCAACATTGTCCTTTCAACCGTAATACTTTGAGAATGGAATAGAGATTTGAGCTTGGAGTCTGTTTCCAAGTTTTATAACCTGAGCGCCGGAGCACAAGAGTGAACAAAACACGGTAAAGACATAGTTTTGTATGTAAATAATCAACTAGATACATGATTGTAGTCACCATAGAAACGTTTATGTTCTAACACACGTCACCCCGTTATTGTTACAGAAGTGCAGCCTTCTCCGGATGATACATGGTAACTTAAGTGGTCGTAGGAAGAGAGGCTTTGTGTCCATCTGGTCTGATTGTTGTGATTATCATATGTGTAACGGGTACAACCCCATAGGGCGAGGTACGATGTCATGTGTTTATTTATTTTAATACGGCTGTGTGTTTGGTTGCCAAGAAACGTTTTTGTTATGATAGTGTCAGTATTGATGACGTCCCTCTTGAAACCATTAATTTACAAATAAATTTTACAGTCTGTGTCTGCGGATAGGAGGTACAATATTTGCACACTAGTTCCGTGCACTTTATTCGTGACAAAATGTTACTCTCGGTCGCGCACACATCACTGATTTAACAAGTATTAGAAAAGACGAAGTTAGAGTGTAGACACTGATACAAGCAGTGTAAGACACTGGGATTAAATGCTCTTTTTCTCAACAACTTGATGTTAAAACATACTTGGTTGGAATCTAAGTATTTCCTTATCGGAGGGATGCACATCCTACCACTGAGTCTATTGGCTAGACTGCACATTTTGTATCATACTAAAGAATTATCGCTTTTGGAAACCAAAGAAATTATCTAATTAGCACTCGTTCAGTCTTGAATACCAGTAACATGATGTGAAATATGTAATATTTACATTTGTATATATGACTTCCAGGAAACAGAATTCTTGCCCGGAAACAAAATTTCATATTTGACGTGCAAATGTCATCAATAAATATATACATTATAACCCTATGCTCTTTGTCTACTAAAAGATATCATTGATGTTATTTCAGAGCCGCCTTCAATGTTCTCCCCTAGTTACGTCTGTCCACAACGATCTGAGATCCACACTCCAGGTATAGATGTAACTGCTAGTGAGAGTCATATTTACTGAATGAATACCGACTTGTACCCATCTTAAGAGCTTGTACCCTTCCCTCCGAAAATGCAAAATGTACCTCATTAAAAAAAATGAACACAATGTTTCACGTGAAATGGGATTAACATGCATATTCAAACTAACCCCAAAACGTAGATTTACTTTTATGTATTTCTCAACATTAAACCACGCGGTTTGCCACGTGATATGAGCACTGCACGTGATATGATCACGTGTGCCATACGGAACAACTCGCTATGTAACATAATACTAGTGGCTTTGGCATAGTATGCACATTTATAATATTTATAAAACACGTTAAGGTCGGTACTTGTCTATACATACGAGGGCTGTCCTGGAAGTTTCTCTGTAGCATGATTATTTACAGGAATTTTGAGTTGAAACTGTAAACAAATAATGTAAACACTATTCTGAATAAATGTAAAACAAAAAAAATGTTGTACATTATACATCAGTATAAATAAAAGTCTCCATAGTAACAGCCGGACATATAAGCGACGCACGTTAAAATATGTGTATTTTTGTAAAGTTTGTCCAGTAAATTATGTCCAGTTTCTTAGTTTGTGCTATGTACAGCTAAATCTCAACCAAACAGCACAACGTTAGTACGTAATACTGACGTCATTTCCGTAGAATTTAACGTCTGCAGGCGCACTTGTTCATTCTTAATGTAAAGAAACTGTAGAGCGAATCATGAAAAAGGCTTAAAAACGATGAAGTCAACGGGTGACGTTGAATTACGAAGTGTTGTGATGTTTTGTGTCGGGCTTAGAAAATCACCAGTGGAGACATTAAGAATGATTACACATGTAAACACATTACCACCATGTAACAAGGCGTTGGTGTATAAGTGGCATGAAGGGTTTAGAAACGGAAGAAAATCATATTGCCCATCACAAGTAACGGTACCTAACGATAATAGGGTGAAAGAACTGAACGTCATGTAACGTCGTAAAACGCGACAAAGTGCTCCGGATGACGGTCAGTGATTGTTTTTGATGTTTCATGTGTTTTATTGTTATTTGCTGTGTTTAAGTAATTATAAACTAAAACATTCACATTTTCTATGATGTGGTTGTTCGAATATCTGTATCCGTCGTATCTACCTATAACCAAATTCCGCGAACCTCCAGGACAGCCCTCGTACATGTATAATAATATGTTTTGTACATTTAGATTTGCTAGACACTGTATTATGTTTTATATATGTATCAAATATGACGTTAATCATCTTCACGTTCTGCTAATCATTTGTTGACTTGTCTCACGGTTCGCTTTCGAATCGTATTTGTTGGACTTCATTCGTGATATCTCAATTTGTGTAACAGTAAGAACACGGGGGACACTGTCGATAATGTAGATGTAAACAATTCATGACAAGAATATCTAGAATGAGTATAAAATGTTTTATTCGATTAAAACAATTTATACAGTAGTCTACGATGATACCGGAAGTGCTGAGCAATGACTACCAAAGAGTTCCAAATGTTATTTAAACAATGATTCTTACTCTAGTGGTCGTACAGTGTACTCAGAAAGTCCACTTGTAGAGTTTTTTTCTTTCCAAATCTTCGAAGAATTTAGCGAAATAACAACTTTCCCAATGTAAGTGGCAAGAATTAATTCCAGTTTAACGTCGGTCTGGCCTTAAATGAATTTTACCTTACATGTTTCAAATGTGTTTTTTTTTTTTATTTTTAGTGGTCACCATACCGAAATACCAAATACCAGACGTTCAGTGAATCGTCGAATCATCATGTTTTAAGTGTATTCGTTAATTAGTTTTTGAATTTTTTAAATTAGTCATAGAAGTTCGTTCATTTCATCGCAATGTGCGCATGTTTTTGTTTACCGAACTGTCGGCAATTATCACATAGTGCATCTTTGTGACGTCACAAACTTTGTGTTTAACTATTGTATTAATACGTGTCACGTTTATTGTATGTTTCGGAGCTTCATGTACACAGAATACATTATATTTATTGTATGATTCTGGCTTGTATTTGTTTTTTTGTCTTTGTCACTTGTTTTTTCAGTCGGTAATCTTTATTGTGTAAAGTGAAGCTTTTTAATACTGTGGTTTCATCGAGTTTCGTTATGACCAAATTTCATGGAATTGCCTGAAAACAAGACAATCAATTACTAATATACATGGCCGTTAAATGTGCACCCGTCAAATTCAACACATTATGGTGACCTGTCTTAGGGATACTTTTTTAAAGCGTCAGTTCACACCTTAAGTCAACATAAACTTCTTCTCTTGTTTAAAACGTCACATAAATAGTTAATAATAATGTAATACGTTGAACACTTACTTTTCCTGAAACAAGTAATCGCGCTTCAAAATAAAAATTCGAACTAGATATTGCCCCAACGTTCTTGACGTCAAGGCTTAAGACAAGTAAAGTGGTAACGTGTTTATTTTTCGTTCCCGGATTACAAAACCTTCACAAAACAATGGAAAATAGTGCATGCAACAAACACATAAACAGAGATACACCTTGTTACCTCTTATGTAGTACATAGTATTTCAAAATATATTACAATCGTGTTTCGTCATTTCAATATAGCACTGATTTCGGACAGATGCAATTTAGGATACGTTCTTAGAAACATTTTATTCGTTTTTACTCGATAAAATCACGCACGAAATCTGTGAAATAAAATGCTTTACGAAAATTTCTGAAACCACAGTACAAGCTATTACCATTACCGCCCTATATGTATTCGTTACTTCTGTTTGTAAGTGAATGTCACATTTCATACAAGTATGTTAAAGGTATATCACTTACATAAAAATACAAATTTGAGCATATCTACATTTATGACATCTTGCATACATCACAGTTAAAACACTCAACATTCTGAACTGTCATTTTTTGATATACTGTTATGTAAAGATACATAACATAGCCTGAATAAATGTAACGTAAAGATAAGTAATGTTAAGAAACGTGACAAAAAGTATGGTGGACAGAAAAATTGTAACGTAAAATTATGTCAGGTGAAAATACGTAACGTAAAGAAACGTAATGAGAACAAACGTTACGTAAAGTAACAAAAAACATGAAGAAAAGTAAAGTTACTTAACGTACAGAAACATAAGGTAACGCTAAAAAATGTTAAGTGACGTAATGTAAAGAAATGTAACTTAAAGTAACGTAAAGAAACGTAAAGTAGAAAAAAAGAAACAAAAGGTATCAATGAAAAAAAAAACAGTCGTTGAATGATATATTGATAAGTAGCTGAAAAATACACGTTGAAAAACACACATTAATTTTGTGAATTCATGATTGTAAGAACAAACACTTAGAGAGTCATACCAAACATGGAAACAGTGACCGTGGCTTAGTCAACACACTCATGAACAACGTAACATATGTCTTCTTCCAAACTCAATCTTTACTTCACACATTTAAGTACATGTATACATACATAATATAGTAATTCTTTTGGTCTTTGGTATTATTGTACAGAAGATCACAGTTCCATTGATTCATAAAATAGAAATAAATGTGATGAAATCTTACCACATTATCAAAGCCTTCCTTGTCTGTAAATATGTATAGATTAGCAAAGAAGTCGTGATGAAAAAAAAACTGAATATCAACATTCAGATCTTTTGTATACGACATGAACTTATAGAATTGTTAGTGAGTAGATTGTAAAGTACATTGAAGGATGACAGCACACGGGAAATACTGGAGCATTAACATCAAACAATATAAAAACAGGGAATAACACACTGGTAGAAGTTAAGATCTATTAAACAAATGGACACATGAAGATAATACATTTATCAAAAACAATTTTCCAATTTTGATAAACAGAATAGAAAAAAGCAACCGTTTACCATTTGGAAACTCAATAACACATATTGATTTCACATCATTGTTAATTTTTGTTGACATTCACATAACTTTCACAAACATTAACTTGACATAAACAGTTTTTATACTGGTTATTTTGGTGATTATCAGATATATGTTAATTAGTTTTTACATCAATTGTATTTTTTCATGTGTTGGTGTGTAAAGTATATGTTCCATGTTTGTTCGGATGTTCGTCCAGTCGTTTGTTACTGAAGATATACTGTACTATAGTCAGCTTCCGTATCTCCTTTTGACAAATTTACACCATCAGTGAATTCTGAATCTTATTTTCAGGTCCAAGATCCAACTCAACTCCTTTGCCGACAACTGACCCTGTCACGGAGGAACATGAAAACGAAGAAACGACTAATCCTACCATGAGTCCCCTCAGCCAGATATCCACCGGGACTTTCGAAGTCACGGAAATGTGTGAAGATAAATCAAGTCTATGCAGCATATATAAAAAAGAAGTCATTTGTCCTAAAGATGCATTACTTGAGTGGACAAGACAGAACTGTGCCAAGTTTTGTGACCTGTGCGATATTGGTAAGTAAACAATTAATAATCGTATTTGTCCGACTAACCATGAACTAATATTCCACGAGAGAATGTCAAATGTGGACGAGGTGAATGGTGTATATTGATAACAAGCAATATAGCAAGACCAACCATATAACGACACATACATCTATGGTTGGTAAGTTCATACATACAGCTTTTATAGGAACTTCTGGTGCTGTTTTATTGTTTTTTAATGAATATGTTCAGACCACGTGTTAAGATATTTTAGAGTCAATGAATGTGCATAACGTCGAATAAATTCACCATCATCGCCTATACCCGTATAAACAATGTACAAAAAGCAATTTGACTATGTTACATTCATGTTAATTTGTACCCCACCTCGGATTCTGAAATCAGATTGTATTATATCAAATTGTTCGGATGAACAAGTCAGCTCTGGTTTATAACACAAGATGTATGCATAGTCCTTTGTCGGACTTTCCATACGGTTGCTGTTGACCTGAGTTGACAACTAAACATAAACTACATCGTCATGATTGGCGGGTGCTTTCTCATACATTTTTTATACGTAGCAACCAATCATTTGTTTCCACTGTTAGGTATGGAGGTACTATCAGATGAAATGGTGAACTCTGCAACAGTTGCTAAAGGCTTTGCTGTCAGTGTTTGGTGTTCTGCTATCATCGCCTTGTATGTGGCTTTATTGGCTTCCAGGACAACTTAGATAATTCCAGAACAGTTTTCATATGTGTACATCTGACTTGCTATCAGCTTTATGCTAATGCTGTAGATTTTAGGACAATGCAAAAGGTTGTACAAAGCATATATAATTATATTATGCAAACAAAAAAACATAAAAAAATACTCAGATGGTCCCACTACATGTTTTTTTATGATGTCACGAGCAGGCTATTTAACAACGAGGTAGAGACAAATTCTTTTCTTGGCTAGCTTGCCAAAGTATACAACATTTTTATACCAAACGATTCATTGATGAAACTTATTCAGGATACAATGATTTGCAAATACATACATACTTACACAAAGACATAGGCCTCAAAGCCGTGCCTTCAATACAACTGACACAAATAAAAATCACCGATCCTATATTGCTGGGTTCAAGGTTCAGCCCTTCAACACATAACACTTTTCCAGTTGCACTGTTGTCAAAGCCTCAAAGCAAAGTGACCCAGCTGAAAGTAAACAAAGGACCTACCAACAATATCTATCCGAGCATTGCTACTCCCTTCGAAGCCAACATTTCAACGGCCAGAAACGACCTTTTTAAATGCTATCATGCAGTATCTATACCTCAAAACCACATGATCAGTTGGTTTATTCCACTATTCAAAATTGTCCACCCGAAGAGGCGACGGTTTATAATTCAAAATAACCGTTCTAAACAAGGTACAGAACCATTTGGCGATTCGGATTTCCGTTTGAACAAACTCCTATATTTCGAAATGATTTGTTTTTAATATAAATTCATCTATTCTTGTTTAATAACGTAAAACTAAACACTTCTGACCAATTTAATACAAGAATTTCTTCCATTGGTATGCAGTGCAACCTCCCCAAAGCAACATCCTTTGGGAGAAGCAAAATTATGTTGTTGTTGAGAGGTTGTTGCTCTAGAGAGGCTAAATCAATAGTTAAATCATACAGTAGGAAAAGTCATGCGGCTGTTGAAGGGATGTTGTTGCTCAAGAGAGGGTCGCTCTGGAGAGGTTGCACTGTGTCTGCTTAATAACAAGTATATCAGTATTCGCTCAAACAATCAAACAGTAGAACTATGTTTTATGTATGGTCACACAATCCCCCTTGTCTTTTCTACTCATGGTTATAAACGTAAGAATGAAAACATAGAATGCAGTCTGACTTTTATACTGACCTTGTTTCGCCAAGTATTTATTAAGAAATAAAATGATCGAAGGGAAACTTATCTTACAGCAGCATGATCAGCATTCTAAAAATAGCCACCTTTTTCACCAACTTTTTGCCAAATATTGTGCTTCGCCACGCTTTTATTTAACATACACTGCGTCGTCAATTTCCGACCAAGAGAAACTTAATATTTACATCTATTTTGATGACGTTCGGAACATTTATAGGATTAAATCAGATGTGATTATCTCTTGTTATATAAACGTATATCGTGTCTGTACATTCAGCGGCTGACTTTTTTCAAACAGTATCCCTGGAGCGTTGATGTCTCGATGCTTGTTCTGTTTACGTTTTGACATATTTGTTCAGATGTATATTTAGAATTTACTTTACTGTTGGAATTAATGATATGAAGATGACTCAAGGAGCGATTGTTTCGTTACATATGACAGAAAAGACACCACCGCCAAAAACAACTAGCTCTGTTGCATCGAAAGCAACAACCACAGAATTGAAAACAACATCGATAACTACAACGACGACAACAACAACAACTTTACCGACTACAACATTACCACCAGGTTACTAATTATGTATTATGATATTGTTTTATTGACAGAAACCGTTATTGTCACAGACAAAAAGGCATACTGGTATATTACGGTTCGACTTTGAACGATACGCGTATTGTATCGCCATCCCCTGTATCGGCGTATGGCGGTAGCCGATCTGGTCAAAGTAAATTCTCAAACATTGATTTTCCTTTATTTTGTCTTCAATGTCGCCGCTGTTTATCATTTGGTCAGCAATACGTCATTATTGCAGATCTAAAAGCGAAAACATCTTACAGCATCTTTCACGACAAAGTTTTGTACAGTTTTCACGCGACTGAGAATTCGTTAATTCAAAACCCTTTTCGATGACAATATTGATTATAAATAATAATTTGTAAGTCAAGAAATTGACTCGTACTTTGTTTGCATATACAGCAGTAAAGTCTGCTATTGCAAGAAAGGATTATATTTTCACTGACTTTGCTGAGAGATTATTAGTAAAAGGTTTCACATGTTTAACGACAGTGTGATAGAGTACATCATTATGGTCGGCGGAGTGAAGCTCCCGTAAATCGTAAAAGGGTGGCCTTTAGTCGTAGCCTTGACGTCAAACCAATAGTAATTTGCCTCACAGGTGACTGCTGTCTCCAATACAGTCAGCATTTTCAGTTTCAAATAAAATCACAGTTTTTGAACCTCAGCATATGAACATTCTACTGCCCTACTCTTCTAGACCTATGAAGGTACGTATCGTGATGCATCGCGTTTCGGCACTGCCGTATTGCGGTACGTATAGTATCGTATCGCGAGTAGCCTGGCGATACACAGCCCTAGTCATTATGTAACACAACATAATGATATTCTGAATAAGTCCAAAACTGTGTTATACAGCAATAATAAAGTACAGTGTGTCTGGGCATTCTGTTCACGTATTCAACTCTCGTTCGCGACACTTTTTGCGTGGAATTTGCCAGGTAAACGGTAAAACTAACGATTGAATTTGAAAAATTGTACTTCAATTTTTGAAGTACTCAACACAGTTATGAAAACATAAAAATTTACGCTGCTGAAATATGAGCGGACGATTGGTCAGAAAAAATGCATATGATATCTTCAGGTAAAACAGTCGGCATTTCTTTTTATAGTCTGCTATTTTGATTTCATCTATATAATGCATTTTATCCACCATTTTGGATTCATACGAGGTCATGATACAGGATTTACATACTATAGGATTTTCTGTTGTCCTGTTTTAAATATATTCAAGACAGACAAGTCCCATGTCAATATCATTTCGATCAGACTGTCGGAAATCGACACACCAGGGGTCGCTTGACAGTGATCTAATGTTGTATGGCCTTATATACGTGCTCTGACTGTATATCAATATGATGTATTTGTCCAACAGAGTCAGCATGTGGAAATAGAGAACCTTACACCGCCTGTTCGCACTACAAGATGGAGTGTACCGATCCCTGGATGTTTGATCATTGTCGCGGATATTGCAAGATGTGTTTACGTATGTAAAAAACTTAATATTTGTGAAGATATGTATGTAGAAACATCGCACCATCCTTAGTGACTACTCTCAGCGTTGTCATGGTTACAGACACAACAACGTTGAACTGACTCTGTGTATTCAAGAGACACATAAAAATTCGTTAACACATTCTCCTCATATAGTTTTCATGAATGTCAGAAACGTTACTTAAACATTGTGAAAAATGTTATTATACCTAAATACTTTCATCTTTTTCACATTAGCGTTTTTACATACTCCGCTTCGTCAATTTCCGACTTAGGGAAAGTAATAATTATACATGTACATGTATCTATGTTGGTGATGTTTAGAACATTCTTAGCCTGAATAAATCGGAGATGTTCCTCTCTTGTTACATGTACAATACATTTTTGGTATTTGTAAATCACGATAAATCAACATGTTTGCTTGGATGTGTTTTGTGTGTCTGAGGTGTTGCCTGATAACATATTTCAATAGACTTTAATATGGATTGTAAAATGCCAAGGCACGCATTAGTCATATACAGTCGAACCTCTCTATTCCGAACCTTTCCCATCCGGAATCCTTACTAAACCGAACACGTCAGCTTGTCCCATTTTTTATTATTATGTATTTAATGCTAAAAGAGTTTTTGAATCCGAAACCGTCGTATTCCGAAACCTTCTCTAATCAACATTTTTATCTGTCCGAGCAAGTTCGGATCAACGAGTTTCTACTGTAGAAATAATTTATATTTAATTAATGACCGGCTGGTGGCAGCCACATCAAAATACGACGCATTAAATAACCTCTGTTTTTCAGATGAAGCATTGTGCGTAGATGATACAAGTAATTGTGAAGATTACAAGGAATTTATTTGTGAAGATGCTGAGGCTAAACTGGAATGTAAATCAACATGTAACTTGTGTTAATTAGCGTCAATTGTTACATGATGCTGTAAAGTAGAGATATATTAAACTTGCATATTATATACACCTTTTATTTTTTTTACTTATCATGTGTACACTATATGTATACTAAATGACAGTCCAGCAACATGTATTTAAATTCAATTTTTTATCAACTGACTTGAAATTCCCTTGCAAACATCTTCATGAAAGAACATTGTTTTATTAGACTGGATTGTGTTCGGGAAAAGAGATACAGATTCACCCTTCCTTACACTCGTTTCGAAAGGCGAATGGTGCAAAATAAAAAAGGCTCGATCTATAGAAATTGCTTCCTCAACGAATGGTTTATCAGTATTTACATACAAGTTTTGTTGACGATGATATTCAAAATTATGTAATGTAAAATAATAAAAAGACGCTGTGTACTATGTCTGTGTACATTTAGCCAGTTCATTTTCGCAAAAGCTTTCTAAATTTCCGTGAAAAATGTTTTATTTTTATGAAAATATTTTATCGCCCACTTAATAAGTACGTTTACTATCATTTGAAGAAATCTTATCATAAAAAGTTCAGCGAAAATGTATTTATTTTTCATAAAAATCTGGTAGATTTTCGCGAAAATATTTTGATTGTCCCATGCAGAAAAATGCCACCATAGTTTACGAACAAAAAATTATCCATCTCTAACAAAGCCGCTTTAAACATGCAGACAAGTACAACAATTAATATTGATCCACATTTTTTTTGTATTTGCCGACAAACGCTTTTGTTATCGACTTTTCAAAATCTATTTTCTGTCCAACGAAAGTATGGCTATTTAAACTTAAGAATTGATTAATTAAAAGTTGTCGCAATTAACTTCTGTCTGAAGTATTTGATAAATAGCTTGTCTCTTGTCGCTGCATAATATCGTGTGTTTGTGCAATGGATAAGTTAAAACACAATGTAAATTAAGAATAAAAGCTATAAATAAAGATCTATTTTCAGTACTAATAAAATGAACTTCATTCTTGGTGGTTTGTATGAACGGATTTAAATAAACTGTCAATATTTTCGAAATGGAAATACATGGACTTTTTGTGCTCAATGATAATTCTTAAATAGCCTCCATATGACACTTTTGTGATTCCAAGTGTTTTCGAATCGATTTTGGGGAAGTATCAAATTTTCAATTCGAATAAATTAATTGATATGTGACAGGTAGATTTAATTATTACTTCAATTTAAAAAAATATTTTTACATAAATTATTTTCTACATTAAGTACCAACAAATAAGGCATCGTGGGCTTGAGGTAGAACGCCTGACCTCTGATCCGAAGGTCCTGAGTTTGAGTCCCGCCTTCGACGGGTTTCGTTCATGAACTTCACAATCCCACATTTCGGACGCAGTACTGGTGTAGTGTCCAGGAAGCGGGCTCTAGCGTGATTAATATAAGCAAAATTGCTTGTTTCGCAATCGAGCTAAAATAAATTAGTTTATTAAACTAACAACAAAAAATGGTTATTCGCGTTAGTTATAAGATAGTAAGAATGAAATTTTCTCTCTTAATTAAAGTTATTTGAAAGGTGCCTGTGTTTTCTATACTGCGATTATGTTGACAATTTTAATGTTTATTTAATTGGAAGTAACGTGGTAAAAATTTACTAAATAATAAAATTAAGTTTTGGCAAAATCGCGAGGAGGCATATCAGCACGTTTTTATGCTTCATAATCAGAATGTCCACGGATCTTAATTAATCAGTTTCCGACAGTGTAAAAGTCTGTCTTATACACCACAGATGGGCGCTTAATTGTAAGTGCATTAAGACACGTGTGTGGGTATTAAACATTTGATCCAGTTATCAAAACACTTAACGTGGAGCTTTATATGAATAGAAAAAAACTCAATATGAACAAAAGGTCAGGACAAAAAACTGCTTCCCCGCCGAGTTTCTGAACTATTTTTTTATAAAGTTGAGGTCTTATATCGCCAAGAAAACAAATGTGTGTTCAACATGTGGTATTATCTGTGAATTTATTCTTTAAAGGCATTTTTCTACCCTAGTTTAATAATCATTTAATGTCATTGAAAAAAGGCAAAGTCGTGTTAATGTTGTGATTGAAGAAAAATGAACATACAATTTCATGACTCTTTAGTACGATTTGAATTTTACATCTTTTTCGTGTTCGTCGGAGATAATCTATGAGTCAAGAGTTTTTACCGAGGCCTTATTAATTCAACTGACCTGGTAACTGCAAACATTTCACAAAGTTTGTTAATCAATCAATGAATAAATAAAACGTTTTTTTATTGATATTACACCGTGACTTCAAATAAGCTTCAGTTAAACAGCAGGTTTAAAGTTTTTCTGGCTAAAATAAAGTGTTTGCGAAGTTTTCTGCAAATATTTCGTGTGTAAGGTCATTTCTTTGCTTTACTGTTAAATTTATTTCGCCATACATTGACTATACCAGGTATTCTAAGAATGTAATTGATCTATTTATATTTGGATTTAATTTTACAATTTGCAAAAAATGGTCAACGTTTTTATCATTTAGATTTTAATACTTTTTTCTAATTATCAGATTTTTCTTATAGAAAAGTGAAGATTACAAGGTTTTCGTCAGAATGAAATTTCTCATGTAGACTTATTCAAGCTTTAGATAGAAAAACTGATCCACTAATTGAACAGACACGTTGTCACAGAATATTTCATTACGAAAAGAGTTAGATAAATAAAACATTATAAGTTGGATAACTTAAAGTTTGCTTTTTTTGGATTTGTGATTTTAGTAAAATTCGCAAATATTTCATTTTTTATAATTTTCAAACAACGCGGGAATATTATTCATGTGTTGCATTCAAAAATGTTGACGTTATATAAAGTCCGTCTGAATAACTGTTTTTTATTCACCAATGCGAAAAATGTCGTGAAATAAACAGATGAAATTCTACACGTAATTAACGCAATACAATCAATGTTCTTAATAAACGTATAAATAGGTTTAAGCTTAATATAAGTATTCAGAAACAAACAAATGTCACTTCAGACATTGCATTTGGAATTTTAAGACACTCTGGTGTCGTATAAGAAGGGTGAATGTGTAAACTTAAACGCCTATGTGACAGCTGGGTGAAATCTGATACCTTCTGGGGTAGTTGTGTACGCCCTTAACTTAAATATAGATAAATTTATGGAAGAATAACTCGAAAGTTAGTTACTGGCAAACAACTTTGATATCAGAAATAAATATTATAAACGAGTATTAACTGACACATACAAATGTGTAATCTGAAGTTTATGTGAATTTTATGAAAAAATACTGGAACAACCATTAGTGTTAATCTGTCTTATGAAATAATTGAAATGTGAGTTGGGAATACAAATGTGACTAAAAATAGGTAATTGAATGGATATGTAAGCATTTTTAATGCTGATCAATTTTAATAAATGTAACACACCGCGCGTGATCATAAGCAAAAATGTGAAAATCGATAAAAATGTGAGATATACAAAATTTGAAAACTGATAAATGCCGATCATATTTTTGTGGAAACCGGATTTCGTGGAATAAAGGAGAACGCCATGACATTCCACAAGAAGGAAACAAGACGACGGAGAAAGTCGGATATAACAGCGTATAAGACTTTCTCGGATAGTTTTATTCTCACACCGCACGATAATATTTACAAAGATGATATTAACCTGCTCAACCTTTCCAGCAAATACAGCCGAGCTTTTCCTGTTCTCAAGGTATCGAACTCTTTCGTTCCAATGTTGGGGGCTAAGGACATCCCAAATCTCAAAGGTATTCCGAATATTCGGCGCAAGCCTCGTTCCCGTATTACCCTAAGTCCTGAAGATACTTTTGACGTGGACTTTTCAATGCCTAGAGAAATACGACAAGTACTAGAAGAAGAAGGGTTGGATAAAAAAGTTATTAATGGAGTTATTGGAAGATCAGAGAAGAAACACAAAATGATGTCTAAAATGGTCAAAGTCGATCGGCTATCAAGGTAATGGTCATTTTGAAAATGATAAAACTATGTTAGATCCATCTAAAATACTCATACGGACTTTAATGACTCCATGGTTCTATATTTCTCTGAAGTTTTCATATGACACTGTGAAACAGGCGAGAGTAAACCGCTGCACGGTCGGAATTATTTTCTGTACGTAAGAAAACATTGCGAGTACATTTATATACGTGGCTGAAATATTTAATAAGAAATAAACTGATAAGCCGGATATTTCTTGCAAAACAATTAAACTTAGAGATTTTATCAAAATCTTCGCCATCACTGAAAACATGATTAAGTTATATACAAGAACTGCTTCAATAGTCTTGAAGTTCAGCGTTGGTCTGAATCTAATGGTTTATTTGTCTAATTTTGATTACAGATATTATGATATATTATTGTTGAAGTATTTATAAGTATGACACAATTTATGAAAAGAAGATCATGTTTAAGATCTTTATTTATACACAATGCTTTGTTTTGTCTACTTAAACATGCCTGTCATTTTCTTCTATAACTGATGAACTTTAACGATATTTCTCCTTTAATGATTATTAGGTCAGGTTATATAAGCCGGGTACACGAAGATAATGTAAATGTAATGTTTGAAGAAATGTAAACATGTATTGTTTATCGTCGTTAATTTGTTTGATACAAACGATATGACAAAAATATTTAAAACAAAAACATTCTAATTGGTAGTTTACTGTGTTTGTAATTAAACTATATAAATGTCAAATAGTAATATTCTAACTCATTGTAATTCGTCCAGTGTTATAAAAATACCTTAGTTGTGCGTCCTGTATATTAAAACATTATCATATATGTAAGTCCTGTATTATAAAACATTATCATATATGTAAGTCCTGTATTATAAAATATTATCATACGTGTAAGTCCTGTATTATAAAACATTATCCTAGATGTACGTCCTGTATTATAAAACATATTCCTAACTGTACGTCCTGTATTATAAAACATTATCCTAGATGTACGTCTTGCATTATAAAACATATTCCTAACTGTACGTCCTGTATTATAAAACATTATCCTAGATGTACGTCTTGCATTATAAAACATTTTCCTAACTGTACGTCCTGTATTATAAAACATTATCCTAGATGTACGTCTAGAATTATACATGCAATATTTCAACGTAGCTGTACGTGACAACGAACAACTTATGAGGCCTCAAAATATGTTTGGTAAAAATAAAACATTGATTGACCAAATAAGAATCGTTTTAATTACAGACAAATGTAATGAATGGATTTATTATTAAGTCCTTGTATCTCAGACACTCAAATATTTTCGTTAAAATCTTTACACAATGCAATAACATAATTTTGATTAATTTGATGCTAAACTAAATTATGAACTGAGAAATTGTCACAGAACAAGGCAAAATAGAATATTTTGTGAACGTGTGAAATCGCAGTGTTGATAAACTCGTATTTTGTTTGAGGTCAGCCGTGTTTGTAATGTGGAGCTTTGTGAATATTTTCGAACCTCGCGCCATTTTTACTTTTGACTGTTAAAATATTACGAGGTTCTTTTTTCCTGTTTAAATATTGGGAAGTTCGGATTGTCCAAATATTAATTCAATAAAACTTCGTTATTACTAGCACACGAATTATCTTGAGGAGTTTTATAGTCCCGTCATTTTTTTATTATTAGTTGTGTATAATTTTTCATCCAAGAAACAAACACTTCGTTATTACGAGCACCACGTTTATCTCGAGCATTTTGCCTGTTCCGCTGACCTCCTCTAGATAACGAGGTTTTACAGTACTTTGTTGCGGACATGCTGAAAAAAGAGTTAATGCAGCACGGATATGTTTAGTCGTATATAATTCAGCAAGTTCGTTTTTTTTATAAAGCAGACATTTAATCATTTATTGAAAGGGCAAACATTAAAAATAAAAACCAACAATTTCACGCGCTTTTGAGTTAAATCCCATCGGATTTCCATTAATATGACAGGCTATTTTAGTGGATCAACTCACAAATATACGTGAATTAATTTATAATCGTACAGAAAGTTATGAGATAAATATTCAAATTAAGTATGTCATTGTGAAGATATACCAAATTTCCACCTCGATTCTTGGATTACACACACGACAGTTTAATACATTTGTTTGCCCATCGCTATTTAACTTGGCCGAAATCCCAACTGATTACATTTTTACGGATTCGTTTTTAAGCAATGAGCCTACAGTGCTATCTTAGGGACACTCAATTATGTTTTAAAATAAAACATATCAGTCACAATATTTATCTCGCGCCCTCGACATCTTACCCTAGACTGGAAAAAAATTGCGCATCTATGAATCATCGTTGTAACTTCTATATTTTTTGTTGAGCGCAAAAGATGAGACATCGAGCACACGAATTAAGATGTCGACCAAACGAGATACGATAACGGGTATTCCGAGCTTATGTCTGAGTCACCAGGCATCACCAGGCATCACCAGGCAGGTCAAAGCTGCCTCTTAATAAAGTTACTCTACTCCTTCGATTTAAAATCTCCGTAAACAGGATTATAATGCTGGTCACGTGGGCATGACTCTTTTCTCTGTGTCTTTTTTTTCTGGTGGAGAGGGTCATTCCTCCTCTGTGGTGAGACAGAAAACAATTCAATTTTTTATTAGGCCTAAACAAAAAAAAGGTTTGTATCCGGTTACATGTCCAAAAAATATGGGTCGGTAGGTAGGTATTTTTTTCTATTATATTTTTACATACATCGGCAACACTGTTGTGAAAATTACAATATAGCACTAAGATTAGGATGCCGTAAAAACTTATGAGTCGGCAGGTAAAAGATGGGAGGTCGGGTAACCGGAAACAAACCTTTTTTTCCAGGCCTTAGTGTCCCTCTCTGATACACATTGATTGTAGTACAGAGTAACTTCTTCTAAAGCAACATCCTTTGGGAGAAGAAGCAACATTATGTTGTTTTTGAGTGGTTGTTGCTCTAGATAGGTCAAATTAATATTTAAATCGTACAGTGAGAAAGAATCATGTCGTTGTTGAATGGAGGTTGTTGCTCAAGAGAGGGCCGCTCTATAAAGGTTGCACTGTAACCTCCAGTTGCTTGCAGATGGAAGGTTAGTTTAAGTGTCAGTAACTGATTATCAGGACATATATATATATGTTCGGTCCGCTGAGTACCGTGCATACCAGGAATATCTTTGACGGCTGATTTTTTAACACATTTTCCTTATTTTATTTTAATTTGAAGGTCGATCGAGGAGTTGGCCCCTAAATCTAAGGCAGTACTACCACCGATTATCTCCACGCAGAATAAAGTTCCTAAATATAATGGAACGGAGCCGTCATCATGGCTCGATCTTTCAAGACAATATCCGCGTAACCCGCCGAGCATTGCATTGTGGGAAAATCCGGTTACAAAAATAGACAAGGAAGAATTTGGGGCTCGAACTTTAGGTAATTATCATAATAACTGTTATATTCTTTGAAATATATGTTTAATATTGAAATAAATTTATGGTGCATTAGTACTAATTTTAAGCACGTTAATAATTAATGACTAAACCTCGAACTAAGAGAGCGACCCCGATTTAGTAATTTATTTCTCTTTAATTTCTAATATCAAAGATAGTTGTCAGTTGTTGGACAGGACGGACGGACAAAATATTTGCTTTATTCCAATTAATAAGGTAAAGCAAAACATCAATTCGTATTTCAACTATTTGATTCATTCAAAAACACACACTGTACTAAGTAATAGTAAGCATGTCACATATTGTACAACCGTACTTATGAATGGGAAGAAACTTTTATGTTACCAAATGTTTATGTTACCAAAGTACAAATATAGCAGCACCAAATTGTATAAACATAGGTTAACTTTAACAACTGGGTTAAATCAGAGTTTTGGTTAAAATTTTGGTTAAATGTTCGGTTAGCTGTTGAAGGAAATTTTGATTAAATTTAACCAAATTTTGTTTTTGTTAAAGCTCAAATAAATCTAACCTAAGTCTAAGATGCTGATTTAATCTTAACATAAACAGTAACAGTACCAAAATGGCAGCCCTTTTTAAATGCTTGAATGATCTTTTTAATGGTTAGTAAACCAAAATGGTTAAATTTAACTTTGGGTTAAATTAACCATTTGGTTAAAGTTAACCAATGTTTATACAATTGGGCACAGGTTGTTATTTTACTTTTTTTGACGCGAATGAACGATTTAACACAAGTTTCAGGTCGTGACGTACATGATGAAATACAAAACACTACCGCTGAAGTTGACAGTAGAGAACGGCAGTCAGTGGAAGACGATGAAATTCACCCTGACCAGGACTCCAGTCCTCCTAGAATTGTAGTAAGTGTCACGTGATACTTTTTGTATGTAATTGTCGTTTGCATTAACCAATCAAAACACTGGAAACTAGCATACATCTAAAATAGTAATGACCATAATTCTACGATGAGCGGAACGCTGATGTAGGCTGGCAGTTATGATTTTTGTCCAACGTTCGGAAAATTCATGCTTCAGTTTTAGCTAATTCTGTCAAATGTTCCAGAAAGTTGTTAATTGTATTTTTTACTGTATTACAGCTAATTTCATCCAATGTTCCCAAAAGTCACTTACTGACACAAGTGTATCAGGACAATGTCATACCGATACCTTACGTAAGTGGTCTAGTAATTCACCTATAAACGAACCATAAAGAGGCATGTGTACAGTACAACCCCTGAAAACCGGACTCTCTGAAAACTGGACTTCGAAAACCTTTGAATCAATCCGGAAGGAGTCCGGTTTTTTAGGGGTTATACTGCATAACTATTATTATAATTATATTATAAATATTAATATATTATAACCAACAGAATGACGGATGCAACCAATTCGATTAATTAACTTGATCGTCAAAAGATTAAGATTACTGTTTTATTCAAATTCGGAATCGTTTTTACAAAGGACTGCGTAATGATTATAATTATGTAGATTTGTAGATTCCGATCAAGCGGTTAGAGCTTTTAAGAGATTTTAGATGCGCTATCAACAAATGAATTTCATTTCTTTTATTTTCAGGATTTTGATTCCTACACAGTCACAGAGCTTTTAGGTAATAACTGTCTCTTATCCTTGCATGATTCCTAATTTAACGTACACAGTAAAGACTTGTTTAAGCATAAAGAGCATCGCATTTTCACGACAAGTTACGTTTGGACCGGTTTTTAATATTTCCTTTATTTTATGTCAACTTGATAATGAATGCATTTCAATATTAAGACAGGGGTATTTGGTCTGATGTTCAATTATCTCATGATGTAGTTGCATAAAAGTGCACGACTGTTGAGCACGAGTTGTGGCAAAAATTTTAAATATACTTCCTACATTGACTTTAACCGACCCTGTTGGCAAATCTAATTTAAATTATAGATGAAATTTGGAAGAAGTTAAACGCTCACAGAAGGAATTGTAAAGCAACATCTATCATGGTGCTATGTCAGGTGAGTTTAATCAGAACACTCACGAAAATAACGACATTTTGAGAGAATCGGAATTAGTACAATGTACTTATCGAAGTTTGTCGTCTTTACAGTCTTAATTGTGTTTATTGTGTCTTAATCGAAATATAAACAAGTTGGGCAGCGTCTTCACAAATGAAATTAGGCCGTATTGGGATTCGAACTCACAGCAATGAAGGGTTAGTGATTACTGGTCTGAGACCATAACCTCTTGACCACAGCGGCAATAACTATTCCTTTGTATATGCTTCATAACGAATTCATTTAGTGGCTTGCATTAACTATAGTCACATGTTTACTTAGTGTATACCATACAATAATATGTACTAAAGACAAATCATTGTGTACATGACAGCCTTCTCCACATGTCACCATTAAATCAAGTTTTACAATAAATGAATGAATGAATGAATGAATGAATGAATGAACGAACGAATGAATGAATGAATGAATGAATGAATGAATGAATGAATGAATGAATGAATGAATGAATGAATGAATGAATGAATGAATGAATGAATGAATGAATGAATGAATGAATGAATGAATGAATGAATGAATAGGCCAGTGTCACTAAAAAAACTTATTTGAGTAATTGTGGAAAGTAATAAATATGGATGCATGTTGACCTTTTTCAGGGAGGACCTGGCTACATTTATCTTTTGAAGAACTGTGTAATTACACCCCAGAAGTTGCACAAACCGTCATACAGAAGTGTTGTAGGGTAATGTTGATATTTATTGGTTTAAGTCTGCACCCTTGTTTTATTTTTTCACGCTTACTATATTTATGTTAAACGTTGCTGCAATAAAAATGAAGGTTGATAAGGGAAGTAACTCAAACTGATATGATCGGTAAGTTCACGTAGTGATGTCCCTTGAATACACCGCCAGATTTTTAATACACTCCTCTATTAACAGGTTCTGGAGGGCCCTGGCTGGGATGATTAATCAGCTGAACACAGGGGAGTCTGCAATACATTTTGTTGGATTCAATTTAGCCGAAAACCATCAAGGAAAAACGGTAGTGCCTAGAAAATGATTTCTGACATAAACATGCAGATCATGCTTTCATTGTCGCCTTCTTCTCCTTCCTCCAACTTACCATCCTCATCATCTTCATCCTGAGAAGCAGTACCATCATCATCTTCTTCATCATAATCATCTTCAGCAGTATAGGGAGCAACAGTCCGGTCGACATTATTTGATTATATTTTACATCGCCGTGAAGGTATATATATTTTTAGCATTACCGTCAGTGACAACATAATTTAGATCATTAATATGATCTGAATCAAAATCAGTGTTATCTTCAATATCTACATTAGGTAATAAACAACAAAAGCAGTGAATAACAAGACTACATTTTGTTTCTTCGTACAATTTTGTCACATTTATATTTTCCACGAACATATTTAAGCTTCTACGTTTGTACACAATTACATGCACACACACACACACATAACTTCATGTACACACAAAAATTATACGTACACATAACAACTACATGTATACACATTTACATGATATTTTTTCTGTTACAGTTGCTAGCTATGTTACAAAATCTGATATACCCGAATCTCGTAAACATCGATTTTGTCAAAGAAAATACGGAGATAGGTAAGTCTATAGGTGATATACTTAAAGGTGATATACTTAAAGGTGATATACTTAAAGGTGATATACTTAAAGGTGATATACTTAAAGGTGATATACTTAAAGGTGATATACTTAAAGGTGATATACTTAATTTCAAACATTTCTCATCGTATACCTCGTTGGAATAATACAAATTAGCAAATTTATGCGGTTCAAACTAAAAAAAAAAGTTTTGATAAAACTTCATAAACCAAGTTAGAGAAAACGAATACGGGTTTTAAGTTGTCAGGGTCCAACGTCACAAGATTTTAAGTAGAACTCAAAGTTGCTTACCTGCCTGGTTCAGATTTATCATAACAGGATAAAATACACCATATTGTGAAAACCCCGTAAGAGACAGGGATTAAAGTATTAAATAAAAGCAAGTAAAATAAAACATTTTCATTAAAATATATGCATATATTCGACCGAAGAAAGATGAAAACTGTAGCGAAAATTTAGAATGAGAATTGTTACTTATTTTATTTCTGCTTTTTTCATATTATTTCAGGTAGGAAAATACTAGAGAAATATTTCATATACAGACGGTATCGAATATGGAAAACTTATCAGAAATCAAGCTTTAACGACATTGACATGTCCCAGGAAAAACCGGGACCTGTTAAGCGACATTTTAGGGTCCCTGTAATGAGAGTAGCCCGATAGCAGTCACGAGAAGGGGAGAGATTCGCTACCAAATGGCTTTCTCTCTTACCCATGAATTCACGGCACAGGAGGACTGAAACGACGATTACCGGAAACTCACGAAACTCAACGGAGATAGTCGACAAAAGTCGGTGATTTACGAGACTTTGTGTGGTGAACAATCATGGTACAATGAAACCGTATTCAAATCCTGATTTTAAAATAATTGTATTCAAGATGATCGTTTACTATCCTTGATGACTTTGTAATCTCTCCTTGTGTAATCGTGTTGTATAACAATCAGGATACAGTCCGGACATCACGTGATCAGTGTTAAATTTGCATTTTTTTCTCTGAATTCCGTCATGTATGTAAATACGTATATCATAAATATTTACAGATTTCGCACTTTTCAAAAGTTGCGCCTTTCCAACATTGTGTAATAGTAAGTGTATTTGTCAACTAGCATGAAATTATGCCCGTAAAGTGGAATTTTCTCTGAAGGATAGCGAACGTATTATGGTTATACATGTTTATAGAATACTGCACGTAAAGTCTACTTGTTTGAGAGATAAAATTTGGCTCTTTTTTTCTCTAATCAACAGATTAGTAGGTTCATGTGTACAATATTTTATGTGTGTAACAGTTCATGTGTGTAATAATCCATGTGCAATGGAGTTCATGTGTACAATAGTTTATGTGTGCAACAGTTCATGTGTGTAATAATCCATGTGCAATGGAGTTCATGTGTACATTAGTTTATGTGTGTAACAGTTCATGTGTGTAATAATCCATGTGCGATAGAGTTCATGTGTATAATAGTTTAAGTGTCACAGTTCATGTGTGTAATAATATATGTGCAATGGAGTTCAGGTGTATAAAAGTTCATATGCATAATAATTCTTGTTTATTATAGTTTATATATGTAAAAGTCCACGTGTTATAAAGTTCATGTGTATAATATTTCATGTGTATTATAGGGAAAAAATGAGAGTTTTTAATGCAGATCTTTGATCAAGAACATTTTACCAGCGTAAATGTGACTAGTTTTGTTCTTCCAGACGATCAACATGGATTTTACGTTCATTTTAGTGGAAAGACGGATTCATTTTACTAATTTTATAATGAGATATTGATGAATACAACAAGGAGAAAATACAACACAAATAAATGTTCATTTATACATAATGAAGTCCAGGTCTATGCTACAACGATATTTGTGCATGTGTTCACTATGCTAAACACAAGATGGAGCGGAAATCGCTATTTTTTAACGGACGTCAGTAACGAAAATAAGGTCTTATTGTCATAAAACAGAGATATATGTTCTTGCGTATATACAAAAAGTGTCGTAATAACCATGTTTTCAGTGAAATACAGTCAAAACTGTGTTTGAGGCCACCTCCAAATAACGACCACACTGTAAATATAGGCCATTCTTTGAAACACCGTCACTAATTATTTAGAATAAACTGACCTCCAAATAAAAGCCATCTGCCAATAAAGGACAAATGTTGTCTTTCCTAAGGGTGGTCTTTGTTCACAGGTTTGACTTTACATTACATTAAAATTAACTAAAGAAATTAGACGTCGTAAGTACAGTAAACTTTTAACACAAACAGATCAAGTCTATATCTATGTTATGTTTTATTCCAGCTACACGTCTCCATGGTTCATTTATTATACTAGAAACGTTTCATACAATCTGAAGTCTCGCGGTTTCTATCTCAACTCAAACACAGACACGGAGTTGCTATTTCTGTTCGTATCAACGTACAACACATTTTCCTCTTCATCAAAGCAAAGAGACCAGGGATACTTTAAGCCGTGTTTTTCTTCTAGAACGGTTCTATCTGATGTTAAATCAGGTTTAAGTTTTATAATGGAATGAGAAGCACGCTTGCTCACGTACACACCGCCATCTTTCGCGACTGCCAATCCCGCCATTTTTGTCCCAGTGTCATCTTTGAAGATTGCGGTTACTTCCCCTTTCCAATTCAGGCGAGTCACCGTATTTCTCCGCCAGTCTGAGACATAAATGAGTCCATTATGCCTGTTTATCGTGATATAGTCTGGCCAGTCAAATATTCTATGTTTCTGTATGCTAAGCTTTATATTTTTCAGCACGTGTCCTGTCAAAGTAATTATTTGAACTTTGCCAGGATTTCTAAACGTGACAACAAGACATTCGCGAGAATACGCGATTCCGCGACACTCCCCGCTTACTCTCAGTATTCTACCTTCTCTTAGAATATTAGTAGTACTAACAAACTGTATGAGTCTTTCACTGGGTATAGTGACGGCGACCTGGCCTCGATGAAACATGGTAAGATCCCAAGGGGCCGAAGCTAAATGCAAGTGGGACGTGATCGTTCTTGTGTGAGTGTCAATGCATTTGATCACTTTGTTATCACTATCGGCTATAACTAATCTATGAGCACCAATAACGGCCATTCCAGTGACGTCACAATCGAATGAGTCATCTTCAGACTTAACATTGATATCTTCAACGTACGTCGGTACGGTCCTATCATTATCTGTCATGTTATTATATAATCCAGCGACATCTTGTGTTACTTTCACTTCACCAATTGTCGTTTCTGATTTGAAGATATTAGCAAGGGCCGCATTACCAATGAATTTGTATTCTTTGTACGAGTTTTTCGTCTCTAAATCTATAGCACTTACTTCATAAAGTTTAACCTGATATTCAGATACGCCGTTCGTTAGTTTTTGCATTTCTTCAACCATTTTCCTACCTTCCTCTAACACTGCGTTAAGATTGAATAGATCTGATTCAAGAATATTATTAATTTCTGATATGACCTCATCCTCCCATGCATCAAGAGTATCATCCATTTGTTTTCTGAACTTTTTGATGTCAGCCTTTACAGCCGAATGCGTTTGTTTCACTTTTTTAATATTTTGCAAAACGGCTTGTTCCATTGATTCGCAGCGACTGTAAACAGTCTCCAGGTCTTCTGGTATGATTTTTTCTTCTTGTTTATTCTCATCTTTTGCATGCTCGGAAAGTATCGAGCGCCAGCTAGCATAGCTTAAAGCGGTATCGCTTTTTCTTGACCGCCTTGACGCCAACGAGCTTTCTCGTCGTGACGATGACGTCAGTAATGTACGGGTACTTGTGCGGCTTGGTGACGTGAAACTGCTGCGCGTGGAGTTTCTTGTTGGTGACGTCATCATTTTCTGTGCAAATATAAATAAAAGTGAGCTCTATAATTTCATATTTTAATTCATAGTTCCTATTCAGACTTTCAAAATCTTGCAACTCGTGGGGTTCGATACCATATGACGTGGATAATAAACAGTACGATTTTCACTCAAGGATCTATGCCCCACTCATTTAGGGTTTCTGAAATTGAATCCTGGTTACAATTATTTAATAGCAACATACTTTCTTAACATAAATAATAATCGCTGTCCGCATTTTCAAAACTAATGCCCTGATTACAATGTAGAGTCATATAACTGATCCTTAAAACAAAGTATATACTGTCTCAACTTACAAGTTCTCCATAATTTATACCATAAATCAACTGCCTTACGTAATAAACAGACAATTTCAAATTACACCAATTACTGCGCGTTTTAACTTCTAGTACGTCTGCCTAATCCATTTCTCCTCTTACATTCTCCTTGATAAACATCTTTTATCTTATTTTTAACAAAATGGTCTGTACGCAAAATAAAATACAACAAATATGTGACAGATAAATACCACCAGTATTAAGTTTCAACTGGTATTCTAATCGTGGTATAAAATAGACCAAATGCATTGTATTTTCTTAGAGACTACTGATTTTAATTGAGAGCAGTTTAAAAATCTAATTGCATAGAAACGTCAACACTACAGTAGGGAATGTGTTTAAGAGGGCAATGTGGTTTTTATTAAAACAAACAATCATTGTAGACCGCGTCGTTACAAAATTTTAACTTTTATACAATGTCTAAATATTTACTTCTAAAATTGGTCGGCTTATTCAAAAAAATCTCTCGGTCAAAATATATTAAATTTTCACTGTATTGAAACGGAGTCGCGTATTTCTTGAGTTGTGAGCGATGCTTCGCATGAAACATAATCTTATTTTTTTGTTTGCAGATTGAAGTATATTCAGCAATAAATTGACCATTAATGATTAATGAAGAAACGTGAATGGAAAATTGATGTGCATTTATTATCACGTGACTTGAACGTGTGCCGCTTTTAATAGATCTGATTTGTGATTCAAATATGATGGTTGACATTTATTATCACGTGACTTGAACGTGTGCCGCTTTTAATAGATCTGATTTGTGATTTAAATATGATGGTTGACATTTATTATCACGTGACTTGAACGTGTGCCGCTTTTAATAGATCTGATTTGTGATTCAAATATGATGGTTGACATTTATTATCACGTGACTTGAACGTGTGCCGCTTTTAATAGATCTGATTTGTGATTCAAATATGATGGTTGACATTTATTATCACGTGACTTGAACGTGTGCCGCTTTTAATAGATCTGATTTGTTATTTAAATATGATGGTTGACATTTATTGTCACGTGACTTGAACGTGTGCCGCTTTTAATAGATCTGATTTGTGATTCAAATATGATGGTTGACATTTATTATCACGTGACTTGAACATCGACTTGACAGGTTGGTCATCTGTTTTGTTTTGTTGTTTTATCTGTTTTGTTGTTTTATCTGTTTTGTTTTGTTGTTTTATCTGTTTTGTTGTTTTATCTGTTTTGTTGTTTTATCTGTTTTGTTTTGTTGTTTTATCTGTTTTGTTTTGTTGTTTTATCTGTTTTGTTTTGTTGTTTTATCACCAAACGAAATATTACAGGTACGGTGTTCAACATCGTACATTTTTAAAGAAGATAAAAATTTTCATTCCGGTTCAAATCCTGGTCTGTTTTGTTTTGTTGTTTTATCTGTTTTGTTGTTTTATCTGTTGTGTTTTGTTGTTTTATCTGTTTTATTTTGTTTTATCTGTTTTGTTTTGTTGTTTTATCTGTTTTGTTGTTTTATCTGTTGTGTTTTGTTGTTTTATCTGTTTTGTTTTGTTGTTTTATCGTACATTTTTAAAGAAGATAAAAATTTTCATTCCGGTTCAAATCCTGGTCTCAGCAGGTCATACCTTCTATGAGAGTTTGACAAAAATGTTGATTTTCATCCATTCGTGGAGAAGTTGCCGGCTCCTTGTGGAAGGATAAGTTAGTACTGGTTAGTATACAGTCAAGAAAAACTGGTTAGGTGAACCGGCCTCCGTAGATAAATGAAAAATTGTTGAAAAACGGCGTTAAACTCAGTGTAAAAAGAAACAATTCCGCGGTGCCTATCCCGTACAGTGAACTAGTCACCTTTGTTTTAGTAACAGCGTTCAAACCTCAGTAAATGTTTGTCTACCTTGGCAAAAAACTATGTTTCAAAATAACTGGCATACAGACAGAGGGCACCTTGTTTTAGATACTAATAATATTTGTGTAATATGATTTATGAATCTTTTGAAACTCTGCTTAAATGGGCGAACATTTATTCACTGTAGGTTTACATATATGCAATGATAGTGAATTGAATTTTCGCTAAAAATCTTAGAATTAAGATGCAGAATTATCAATCAAATTGAAACGATCTTTCACTGCTTACAAAAAATATTGTACATTTTTATAAATAATATGATTGCTTTCATTTGATATAAATTTTAAGCCTTTTGTTTAATTCAAACAGGCCAAGACCGTGGTCCAGTGGTTAATGCGCTGGACTTGTAACCTGGCTACCCGGGTTCAAATCCCGGTCGCGGCAGGTCATACCCTTCTATAAAAATTTGGCAAAAATGTCGAAATTCCGCCATATGTAGAGAAGTTGCTGGCTCATTGTGGAAGGGTAAGTTAGTACTAGTTAGTATACAGTCCAGGAAAACTGGTTAGGCGATCCGACCGCCGTATATAACTGAAAATTTAAAAACAAACGGTGTTAAACTCCGTGACAATGTCACATAAAAACAAACAAACTAATTTTAACAAAGCATTCATCTTGACCGATTAATGATCAGTTGTGTATTAAACACGGTTTTTTCTCTACAACCAACGCCGAAAAAGAACATTTTGCACAAAAATGAAAAAATGCTGATAAGTAGATTTTTATCATAAATGAGGAACAGAGCGAACAATGGTCCTGTATCTATTGTACTGTAAAAATTCCACCCGTCTATGTATATGTAGGAATGTAAAACAGACAATGATGACAGCTATTTCAATGATTATAATCATGACAAGGTCAGAGTTTATGACTTTACCGAAAAGAAAAAAAAACACTTACAGTTAAGAAAATTTAAAGCAGACCCAAAACGCGTTTAGAAGAATTTAATACAGACTATAAACTGGACATTACTTGGAATAACAAATCATTAAATCATTAGTTTTTATTGATAAAATTTCAAAAGAATGTACTCATACCTTTTATGGCTCCCTAACGTACGCTCCAAGTCTTATCTTTATTTCGTTATAACTATTTAACTCTCTCGCCAAAGATAGAAATTACTATCAACTATCAACGCTACAATATCCAAACAATAAATATTGTTATAATTGAATTACCCCTATGCTTACGACAACTTTCCTCTAACAAGGTCATTCTGATACTGGCTTGTCGCTTTATCAACACTGTACTAATCCACAATTTCCCGTCACCGTTAGCAATAAAATGAAATTGTCGAATTTTATGTCAATGAATATATTTAATACAAAAGTCATTTATTTCACATAGCTACAAAGCTATAATTCACGTAACTTTTACAATAAAGTTAGTAGATTTTTGCCCTAAAACTTTTACGAACCTCTGGTGTTAATATGTCAGATTTTGGAGGAAACATAAGGAATGACTCGGAACATTACAGCGCCATATGGCTGCTCAAACTCGATGTTTATCACAAAATAGATTAAAAAAACAAACAAAGTAATACTCACTTCACATTTTTATACGTTAAGCCCGGTTTGAGTACTAATCCTCAACACGTTGGACGGAAATACAGGCGTGGATTTTAATCCAGACATAAAATAGACATACATGTGTAAATATTTATTAGTTCCGGTGATGTTGTATTGACCGTCCACGTGACCGGAAACACGTGGGTAAATTGTTTGATTTGATTTATCACGAGCTTTTATTTTCCAACGGGTTTTTAATATTCCCTATGATATTAAAACTGAGAATGAAAGCCCATGAATATTAAGACCTTTTATTCTAGTCCCACAAGTGGTCCTAATGTTTAGGTTCTGCTGTATATGTTAATACATGTCTGCTGATTTGAAAAGACTATCATTACACGTATTAGCGACTTAAGCTAGACAGACAGAAGTGTCTATTACTGGAGATAATTAGAAAGGGGTCCTTACTGTCAGTGATTACTGGGATTATAAAGTTGCCATGACGTGCATTCATCGACAATTATCATTCAATTACGATACAAGAATAACTCGCCAGGTTGGAAAACCGAGTTGAGACGTAGGCTGGTATTTTAACTAGAGTGGAGCGAACAAAGATTTAGAAGAATTCGGGGCCATTAATAGTCTTTGACTTTATTTTATTATACACAGTCTATCTAAACACAGCAAATATTCAAACTGAATTTTTATTGCGCCTACAATTCATTTAATGAGTAACTTTTTCCTTCGTCTGTATTTTTGTTTTTTTTACATTCGTTTTAATGATTTATTCGTTTGTTTATTCAGAGAAAAGTTTTCAAGATATTTTCATTGATAATATGTAAGAGACAAGCTTTGTGAATTACTAATCGTATAAGTCAGCCAGTCAGTAAAGTTATGATATGTATATACAGTGCAACCTCTCAAGAGCAGCACTCTCTTGAGCAACAACCTCCCTTCAACAACAACATGATTTTAGCCATTGTACCATTTAATTATAAATTTAAACTTTCTAGATTAACAACCTCTTAGCAACAACATAATTTTGCTTCTCCCTAGGGGTGTTGCTTTGGAGAGGTTGCACTGTGTATAATTAATATATATGAATAATATAATTATATGTTAAAACATAGTTTAAGAGCAGTATATAAATAAAATAGGGTTATTTGAGTTGTGTCCCACCAGATGCAGTAAACAGAATTGTCTCCCCTACCTGTGCTCGGTTACTTGAGTTTTTCTCTAGAACAGTATTGTACTGTGCCCGGTTCACGAGACTGGACTTTAGTACCACGTCACATTACTTGTTTAATATTCATAAAAACGCGACATAAGGACCTGGATGATTTTATACGTAAAACTGTCGCCATGGTAACACGGTCGTTAATTTGTGCGTCATGTAATTATTTCACGAAAGTTTTTTTTTCATATCAAATCAGACAATATCAACCGTCAGTTGTTCACCAATAATTAAAACGATCACAAATTAAAAAGGAACACAAAATATTGAATTGTCTGGTAGTGAGGTCTCCTTTATATAAAATTGAAACACGCTTTTTTAATGTTCGCTCATTAAAGTTTTTGTCGGGTTTAATGTCGCACCAACAGCCAGGGTCATGTAGCAACATTTAAATGCTGGATGAAGACTCCATTCGCACACCAGGTAGAACACTTTTGTACCCTATCTGGACAGCTTCCTAACACAATCTTTTCTGCTCCCAGGTAGTATTTGAACTCAAAGGGGTCAGGGGCTAGTGATTGATTGACAGAGACCGTAACCACGTGACCACTGCGGACCATTTATGTACATTTAAAATGGTAAGAATATTTAATCAAATTAAAGAACATAACATTGATATGGGGGATTTATTCTTCAATGTAATCTAGTATTCTTCAATGTAATCTAGTATTCTTCAATGTAATCTAGTATTCTTCAATTTGATCGCGTATTCTTCAATGTAATCTAGTATCCTTCAATGTAATCTAGTATCCTTCAATGTAATCCAGTACCCTTCAATGTCATCTAGTATTCTTCAATGTCATCTAGTACCCTTCAATGTCATCTAGTATTCTTCAATGTCATCTAGTATCCTTCAATGTAATCTAGTATTCTTCAATGTCATCTAGTATCCTTCAATGCCATCAAGTATCTTCAATGTAATCTAGTATTCTTCAATGTCATCTAGTATTCTTCAATGTCATCAAGTATCCTTCAATGTAATCTAGTATTCTTCAATTTGATCGCGTATCCTTCAATGTCATCTAGTATTCTTCAATGTCATCTAGTATTCTTCAATGTCATCTAGTATTCTTCAATTTGATCTCGTATTTTCCCTAATGTTTAAACTTTCTCGATCGATGTCGAAAAAAATGATATTGAACGTAAGAGTCATATGTTGTTTACTTAAAGATGGCCTTCAGCACACGGTTGACTGTGCATCAAAGACGGTGTTCTTGTGAAACATATTACCCAGTCTGCCAACAGACGAAGTAAAACAATAACCCAATTATCATTTTCAATTAGTAATACGAGAGGTTCATCGTCTCTTTAGGCCTCTTAGCGATCCGTCTAATTTGTAATTCTATATGCAATGCACTGTTCGTGATTAATGCACGCATGTATGAAGCACATTCAATGTATAAGAAAACGACTTGAAACATTTTCATTTTATCCTACACAAATTACACGCCAGTGGTGCGCGGCTAATTGTACAATTACCATGTTGTATATCGAAGCTTACTTTAATAAACAATGGATGAGTGTAGAATAAACAAAATTAAATCCTTCTAGACGCATTAGAAAACTTGATTTTTTAGTTTTTAAAACACTTGCTTTGAACCATAACTAAAATGTTCAATATATTCTATGTATCCCAATAAATATCCCAAAGCGCTGGGCATTCTTTATCGTTCTATAGACTCATGATAATAGAAACCACTAATTTAACAAACGAATAAATAAGTTTTGAGTTCAAATGAACATCAGTTGATTTTACTCAGTTACGCTAATTTCCTGATGTACGTGAATACAAACCAATTAAACTCATAAGTTATATGAATCTTGATTTCTGAGGATAGGCCAATCATTGAACGTTATACTGTGTTTCGTCCATTGATGATGATTCCAAAAAGTACCATATGGTGTCTTAACAATATCACTATTACTGCACCAAACTGAAATTACAACTACCTTGTGTGTGATTACGGCCACCTCCTAATAAAGGCTATCCTGTGAATAAAGGCAATTCTTTGAAATTGGCCGATTATTGAACAAAGTCCATCTGTCAATTAAGGCCACATTTTGTCTTTCCCTAGGGTGGCCTTTGTTCACAGGTTTTTCTCTTATTGTGACTTTGCTCGATCACTGTACAGTGCAACCTCTCCAAAGCAGCACCCTTTTATTATTTTGTGTAGATATTGTTGCTTTAGAGAAGTTCTAATAATAATTAAATCGTATAGACGGAAAAAATCATGCTTTTGTTTGAGGGAAGTTGTTGGTCAAGAGACGGCCGCTCTGGAGAGGTTGCACTGTATCTCTATATAGTAAACTCTGAGATATCGGATCTTGTAGAGTTTGGTATTCAGAAGTTATACTGTGCTAACATTATTCAAAGGAAAGCTTTTTATAAAATATCCGCATGAAAGTTATTTATGCCAGTGAGTATGTGATAGCAAGAAAATGAACCACAACTCTTGTAGCAGCTATACATGGACATCGGTTGAACAGTGATTACCTCCCTTGCTCAAATAGTCCGCACAAAGTCAAACACAATGAATAAGACCAGGTCTCATTAAATGTATTGGTTTTGTATGGTACAGAAATGATTATGTAGACAAAATCTTAATACATAAAAAATAGAAGGGAAGTAGATTTTCCGAATATTGAAATGCAAATAATGACAGCGTTGACTTTTAATTTAGGGTAGAATTAATTTCAAACATCTTTTTGTGGTTGTGTGAAATAATATTCTAGCAAAATAGAATTCCTGCAATTACTTTGTAGCCTCATCAATAATTATACAGCCTAAAGTATGTTTTGTATATTCGTATATTTGTGATGCGCAATATTGAAGAATTATTCAGATATTCAGCAAATTGTTGGCACATTATAAGCATTATAACTGAAGTTGCCATCTTTTCGATACAAGACAAACCGGTTGAACTCCAAAACGAAAACACGGTAAAAAAATTTAACTCGATTAGTTTTGTTCTATGATGACTGTGTTGTTCTATGATGACTGTGTTGTTCTATGACGACTGTGTTGTTCTATGATGATAGTGTTGTTCTATGACGACTGTGTTGTTCTATGATGATAGTGTTGTTCTATGATGATAGTGTTGTTCTATGACGACTGTGTTGTTCTATGATGACTGTGTTGTTCTATGATGACTGTGTTGTTTCATGATGACTGTGTTGTTCTATGATGACTGTGTTGTTCTATGATGACTGTGTTGTTCTATGATGACTGTGTTGTTTCATGATGACTGTGTTGTTCTATGATGACTGTGTTGTTTCATGATGACTATGTTGTTCTATGATGACTGTGTTGTTTCATGATGACTGTGTTGTTCTATGATGACTGTGTTGTTCTATGATGACTGTGTTGTTTCATGATGACTGTGTTGTTCTATGATGACTGTGTTATTCTGAGGATGTCTGTATTGTTCTTTGATTAATGAAACATTTCATACAACATCAAGGACAACATCCCTGTACCATCCAGTTAAATGCTGAAGATGTTCCGAAGGATTAAAAATTAATGCACATTTTGCTGTTGACGTAATTGTCGGTATGGAGTTCATAACAGTCAGTTTTGCTTCACTAATAGAATATCATAATTCGAGACATAATACATCATTACTTGCGTGTTTGCAATTAAGCAGAAACAATACGCTGTTCGTTTAATGATGAAGAAGAGATTTGCAGACCAGTTTTACTAAGCGACATATGATTAAAGACCAGAGCTAAAAACTACACGATGTCATGATAATAACATGATCGTGAGGTTTACTCTCTAAAAACAATATGCATGATACATCGAGGTTTTCTTTCTGAAACATGTTACATATTTTTACACTAATACGTGTTTCATAGTATTTTTTTGTAAGTGTAACAAACAAAACATATGTAGGATTTTCCATTTCAATTATTTATTATTGATAATAATTATAATAAATATAAATACATACAAAATTATTATTATACAAAATTTATCATTATGATCAAATACAACTATAAAATGTACAAAATGTATAAAATAAAAGTTTAATATCTTACATTTGGTCTAATGCTTAGTTTGCAATGTGTCTACCTGAGAAATTAATTAAGCCTTGTTTGAGTCGTGAAAATCACAACACGGTCAACATTATGGCGACACCTTGTCCCCTTTTCTAAAATATATTCAGTTGTTTTGTTAAAATACGGGACCAACGCAACCATCTGAATAATTACTTTTTTGTAAATTGTATGTTCCAAAAATCGCATATTAATTGATATAAATAAAGAAAAAAATTCAAGGGGTCATTGAAAATATTTGAGTTTCACGGGCAATTCGCAACATCACAATCAACATTTTCATAACAGATAAGTTTTAAACAATAATTAATAAGGACTACAACACAATCGTATTCCGCGACTACATCAGTATTTTCTGATTTTCAATATTTCATGTTTTAACCAATTTATTTGGTCCCCATGGACATAATATTTTTTATCAATATTGATAATTTTACTGTACGTCAATTTGATGATGAGAACGTCTCAATATTAAGGCCGCGTCTTTGGTCCAAAAGATGGACTTTACATTGAAATCTTACGATTTACCTAATTACATAATGAATAAAGACCAGCACTGAACATCCCAATCTAGTGTTTCATAGTAAATAAATTTCACATTTTACCAATCTGTCATGCCTAATTAGATCGCTGCGTCAAGACTCACCGTATGATAATGTTACCATAGTGACATTTCTTTAGCATTCAAATTATGCATCTTCGCATTCGTTATAATAACTTCAATGTTAACATTCCGAATTGTTGGTTTGTAGAAAAAAAACTACTCGGATAATTAAAATTTTGATGTTGTAAGAGTGGAGTATTTCGTACAGTAATTACAAGCAAAGACTGGAGCGTTCCTATTCTCAAACTGATGCATTTACATGATAACAAATAACACTTACTTACTCCACACTTCCGTTCTGGGATGATAAATGAAACAGAGCACTTTTCGTTGTTACCATGGAAACACTTTAATTAAAGAAAATTACACGAAAATCAACATTTTATACGGAAGCATTGTGACAATGACATTATTTTGCTTTTGATCAATGTGAACATGAGCGAAAGTAATGACTGTAAACTGCAAAACTTCTATCTCGTTTTGATTTCTTTATATTACATGGATATCATTATATTAATATTTGAAAAAAATGTACATCAAAAGGATGGCAGATCTTTCTCAAAGCAAAAACCAGTCAGAAAATGAATGATTACATTTTATCATAATTCTATTTCTCGCAGATTTATAGAAATGAAATCTGAGGCGGGGAGGTGAACGTGCAATTACGGTACACCGTGATACATAGATTTCAGTCACTAAAACAAACAATTTGTAGTGATAATATTTGATGGAATACTTTACGGAACCTTTTTTTATAAAATTATAGTTTGTTTGGTTCCCGTTTTTTCTTGTCTTGTTTGTATTTTGAGGCGTGTTTTGAGACATACTAGTATTTAAAGGCGTAATTTTTGGCGTAATTTCAGGCATGGCCGCGATCGTGTTCCAGAGGTTACAGCGCTGGACTTCCGGGTTCTAATCCAAGTCGCGGCAGGTCATACCCTTCTATGAAAATTTGACAAAAATGTCGATTTTCTTCCATAAGTTGCAGGCTCCATGTGGAAGGGTAAGTTAGTACTGGTTAGTATACAGTCCAGGAAAACTGATTAGGTTAAGTGGTCGCCGTATATAACGGAAAAAATGTTGAAAAACGGCCGTAAACCCCAGTGACAATAAATCACATAAAATTGGCTTCAATGCGGTTTCTCGCCCACTGTAACTCAATTTTTCCAAGTGCTTTTAACATTTAATTCTTTTACTTATCCGTTTTCGGAAGTATGCCAGGACCTAGACTTTTACCATCCGCTTTGACTCTATCTCCAAATAACCAAAGGAAATGAGATACGAATCCGGGGCCGCTCGGACGCCAAAGGCCTGGGTCCCTCTGTAGCCATGGCAACGATCCAGAAGAATCTCAACGACTAATATCGGCTGCCCATACGTCACATTTCTCGCTAACCGCCGGACAGAAGATTTCCCCCGTGGTTGTTGGAGAATTTTGTGTTTCCACATTCATTCCGCGCCGACATGATGCATGATGTAAGGGATTTCTTGTTTTTTGCCTTTTTTCTAAGAAAAACATTTCCTTTTTTATTCGAAGCAATTATTAAGTTTGTTTCTGCAATTAAAGCGTTTCAAACGCTGTTATTCAATGATAGAGCCAGAGAATTCTAAGACTTTTCTGAAAATCATCCACACATTCTATTCAATTTGTTTTCTATATATGGTAATACAACAAACAATATATCAGCGGGACGTTCATAGTATTTGATAATGTCAAATCAATTAAATGAAATGTCTGACATATACTAACAGCAAGCAATAAGAACTTCGAGTTGAATATTTTCGCTTATATTATAACGATTAAAAATATCTGGTGACATTTGTCAAATGACACCTGAGTGCTCGTAAAATTGTGGGAGCTAATTATAGAAGTTAGGCCAGGCTCCGATCGTAACATTTAACTTAATGACTTTTAATATGTGTTGAGATTATATTCCCAAATTAGATGTGTACGTAGCAACATTCAACAATACGCAGAGTAAAACAATTAATGGAATAAAACAATTAATAGAATAAGAAATTAACAGTCTAAAACAATTAGTAGAATAAGAAATTAACAGTCTAAAACAATTAGTAGAATAAGAAATTAACAGTCTAAAACAATTAGTAGAATTAGCCACTGACAGAGTAAAACAATTAATGGAATAAAACAATTAATAGAATAAGAAATTAACAGTCTAAAACAATTAGTAGAATAAGAAATTAACAGTCTAAAACAATTAATAGAATAAGAAATTAACAGTCTAAAACAATTAGTAGAATAAGAAATTAACAGTCTAAAACAATTAGTAGAATAAGAAATTGACAGTCTAAAACAATTAGTAGAATTAGCCACTGACAGACTAAAACAATTAGTTAGACTGGTTGTTATAGATCCTAAATCTTGCAACCTGTCTACATGCCTCGTTACAATAATTGAGACATTAGCTGAAATATCTTCGTAGAATTTTTTTTTGATATGATACCACAACCACTCTATAAACAATCAATCGCCCGACAGAATGTGCTGACAGCACTATCTAGGTTTATTTAGATGAAACATGAAATGACAACTGGCATATTTATATCATCGATGTAATAGACGCTCGATTTAGAGCATTTTTTCACTTATGATTTATTTTAATATAATGTTACATTTATCCGAGATTAAAGCTTGTCAGCTTTAAAATTTCAAAGTAAATGCTTAAAACGTAAGAAATTGAACTTTTATACACCGGTCTTATCTCAAAGATTGTTAGGCAATCCGCAAAGCAGATAATATTCTAGTCCAGCAGTTTCATCGGAAGTTCAAACAATTTATTAATACATGTATACGGAAATACGACATACATGTTGGACTTACATGTTGGATACACATGTTAACAAAGACGGTAACGACCAGTTTAGTCTTCAAACCGATTTCCAAACATAACAAAAAATATAACTATTACCGAATACACAGGTTTGTCATGTTACATCAGTTATCATATATCACTTAAGTTATAATATATTATACCAAACATTTATGACACTGACATTTGTTGCGCTTAAAAAACAGTTTTTCTATATCATCATAATGCCTGCATGTATTTGGTAAAGTATATTTGGTAATGTATATTTGGCAATATGTATTTGGTAATATTCATTTGGTAATGTATATTTTGTAATGTATTTTTGGTAATGTATTTTTGGTAATGTTTTTGGTAATGTATTTTGCAATGTATTTGGTAATGTTATTTGGTAATGTATTTTATTGCGTTGTTTTATTTTGACGGGATTTACACATACAAAGACTGGTTCATAATAATTATAATAAATTGCAGTAAAATCTCATTGACACAACTCTATGTTTTCTTTAATAATCTAAGAATACAACAAAACAAAAGTTTACAATCTGAGTCTTTTGTTTGTGATCGTGTCATTATTTTGAGAATGATGAGGAATTTGCGTCGTGTTTGATCAAGTCAGCTTGATGTGGTATGATATAAAAAAAGACAATTGAATTGGCTCAGTATAGAACACAGCGAGGGAATAACTGCATCATTATAAAACTAGCAAATGGGTCATCGCCGTTGTCCATAATTACAAAACGGAACTTTCCATTTCTGTGTTATGGTACCCACAGGGTCCTCATTACTAAATGCCTCATGCTCTCTTGAAGGTAATTACATAGAAGTGACTTTGATCGTACTGCATTATATTGTGACGAATATTCATAAACAAGTTTTAGACCGAACATATGAACAATAATAACGTGTTCTGTATAAGGGGAATATCTCATTAATGGAGTTCGATTACATTATATACTCCGTGATACAGATTCACAAAATATTGGAACGAACAGCTAGAAATCTGGAAACAGAAACAACGACATGACTGGTCATCGTATAGTTTGAATGCAAGAAAGCGACCGTGATACAGTGGTTAGTGCGCTGGACTTGTGACACCGAGGTCTGGGTTCAAATCCTGGTCGCGGCAGATCATATCCTTCTAGGAAAATTTGACGAAATATTTCCTCGATATGTGGAGAAGTTGCCGGCTCCTTGTGGAAGGGTAAGTTAGTACTGGTTAGTATACAGTTCAGGAAAACTGGTTAGGTGAGCTGGCCGCCGTATATAACTGAAAAATTGTTGAAAAACGGCGTTAAACCAAATGAAAAAAGATTGAATACACAGGATGTGGGTTAATTGTAGAAAGGACATGCCATTCACCAAACTGACCCTTGTTTGGCATTGATTTGGACAAATATGTTTGATTCTTAACACAAAAATAGACATTCGGACAAAATGATTAATTCAAAATTTACTGTGGAAAAAAGTTTTATCTATGAAGCAGTGTATATAGCAATAACCAAGAAAATCTGGTCAATATTAAAACTATTTCATGCAAGCTGAATGACAAATACAGTAGAACCTTTCTAATCCGAACTTGCTTTAACAGACAAAAATGGATAAGAGAGGTTTTGGAAACACAATTTTTTTCCATTTTTTAGCATTAAATATACAGTAAAAAATCAGGACCAACTGACGTGATCGGTTTAGAGAGGATTCCGGATTGGAAAGCTTTGGATTAGGGAGGTTCGACTGTACGAGTACAATGAGAATCTATTTCCACGAATTTTCTTTGTAAAGAGAAAATTCTTGCTTTTGGCTTCTGGTAACCTTCTATACACTATAGTTGTTCAAGTCATTTTTCCAGCTATATTTTATGATCTTTAGCTAGCTGCAAAACTGGTCATGCATGCTGTGTTTCAATAAAGTTATTGTCGTTTTCATTTATTGATTGAAAGCCGCTTCACTGACCATGTGACGGCGCGTAGACGCCTGCCATTTAACTCAAAGACATATCTATTCTAATTAATATCATGTATCAATTAGATTGTATGACATTACGGATGGAATTTTATGGTTAATCAATACGGCAACAATATCGCAAAAAGCACATTAAAGCGATACACGCGTATAATAAACAACACTATGTTATTTAAATTTGTCACGATTAAAATACAGTACTTATGTGTTGCGTGTTTGTTTTAAAACATTTTCACTGGAAGCGAGCTTAGTAAATTGACTGATTTAAATGTTTGATTCTGTTTTATATGAGTTAACACGATAGTCCTGTCACGCTGTTTGTACTAAAATACAAGCAAACACACGCTTGTAGAACACTAATTTTAATTGAAGTAGGAAGTGCGATATATCTGTTAAAGTGTAATGCTTGTTGCTTCCAAACAGCTTCCATCTAACGCATGATTCGTTCTCGTCATAAACTTGCTTTAGCGAACTTCGGGTAGAAACAGGCCACGGCCGTGGTCCAGTGGTTACTGCGCTGGACTTGTAACCCATAGATCCGGGTTCGAATCCTGGTCGCGGCAGGTCATACCCTTCTATGAAAATTTGACTAAAATGTCGATTTTCCTCTACATATGGAGAAGGTTCCTGCTCCTTGTGGAAGGGTAAGTTAGAACTGGTTAGTATACAGTCCAGGAAAACTAGTTAGGTGAACCGGTTGCCGTATATAACTGAAACATTGTTGAAAAACGGCGTTAAACCCTGGTGACAATAAGTTCCATAAAAACAAACAAAAGTGTTCATGGGTGCTGTGATAGTAATAATTTTGTTCCTCAGTAACAGTCATAATTTACACATAGAATCATCCTGTCAGCAGTAAAAGACGAATGTATTCAACCAAATTGTCAGGGGTAACATGTACTTAGCGTCTAAGGTTTGGAACTCAATAACCTGAAATCCTTAAACCTTGACCTCTTCCGGTTGAGCTTAGTGAGCGGGCTCAAACATTTTGTGACGATGTTACCGTACACTATCATACCCAACCTGACATTAGCGTTTGTACGTACGTACGTGGGTGTGTTCACGTGGTGAATATTGATCTGTGGCAGTGTAGTCCACGTGTTGACGTGAATTATTTGCACGCGACATTTTCCGGGACACAGTGCTTACGTCCTATTTGCGTGTGTGTGTGTCCCATTGCGTTTCGGATACTAAGCTTTGTTGTAGGCTGAATATGTTTAGACGGAAGCAACGAATGACAATTAAAATTGTTTTGTAAAATATCATTAAGGACATTTCACTCATTTAAATTCAACTCCGTTCTGTGTGTACAGTATACAATAAATTTAATTAAAACAAAACCGCTCTCACGTAGGTAAAGACAATGTAGTTACATTACTTAATATTTTATGTTTCCTTTTGTTTTATGTTTTGTAAAGAGGTATGACTGGCTGTTTATATATAAGCGTTGAATATTGAATGATACACAGAGAATTGAATCTTTGACGTAACATTTTCACAGACATATCGGATGAAATATCACATATTGACTGAAATGACAGATCTTGTGTGTGGGTGTAAAATATATGGCGATGTACAATCAGAGTAGACGAGTTCCTAAGGCAAATTTGTCACAAAACGTTTGCGTATTAATTTTTCTAAGTCTTAGGAAAAAAAATAATTGTTTTCAATTCATTTTATTAATTTTAAATGATTTTGTTCAGTAACATTCGAATGAGTTTGTTGTCAGCTCAACATGTTTGCAATCAGAGAATATGCATGTGACAATCGAAATATACTCCACTAAGAGGTAAACTGTCACCAACATAAATATAACCAAAAGATGTAAACATGTTTTGTTTGTATGTGACTTATTGTCACTGGGGTTTAACGCCGTCTTTCAACAATTTTTCAGTTATATACGGCGACCGGTTCACCTAACCAGTTTACTTGGACTGTATACAAACCAGTACTAACTTACCCTTCCACAAGGAGCCGGCAATTTCTCCACTTATGGAGGAAAATCGACATTTTTGTCAAATTTTCATTGAAGGGTATGACCTGCCGAGACCGGGATTCGAACCCGGATCTCCGGGTTACAAGTCCAGCGCACTAACCATTGTACCACGGCCACGCAAATATAAACATGTACACGTTAGCGTATGTTTCTTTATTGTTGTTAAATGTTTTGCTATGAAAGAAGTCTGTACCTATTAGTATGTCATTGAAGAGGAAGACAATTCTTTATGTTATTACATATACATATTTTTACCATTGAATAAATTATAAAAAGTTTCCTGTTATACTAATTTACCAATGGATCAGAAAAACAAAAATCCGTCCAGAAAAATCGCTCGGGTTTTGAGACGGTGATAAAACGAAACTCCCGCAAAAGTTAACATCAGAAAATTCAGGTACTCGGTAAAAAAATCCGTATCTCATTACGTGAAGAAAATGTCAAAGTTGTTATTTAATGTTATATTTACTTATCCGTACCTTATAGAGGTTTAGTTAAGACGTTTAGTCTGGCATCCTGCTTATAGTTCTTACAGTGGGATATTTGAGATTGGAATCCTGACAGAGATCAGCTATCTGAGAGAGATTTATCTCAAATAACAACACGGACATTCTTGTCATAAAGTAAAATAACCTGGACACAGATAATCACACGTGATAATATGCGACATCCCCTGGTGACAATGAATGACAGGTCATCATGTGCTGGTATGTTTTACTGATAATTTCACACAACAAGTATCTACTAGATGTTCTTCAATAATAGTGGAACAAAGGTTAAAACAAGTCTGCCAAAAAGAACATGAGATAACCCGAACTTTCTTCTTGAACTACGATATATACCTCAGCATTATAATGATTATGAAATAGTTTTTACATAGTAAGAGAAGATGGATGCGTGGCAACATAGTCCTCTTGGCGTTAAGGCTTAATAACAATTAGAAGACCCTTAATAGATTTATTTCTTGCACTCGCCAGATTTTATGTTGAGCATACAGTGCAACCTCTCCAGAATGACCCTCTCTTGAGCAACAACCACCCTTCAACAACAGCATGATTTTGCCGCACTGTGCGATTTAACTATTAATCTAATCTCTCTAAAGCACCAACCTCTCAACAACAATATAGCTTTGCTTCTCTCAAAGGGTGTTGCTTTGGAGAGGTTGTACAGATCTAAAAGTAAAATCACATACAATTTCTTATTCCGGGTTCACTAAATTTTATACTTCAATAGAACAGAAAAAGAAATCACCACAATACGAAATATTTTCAAATGTTCAATAAGGCATTTATCAAAGAATTTCTCTCCTTTATTCTTCAGCATAAATACAATAAATACATCACTGGTACAGCTTGAGACACCAAGTAATAAAACACGCTGCAGGTCCAATTACTAAAACGGAAATTTCCGTTTCATGATAACAGACAACAGCGACGTCCATTTTGAACACCAATGTTATTGCGCAGAAATTAGTTTGGAGTTATACTGGAACAATTTCATTGTCTGTTTACATCAGACAGCTGACAAATGTATTCATAATCACCGTAAAAAAAGGTTTTGGGCAATGAATGACAATACATCGCATGTCTAGTATATCTTGTGTACCATAAGCATAATAAACGTCATTCCCGGCAATCATGTAATCGTTTCATGTTCTCATTGGCTAAGCCGTGTTTTTTTCTCATTAAGCGCAAAATCAATGCGGTGCTTAAATGGCTTAAGGTCTTATCTGCTTGTGGTCAACATTTGTGTCCATAGAATACCAGTGCTGAGACACGTGACAATCGAGCGGACAGCATTAAACCTTGTTCAATTTCAGTGTTAATAGATGTGTATCTATTTGTGATTGACATGTATTTGTTGCGTCTTCTTGAAAAACCGCTATGAAACATTATTGAGATTTCTTCATTTTGGTTCGCATCATGATTGTTATTGGTATTTTATTAAGAATTTAGAGATTCGCCTGCGTCCCCAGGTCTTGTGTTCATGATTATACCAGACGCCCTTTTATAATGGAAAACACAATTGTTATTTGAGCAAAGAACATATAGACACGATCAATGTCCGTCTCAAGTCTTACATATCTACAAGGCTGAATTCCGCTGCAGTTTGTTGTCACTGTATTGACTGTATGAGTTGTTAGCAGTTTTCAATATGGTAAGTGATATTTTCAGAAAAGTCTGTGTCCTGAAATGGATCCGGGCAGTAACCCGTATCTAAATAAAACGATATTGTTAAAAAGATATTGCTATGTCTAAGACAGTTCGGTGAACTCCGGTCTGAATGATTTGAGACCGACCATGCACCGAACACATAACGAACTTGCACCGATCATGTCGAATAGCCATCGTTATATCTCCGAAATATACCGAACTTGGTTCCGAAACCCCAACGAACTCCTGCCGTTTGAGTAAAGACTATAACGATTGCGCCACGTACGCCCACTAAATAAACCAAACGTTTTAACGAACCCCTGACGAATCACATGCGACATGCGATCAAAATATCCCGAATGTTCACGAAATCTCTCAGATTGTGAACTAGATTGTGTCAGCCTCACCCCGAAATTATACACAAGTTTACTGCTTGTAGTCAGTGTTCCAAAAACATCTAGAACTACAAAATTACTCTAAAAACTACTTAAGAACCGCGATACTACAATGACAAGCCGAGGTAGATATAATTATGCGAGTAAGCCTGTCAGTAGGGAGGGAACACCTTCAACATCCGATGACTTCAGGTCCTTCTCTGCAACCTCGGTGGCATCCAAGTCGACGGCAGCCGCAGGCAAAGACAAGCGGCCGAGGTCAACGTCACATTGTCCTAACACAGGAGGAGGCGATGACAAAGTGTGAGCGGCAGTCATGAACATTCTAAGTGCATTGTAAAACATGTGTCTTTGTCCCTAATGTGGTAATAACAAAAAAGTGGCGAATGTTCAACAAACGATTGTGTCTCGTATCATAGCAACATGATAATCGGACACGAATTCACAATTACATTTTGTCCGTTTTTTTTAAATAAAACAAAACTGAAGTAATATTAGCGTCATCTTAATATGCAAAAATCCTTAAATTTAATGATAGCAATAGTATTGTACTAATAAAGCGCTGATCGCTATGTTTATCTTTAGAACTGATGCAAATATTGGGTATAGCGAGTATCACTCGCCATTTAAGAATTTCTACTTAATTTTTTGCCATTTGAAGATAAGTATCTAATTGCGCTTTCTTATTTAATTATAACATTCTGTGATTAATTTCGTGTCTATGAAATTAACAATGTCTAGCTTTAATTTTGCGCTAATTTTGTGTTTAATTAGACAAGAGATTTCCTATTTTCATTGAAATTTAATAAAAAAAGATGCCACGTTTCCAGACAGTTATCACGTCTTTAAAGAATTGTAACAAGAATAATATTTCATCAACTAACGACTAGATAATTTGAAAGAACGCCCTGCCTGGTTGCCATTTTGTTGATCGGACCAAAATATTAGTGATTTTAATGGCTTTCTATTTGAAAGTCCGAGTTATTGATTTTTTTGTAGACGGAACATTCTCTGACACACAAACTGACAGGTGGACATACTTATTGACGGACGATTCCCTTGCCGATATGGTCTTATAGCGGACGGACAGGCGGACCAACGAATTGACAGATTCAATCAATGCCATTGACTCACCTTCTGAATAACGACTCGATCGAATATCTGTGTGAAGGACCCTCATTTTGAATCAAAGACTTTAACAAGAATAACAGACTAAGTTGCCCTGAATGAACGACAGGCTATTTTATAGACACAAGCTTACACGTCGGCTCTCTGAATGACTGAATCTCTGGATGAGTGACGGACAACTAACATTTATAAAACAACTAAGTGACTTCTATCACATCTTTCTTATTGGAATATTACGATGTACTGACAATCATAGCCATCTGGTGCGCTGTTACGGACTATAAGACGGGGATTGTGAACATGCTCTTCGACGTTACGTGTTTCTACCGGTGATTTTTTCTTCTATTGGATTTATATTGACGTGTCTTCATTTGTTTGTCATTCTGTCTTAGTTGTGGAAAGGAAATATTTTCATTTTATTGGAGAGTTGTAAAGTATTTATTTTGTACATATGGTCGGTAGTATATGCTAGTGCTGCTGGTACGAGTGTGATCAGAATTAAGTTTTTATATACATATCAATATACACTCATTATTTTGAAAACCGGATTAATTTCAGAGGTTTTTTTTATAACGCTGGACAAATTAAGTGTTGCGAAGTTTAAATTGTACACGTGATCCTGAAAAAGTAAGTATTCATTGAATTGAATTCATTTATTTTATTTTGCGTTATTGTTAAATACTCTAGCAATCAGTGGAATTGTTCAGATTGATTTTTACAGAACAATGTAATCATGTTTGTCGCAAGATCATGAAGTCATTAAAATTGTCCTATTCATTTAATAAAATTTACCCGCCCGAGTAGAACAAACGGTACTGAGGTAAACATTTGTTTCTTTTTAAACATAAATGTTTTTAATTACACAACGTATAAATGTTTATGTATTCGTCTCTGATATTTGTCTAAATGTTCCAATCTCATTTCGGCTCTTCTAAGTGAAGAAATAACGTTTTCATTTAATGCTTCGAAAACTAATTTTCATATTAATCCTTTCTGATTTTAAGATCTGCTATGATTATATAAATTATTAATCAACAAAAAACATTCAATATCACCGGCATTAATCTAACTTTTAAACTTTAATTTAATCAGAAAACAGTGTTTCGGATGTCGTTTCATCTTGTGTCAATTAATCAACTGTCTCCTCCTAATGCTTGTGTTCTTTTCTTGTTTTATAATTATTACAAAACTAGTAATTGAAAATGCGCAAGCTCAAATATAAGACCAGTTCGCGTTTTAAAACCGGATCTTGTCCTCAAATTCATGAAAAAAAAACCGGACCAACATTTGTGTTTAATTCTTTTTTATATCTTTTGAATAAATTCATATAGATACATATACACAGCGCGATGTTGACTTGACGCGTAATGAGTTAATTTTACAAGGAATGTATCATTGGTTTACCAACTTCAGATTTTTCTTATACATTTATTATAAGAATTGGAATTCAAATGTTTAAACTGGTGATGTTGTCAGTTAGGTGTACAAAATAAACTACAGGTACAAAGCATGGATGATATCAGTCCGTTAACGTAACATTACGGATAATAATTAAAATCTTAATTTGGTCATTAATGTAAGTAAACCTTACATAGTTTGAATCTGAAGTTTATATGTTTTGTAATGATGCAATTGAACAGTCACTCCGCAAACCAAATATTACTTTTATGTTGCAAGAATGAATAAGTATCCCGAATTAAACGTGGGACGTAAAAGATGGTTTATGTGCCATCCTGTATGAAAATCAGTACGTACGTTATAACCTGATTTCAAAAAAACAATCAAAGTGGTACATTTTTGCTTCATGCTGAAATCTATATAATAATATCATGAGTTCAAATTTTAAATGCATGGAAATCTTGAACAATAGCTATATGGGTAGTTAGTTTAAATTTTAATTCAGCTTCGCCATTGGGCATTTTGCAGCTGTAAAAACTGACCAATGACGTTCACTCTGATGATTTTGTACAAAGAGTATAGAAATGGTATAACATCATGACATTTCTTCTGCAACGCAATTAACAACTATTTTTCTGTTATTTGTTTAAAACAGTAAATTAAGCTTTACATTACGTCAATTGATTAAATAATTACAAAATTGTAGTTTCTATTTACGAGTGACAATTGTGATTACGTAGTCCTGGAATCTTGCATTATGTAGTGAAAAACAAACAATTAAGGAGCGTCATTATCTTGTATTTGTTTGTCAAGGTAATGCAATGATTTAATGACAAAGTTAGACTGTTTTATTAGGTCAAATCCTAATTTTTTTTCATCAGAGTCATACAAAAACTATTTTTTTCTGCGAGAGAAGAAGGGATTAAGTAAACAGATTTGTTAAACATCAGTGTCTAATCCATACGGCTTTACTAAGTAATGCTGCGATGTAATTTACTAAATGTGCAAGTGCTTGGAATAAAAAAAATATTTTCACTTTAACATGTAGGGTCTTGGAATAAGTATGTAGAAATATGTCACAATGTAACACAATAATTCACGCGTATAAATGAAGAATTTCTTGTAAGCGATGCTGAATGTCGTCATAGTCTCCTGGTGTGTTTGTAAATTTATCTCGGGGATGGGGGCGTGGACTCCGTGGTCCAGCGGTTATTGTCTTTTTCAGTTCGAATCCCAATCGGGACCAGTTTAAATTCACATGTGAGGTAGCTGTCCATGTTTATACGCCTGTCGTCTTCCACCACCGTTAAAGGTTTAAAGTCGTCAATTGACCCTGGCTGTTTGCGCGACGTTATTCATATACAACATAGATTTATCTCAAAGTAGAGTTGCATTATAAATTAATCACATGGTAAATTTCTGTCCATTTTATCTTCAAAGTGGAATCTCGTACATGACTTATGTAAGGCTTTCTCTTCAATATGTCTCATTTAAATATGTGTTTTCTATACTTTGGGGTAGCGGAGTCAGATTTTAATAAAATGTATAATTACGCAAGATGTATTCATTTGCATTAAGTATATGTGTACTTGTAAGCCATTGAAGTTATCACCGCTACTAAAATCATTTCAATATTGCACGACTTCCATTTGAGTATACTTTACGCATTAACTACAACAAATGTCAGAATGATTTATAGCAAGTCAATTAAAAAATGATTTGGTAAAGGAAATATTCATTGTAAATTATCAACAAAAGCAATTCTCTTTATTTCGTGGTTTCGGACCAACATAATTCTGATTACTAGCTGACTGCGCGACACAACCGGCGGCAAGTGACTTACTCTTAAAAATGACTTATCTAAAACTCCATTACCGATTGAAAACAATAACACACAAAGAATAAAAACATAGTTGTGAGTTACTGGCGGCTATTTTGACCTCAGCATTAGAATACGCACCAATCAGTTTAATTGACTTAATGAGGTACTTCCAGCAAAATCAGCGGCGAACATCGTACGTTTTTTTTTATGTATATAATACCATCATATAACAGCAGATGTCCCAACGGCTTTATATCCCGTGACGTGAACACAACAGATCATCGGGTGGTGGTTGACATGATATGACAACCTGGCGCTCTGTGTGAAGGTGACTCTGTGAACTAATGTTAATCAATCTGCATATGGTAAAATCCGGGAATGTTGCTTTCCCTATCGGTAAATAACTAGTATTAATGTCGTGGGGTACAAACATACTATTAAGATAATACGGACACTTTTTTCAATTAATTGTATTATGTTTTACGTTTCAAAAAAAAGAAATTGCCTGTGTAGCGAAGTATTCATCTATAAGTGTGAATCCTCCTTAATCCCTGATGTAACTTTCAGCCGTATGCTCAAAAAAAACTTCAAGAATTTAAACATCTCCTTCAAACAATAGGCTGATTGAAGATGTTATGATATTATTTGAATTGGGTTGTGATTATGATCATAATTAGATTCCTTTCCGACTAAATAACATATGGATGAAAAAAGCAATTTGATGATGATATTAATATGTCCAGAAAATAATCCGCTACACCGCAATAAGCTCGTGTCATCAGTTGATTTTAAAATTCGTTTTCACAGAAAAACAACAACAACAACAACAACACATTCTAGAAACACATTTTACAGTATTAATCTATTTATCGGCCACTGAGGTAAATTATGAAGTTTCTGAGAGAATGAGAAAATTCTGGTAAATGTAAAAATGGTGTAAAACATTATCAGGCAAATTACAAAGGTCAGTGAAATGTGAAATGTACATTGTTTTACGTGATTAGCTCTTCATAATATCTGCTTTCTTGAAGTGTTGGTATCATATATCAAATTGAACTAAAGAAGGTATAATTATCAATATTAATTTCATAAGAGACGAATCAAATCAGTCAGAAGAGCGCATGGCTGTTGATAATGAGGTCACAAATCAGGACACGTGCGGAGGACATGTTTTTTTCGATGACCATTTATGCAACATGTCACATCCAACGTCGTTTAATACTACTCCAAGATGGGTGTCGACAACTGTTTTAGAATAAACCAATTGGCAATGTTGATATCTCCAAAAGTGAGTTATCACTGATTGAACAAATTTTGATAAATTAGACAAACCATCATATTATTATCACTATATAATAGTTTAGTAAATGTATTTTTACGTGTTATAAGATACTTATAAATGATGTATATTATCACGAGTATCTTAATTTTCAGAGGTCTTTGTCGACGGTGTCAGGAGGTGGATGACTGCCAAGTTATATCAATTAAAAAAAACTTATTGAGAGTACAGTGTTTATGTATGGTGTACCACGCTCTGACATTTAATGTTACACAATAGTTTAATTGACCTTAATAAATCTGAAAGATAATATAATAATTTGTAGCATATTTCTTTAACCGTTACATCGCTTGAAACAAAACATAGGTCTGATACTGTTCAACCATATGACATGAAAATGAAAGGTGGTGATAGAAAGTTGTCTTATTGGTCATAATTACGCCGGTTGCCAACTTTGAGTATATCTACACGGGTCAATTGACTTGGCGTAGAAATGACTATCGATTCACAGTGTGGAATCTTTGTATGCATTTTATCATCATTGTCAGAATAAAATTTAATTTCCTTGTTCGCCGTGCGTCTGAAAAGGAGCGTTGGATATTTTCAATAACGAAGCGATTTATTATACAATGCATAAATAATACAGGCGATACCAACTTCCTGTATTTCCAATAAATCCCCGTAGATCTAAGCCATTCAGCCGTATTAAGATTTATTGATTATTTTTATATTGTGTCGGATAAATTATGTTCAGTCTAAGAATCATCTTTTCGCTGGTAATGATCGTAACACCTGGAAAGACGACCCTGATTCGCTCAAGTTTCGGAGTGTGGACCAAGTATGTCTGAGACTTGGTGAATCATTTATTTATTCTTAACAGCAGTGGTACAATTATATATATATTACATTTGTACTATGGTAATGACATGATATGAAATATGGATAACGTTTAATGTCATTGAGAGTTTTAATTAAACTTACTTTTGTTTACTATTGCGCATGTATGTACCTTAAAATATACTGGTCAGTGCGCATGCGGGTGACTTTTTATGTCCCAGGTACGAAGGAAACAGGTCCCCAGGTACAGTTAATCACGTCTCAGGTACGACGGAACAAGCATGGTAGAACATGATCATTTCTCGTGGCCCACTTCACCTGAATCATCAAAGAGAGCCCGTATCCAGCGCATCTTTTAATATAAGTCTTCTATGTGAACTCGTATCAGGGGTTTTACTTCACCAAACACTTCAAAACGAGCGTGTAACTCATGCTTATAAATAAATAGATTTATTTCGGCATAAGTAACACATAATTGTTCGCAACATACATTAGTAGCTTTACTTTATTCAAGTCTAAATGTTCTTTTACAAATCGTCTTACTAGATTTATTTCATTCATATTTGACCATGTGTTACAGTTTGGTTCATTTTCTTTTAGCATTTTAATTATCTATAAAACATAAACATTGGCCATTATAATTCGTTCTCAGCCTAATTTCATAAATATTGTATGATCAAACATCACCTTACAATGACGTCATGAAACATCTTTTACTCGCACAACAGTAAAGCGAACCTGGTAATACCCGCCCTATGCGTTACTTTCATTCAGCTGGTTTTGTCCCCCCATTACATGCATCCATACATTCACTAAAATATTTTCTGCATATATTTTGCAGTCGTCTGTCTAGACTCAACACATGCATACACCCGGCAAAATGCCTCGTCATTGTATTATTGTATACGGACACTGTATTAATATACGCAGGTTCCTGATATAATAATCTCATTTACTATCCATAAATCTACGTGCAGTCCCAGCTCCAACGTAATGCGATACCAGAGTGACCTATCTGACCAGTAAATAATCCAACTCAATCACGTTATACAATTACTTCAATATTGCCATCACAATATGTTATTACAATTTGTGTTAGCCATGATGAACTTCCTTTAGAAACAGCCCACGCGCTGTAATTGAAAGATTGTGTATCTATGTAACCTTTTCTTTCTATCATCACTGTATTTATTAGTTTTATCGCTTTTCACATTAACTGATTGCAAGAGGCCATATTGTCGGTCAATGCGTTTTAGGTACTTTGCACTTGGACGGAATAAGGCCATAAAATGAAGGTATTCAAGTGTTTTATACCAAGTTTTCCTAATATACTGTAATAAAATACAGTAAAAATGTCTGTATAGGCCATATTTGAGAGAATAAGCCAGTGGTCTATATTTGAATTGGTCTTTATTGAGAGGTTCAAATACATTAAACATGCTACTTTTAGAAATATAACTGTTGACTTTCACTTTCCTTTTACAAGCTCATGTTTAACTATACACTATTCACGAGGTAAATTACGTTGTAACACATTTGAAGGGAAAGAAGGGTCTATTTCCATTTTTATAAAGAAGGAGATATTCCGTTCTTCCGCTCACATTTTCATATTCTTGTAGAATGCTATACACAAAGTATCCTTATTTAGACCACGCGGACAGGCTACACGTGTCAAGTGTCTATTTGTTGGTGAAGCACTTTATGGCTGGTTTTAATCAAACCAGAAGACAGTATTACACTAGGAGTGGTTCTAGACGGCTTTGTATTAAATGACTCACGCCTCTTTATAATATACGTGTATTAAAACAAAATACAATCAAGTCTAGACCATGGTTTGAAATAATAAAATAATTTTGTACAGAACACTCTTGGGGATACAAAAAATGAAGACAGCAAATATAGCGATAAATCAAAGAGATTGAAAAAGGCTGTTTTATTTTAACCAATTGTAAACAATGGACATTTCATTACGTTTGTCTATTTTAGACTAATATTATGATATCTGTCAAGCAAGTTTTTTAAATTTCTATGTTGGGCTGCATGATAAATCAAAGCACTGAAAGCACTGGAGGATCGATTGTCTATGAACAAGAATAGTAATTACGATTACGTTGACAAGAATCTTAAACCAAAGTCTGTATAACCTTGATTTGCTTTAAAAATTATCCATTGACCCCAAATGAAATGCTACCCTCTTTCTGGATGTTTCTGTCTTGCAGTTAATATACTTAAGTAGCAGCTCATCACACATAGTGATATCAAGATCAGAACTTATCACGTATTTGATGGAACAATCTGGTTCATTTGGAACAAAACAAATTGAATATTGTAAGAAAAGTATCTATTGAAAACTAAGTTTATAGTTCATAGGTTCACATTCTGTAGCTACTACGTTTCACCGTTGTCACACTTGAACATTAAAATATCGCTTATACTAAGGTATCTTACTAGAAATCGATAAAAAAACCCAATTTTCAGATGATATTCGTCGATGATCCCAAACTGTTGTCCAAGATTAAGTGACTGAGTCAGAAGGTGTATCGAAATCCCGTTATCTGATTGGCCACTTACTACCAATCAAGTGAACTGCCCCAATAGAGCATATGTAAAACATTACGATATATAAATGCCCCTAAACAGCATATGTAAAACACATAACTGAAATATCGAAGTATCGCATTCAGAGGAAAGAAAGGATTTTACGATAAATTAAACAAGCATACATATCTTAATATTCATCAAATAAAATCATCCTTTTTGTAGAAATACACTCTTTTCTGAACAATAAAAACTAATGTTTTTGAGAGAAATATTCGAAATATTGTTTAGCCCGCAGGAGCCTACTAACTGGTTTCGAGCTTCATACATTAAAATGGTAAACGATTTGCTCACTTTTGTTCGGATATATATACAGAACTACTTGCTAAACTACTAATTGAAACACTTATTGAGGCATTATCTCATTACTTCTTACGAAAATTGGTGACAAGCAATGGCAGCCTTTGCCACAATGTTTTCAAAAGTCATCTGCTGCAGATGTAGTGAAATGCGGTATTATAAGGTAAAGGGTTAAACGCTATTCATCATTGGAAACTCAAGTGGATACTGCAGAATTAATAACATTTAGTTTCCTCTCAGATAACGTATCGCCCTTCAGAAAATTACAATAATCAAAGTTTAATTGGTCTACAATGGACAACACACTAAACAAAACGAAGTGTTTACGTCACACGATGGAGAATTTATTAGCTGTAGACACGACTGGGGTGTTTGGTATCCGACCTTTAATTAAACAAAAAATGAAGAGGGAAGTTTTGTGCAAAGTTTAATATAATGACATGACGGTGTATATTAAACAGCCATTGAAAACGTCTGTTGTGTAAATGGAGGCAGAAAATGATGTTCTTCATGCGGGGCCAGACCCGCAACCTTCTGCTTGCAAGTCAGCTACCCTATCAACTGAGCTAATCGGGCTGATGGGCATACAAACTACTGTAAACACATGTTATATTATATTATATTGCACTGTAACAATTTTATCACATTGTCGTAAATCGGTTTGTTTGCTCGTACGAAAATGTATTTATATAGATGTAACTTTTTATATAGATGTACGTGTTTATATAAATGTACATGTTTATGTAGATTTATGTGTTTATATAGATGTATGTGTATATATAGATGCAACTTTTTATATAGATGTAACTTTTTATATAGATGTACGTGTTTATATAGATGTAACTTTTTATATAGATGTACGTGTTTATATAGATGTACGTGTTTATATATAGATGTACGTGTTTATATAGATGTACGTGTTTATATATAGATGTACGTGTTTATATATAGATGTACGTGTTTATATAGATGTACGTGTTTATATATAGATGTACGTGTTTATATATAGATGTACGTGTTTATATAGATGTACGTGTTTATATAGATGTATGTACATGTTTAATATGCATTAAGGTATCCGTTAACTTTATGCTTTAAATTGTAGTAAGCATTCTAAACCATTGTACTAAGTCAACTGGATAAACAAAGAAATTTTGAATCTCGGGGCATGTTTTACCTCATGTTACTTTTGTTTATTCTATCCACGCCTCTTCTAATGCTAACAAACGAGATAAGAAGACAATTGTTATACCGTGTCTCCATTTTACCGATGATATCTTCTGTCTGTTCATCAAAGTATCCTGTTACAACAGAATTGCAAAGGCGATGCATAATTAGACCAAATTTCCAATTAATAGCATTTTGCGGCGCATTAACTGAAACATGGATTGATTATGCTCAATATATGAAGCAAAAAATAAGAAATGGAACTCTTTCCAGCGTGTGAAGACAGTGAACTAATATTCAATTAATGACATCGCCTTTATTTTCAAGCTCTGCAAAACATAAAACTGACGTGTATCATAAAATTTGTCCTCACGTTATTTAATTAACTGAGTTATATTGCTTGTGATTAATGCTGCTCATATTGCGTGGTAAATTGGCAACATTTTAAGGTTTATCAGTGAGAAATGTTCGTGCAGATTGACATCTTCTATAGTATATAACATTGTACTGGCTGGCTTTGGTATGATTACTTTGGAAATTCGTCAAATACTCATAGGTCAAGTTTAGTTCAATTGAACTGTATCTGAATGTAACTTCAGTATTATATTAATAACAAAGATTATTTACTTCATTTTTTAAAATCCTCTTATCTTTTAATGAAAACAACATTTAAAGGTTGGACTTATATCATTGAACATATTCATTTGCTAATTCTGACAACGTTGTCACGGGTGAATGTTATAATTGTTCGGGTGGTGGTATGAATTGTAAAATAGGTAATCACACTTCAAAAGTGAAATTCCGCTAAGTATTTGTTTCAAGCTTATAAAGTGCACATCTGCATACCATTCCGAGATCCTGGCTTTTTATAAGTACTAGATGAATCTCCTTTAGTTGTCATGGTTTTTGAGAATTAGGTATTTTTGAATCGGTGCTATTCGTGCACTTCATTTCACATGATATTATAGGGGTTAATCATATTATTTCAACAAAGTCGTCTATTGTAGTGGATTTATTCATAGAAACATGAATTAAAAATAAATTTCACGGAAAAAATCATTGTTACGGATATTAAGCCTCTAACTCTGATACCCATTTTTGCATGGGCCCAAAATACGCAACTGGTCGACCGTAAAGTAAACAAACAGTTTGATGATTGGGGTCAAACACTTGCTTGAAGCTTATACGACATCAACTTGCTACCACGTACTTACCGACGGTAATTGTAGTGAAATATTGAGAGTTCCTGGGTAGTACTCTGAGCAAAACGTATGACTAATACAGCTTCACAATTTAAACCATATTACAATCCAATAAGAAAACACAATATTTCATCACACGCCAATAATTGATATAAAACTAAACCCCCGTACATCATGTGAAGACCATTATTAAATCTGCAGTTTCAATCAGCGACGTTCCGTGATACAAATCACACCATTCACCAATAACAAGTAGATCATTATATGTCATCTGATTGTCTTTTGTCATATCTGGTGATGGTGTAACAGAAGTCAGTTGACACACAATGCCCATACATGGTGTATGATATTTATGAATTAGCGCGATAAACTGTCTTACCCAGCTTATAACGCGATACAGCACATAACGTGATACAGCTAATGACACGACACAGCTGATGACGTTACACAGCTGATCACGTGACACAGTTTCTGACGTGACACAACTCATATATTCAGATATTTTTTCAGCGATCGACTAGCTTAGAAAATAATGTGCGGTGACATCAAATCTAGTTTCAATCAAAACACAAGTACAGTCTTTGATCATCGCCGCTAGCTTTTCTTTCAGCATTTTCATTTTATATTATATTAAATCATTTGAAAACAATCACATTAATGCCATACAAAAATTACAATATTTCACAAGTTTTCATTCGTTGGTGGAACATACTATTATATCGACATAATTATGTTCGTATTTCATTGTCTCTATAGTTTCATATCGTTTTTATGACACGTATTATAAAATACGCTTCCCGTAAGCCATATTTAATCATCTTATAGTTTTATTATTTTCCGGTATGTCTCAAGTACTTTAAGATGCGATTTCCATAAAATAATTATGCAAGTTTCATACCTGAATATTCAACTTAATTCGATATTGATTCAGCCCGTTAAGCTTCCAATGAATCGTTAATTTTACTATCGTATTCAGTACTTTCATCAGCATGATCAATACAGTCTTCAACGCTTCAATCGAAATCGGAATTATTTACCCATCCATACTCAATATTTACCGATTTTAAACGTGTGAGGCTTTGTCAAGATTTACTGATCGGGAACAATTACATTTTCAAGTTAATTGGTTACTATACGTTTGTATATGCACTCAGTACATCGCTGTGGCTGTTGAGAATAATATTTATGTTGTCCATCAATGTTTTATATTGATTCTATATTATCACTGAGCCATATTGGCATTTTAAGCACAGCGGGCGGACGAATGCTTTGTCAATCTGGTACAACTCAACTGTAGCTAAATATGTGAAAAACAAAGTACAAGTTACTCTTTATTTGTTTCGCTGAGCGAAAGGTTCACATCTATACCATACATATCTATCTCGTACACTTGGCATTATATTGATTTCATGTTTTCACCTTAATTGTTCAGTTTAGCTGTCTAATGACAACGTATACGTGAAACATTCTAAAAATGAACCAAAACACGTGATTGGTCGTTGAATGTTCAAACTGGCCAATGACAATGCTCAAAGTTGTTTGTCATAGTTGCCTCAAGCGACCAGTATTCAATGGACTAGTTTTGTCTGGGGAGACATTCTGATGTTGCTGGCCTCAGTTATGAAGCTATCGTGAAAACAGACTTTAAACACGGTTCATAATTCATTCCACAGTCGTTTCAACCAAACAAATCAAAGTATGGTAAATATTTTTAGAATATCAAGTAACCAAATATTTCAATCTTTCAATGTGGATTTTCTTACGACACGATTAATTTCTGGTAATTCTTAATTTACGTAAATTCCCAAGCATTTTCTTCAAAACTAGTATCAAGTGTTGATACTTTCATCAGATGGTAATCATGATTCATAAATTATTTGTAAACAGACCCAACTTCTTGAAAGGTTAGAGATGTTGCTATTTTAATATTATTGATAGGTTTCTAAATAAAGAGTGTGAAGAACCGTGTGATAGGTTTAAAGCTGAGATTACGCGATGACATTCTAGGTATCAAGTCACCATACCTTAATTGTCTTAAGACCATCTGTGTGTTGTCGTATGTTACTAACTAACAGTTTCCACTTCAATTTTCTGTAGAATTAACGACATGATATATCATTGTAGTCGATGTTTATGTAACAGGGATAATGTTTGTACATACAAAACAGCGGGGATGTTAAATATGTACACAGTGGCTGAGCCTTGTTGATTAATTGTTCATTTATCTTCATTAAAATCTATATCCTTTAATTTCAGACTATTAATCAGATACGTACATACCGGTGCCTTATGACAAATGCATTTTAGATGTCATATGATGTAAAAGGATGAGATGAAAGTGTTTTAATTCCTTTACTGTTCGTGCCTTATTAAAATACAGTCAGCAGAATAAAGTTTATATCAGACGGTGCGGACAGTAAACTGGATTTACTTGTTGACAGTTTTCGTGAATTGAGAAAAAATGTGATTCTCAAAGGATTTAATCTCGACTCTTGAACTTAACAACATAAGGTGATCATGTTTATGAAGATTTTGGTAAGTACACATGTTTATATATTTTTCAATATTCGTTCAAGCAGTGATGTTGAACTGCTTGTTTTTGGACATTTTATTCATTTTATTGTCCGAGTGCCGCGGGTGATTTCGGTAAGCGGTCATAGATACTAAAAATAAAAAAAAAATGTGGTTTAGGAACGCTCGGCGTACGTTACATCAACCTTATTTCCAATCCCTTAAAGATGGCAACACCAAATTAGTACTTTACACGGCCTTGTTGAACAAATGCTAGACTTAGTATTGATTCAATCATTCACGGTAATCAAGAATGGTTTATTACGTGTAGACGCTTGTAGGGACGTCCATGGTTGAGTGGTTACGACCTCTGATTATCAATTACTAGCCTCTTGTCGCTGTGAGTTCGAATCCCACCCAGAACCAGATAATTTTCACAGCTGAGGAAGCGGTATAGGCAGTTTACGGACGGTCAGTGGTTCTACACCTGACCGTCGGTGCGATGTTAAATTCATCTACAACAAAAATCAACAAGAATGCACTGAGACAAACATGTGTATGTAAATTGAATAATCCCTGTATTTGTGATTTGGTTGTTACTGGTTATGGACACCCTACGTGATTCAATTAAAACACGTTTTTTTGTATTAAAAGTAAAGTACATTAAGTGTCTGTTGAATTATAATTGCGCCTAAGGCATAAGTTATAAAGGCAGAAGAAAATATATATACACAACAAAGGAAAATAAATAAATAAATATACATATTTATTTTTTTTCCTATAATGCATACATGTATTATCATTCACTGATCAAACGTTTTCCTTATTATCAGAATGACTTAAAAAGTAAACAAAAAAGTTTTTTTTGTTCGTAAAATTATGAACAAAAAATGCCTGATTTAATATAAGAATCATACCAAGGCGGAGTTTATAAGTGACAAACACGAAGTTCCACATTTAGCTTTAGGTAGTCGATACGATCGTATCAATTAGTCGACTGATGGGGATTAAAATTCATATGAAGTTGTCTGAAATATAAAACATTCTGTTATACGCCTTTGAAATGAAAGTCTGGTTTCAGCACTCAGAACTCTGTATGTATATAATGCTAGTCCGCTAACAACTTTGTTATATACGTCGTTGCTTTGAATAGATTAATATGCTGGAATATTTCTGCATACACTTAGCGAGTGTAACTTTCGTGAAAGCTTACTAAATTTTCGTGAAAATATGTTTTATTTTCATGAAAATATTTCATCGTCCACTAATTAAGTACGTTTACTATCTGGTAAAGAAATCTTATTGTGAAAAATGATTGAATTTTCGAGAAAATGTCTTTGTTTTTCATTAAAATCCGGTAGATTTTCGCATAAATATTCTGATTATTTCAAGCAGAAATATGCCACCATAGTTGAATGTTTGTTTCCTAAAGATGAAATTTCAAATTTCAATTTCAAATGATCGAGAACTGCTGAGAACAGTTTGCGAACAATCTCTGTCTGGATCAGAAATAGGAATGTTGTAAGCGATGTGCTCGAAAAACTTATTCAGTCATCATGGCCTGATTAGCAGGAGAGGTTTCTGACAAATAACGACTGTTTTCAGCATGTTCTGGATAACTCCAGTGACTTATTCATAATGTTGGGAAATGGTCCGGTCCAATTGGGAAAAGTATGTGGTTTGATGCTAAAATTGGAAAAATGTGTGATTTGACGCTAAATGTGGAAAAAATGTGTGATTTGATGGCAAAATTGGAAAAATGTGTGATTTGATGTCAAAATTGGAAAAAATATGTGGTTTGATGTCAAAATTGGAAAAAATATGTGGTTTGATGGCAAAATTGGAAATAAATGTGTGATTTGATGCCAAAATAGGAAAACAATGTGTGGTTTGATGGCACAATTGGGAATTTTTAGGTCGGGAAAAGAGACAAATGTCTTTATGTTCAATTAGGAAGGTACCCAAATAATAGGAAAAAATTGCTGAAGTTATCAGTCAAGTTACTAACACATTCTTAATGTTTTGTACACGGTTGTTGTAAATCAAACTACTTTGTATGTCAACTGTGACTTGTTCATATGGGAGTAACCGTCTATAAAAGAAGTCTGGGCTCAAACTATATGTGTTATTTTCAGAGCGGACGGGTGTATACAGCAATAATTGATCTATAAGAAACTCATGTTGTATTTGAAGACACTGAAAAATTCATTAAGTTAGAAATAAATAAACCACGCATGGTCTGTAGATGTCTGATATTAATTCAAACGATAATACCTGGCGTTACATTTCGTAATATTCTAAATTCAACCTTACAGGCAAGTTTGTCTAGACGCATAAATTTATTTGGTAACAGAAAAGAACCTATTAGTAACGATAAAATAGAGGAAAACGAACAATTTAATACCCGCTGTGTTAAACATTGTTGACAGACTACAGTTAATTCAGTTAATTAGCTTTCTGATTAATCTTCGTCAAAAGGAAGATCGTATTAAGCACACTTACTAAACGTTAGCTGTAATGTTTATGTTATTAAACAAAAATATATAGATGTGATCGTCAGAAATGAAATGCATTCTAAATCATTAGCTAAAAGTTCAATATATGAATAAAGCTTAGAAATTCCGTGATAGAGAACGGAGTGCACAGTATGAACTACCAACTTGTAGATAACTTTACTAACACCGTAAAAACTGATGAAGGAAGAATTCTGAGTTGTGCAATTCATGATACTAACCTTTGTTTGATCATAACTTTGATTGCAATTATATTTCACCATTGCGAACTTTTTCCTTTTTATTCAAACTAAAATTCAAATTCCTCGAACAATATTCCCAATACGAGGTTGTTCGATTTAGACCACATACAGTAATTACAAGGCTAATGAACTAAGTCTTTCAGAAAAGTATGCATCGAGTATATCTCTCATTTTCTGTTTAAGTTAATGCTATTAGGTAGGATAGTACGTTAGTAGAACTATGACCAGCGTCACGTGTCGTCATGGAAAGGTTTCACACGATGTATAGTCAAGGTTTTCTAATCGTCTTAATGGTTCATGCGTGTATTATTGATCTGAATTATGTTGTGAAGAAAATCACATGTAGATACTTTACACTAAGACATAACAAGTCAGCATTTAAAGTATTATTTCTAGTTGTCTATGCTTCGTAGTTTATACACTGCTCAACCTTTTGCTTTATAATACCGCATTTCCCCGCATCTGGAGCCGACGACGTTTTAATACATTATGGCAAACGAAGCCATTGCTTGTAATGAGTGATGGTTTCTTTTGCCACAATATTTACCACTCTGTCGGAGAGAATTCTTTAATAATTTTTTAAATGTTCTGTATATTTGCTTTGAATTTGGAAAAGTCCAAAATATGCTTATGAGTAAAAGGGTTAATAAAGACATCTCACCCTTTGCATTTCTTGTATCTCCTGCATAATTAAATATTTGATTCATCTTCTATTTCTGACGTATTATACATTGTATACCTGCTAAAACATTGTCAGAATTACCAAGTTTATCTACATGTGTCTATCAAGTATCCTGAATTGAATTGAGAACTTGATCATTTATGTATCCGAATCAAAACCAGCGTTTAAAACATTGACTTTGACATTGATAGCAATTATCGGGAGATTTAATTTCATAAAAAAATCACTCTGAGTCAAAGGATAAGGTTTGGGTGTGACATACTTTGAAACACATTTTTAAACCATCTTTTACAAGTAGAACTGTTACCATAGCACGTTTATCATCCTCGAATAACGCATTTGAAAAAAACGTCACAAAATAATAACATCTAGCACCATCTATTATTTATATTCCATCCCATTCATAAGATTATTAATTGATAACATGGAACAACCTGTTTTAAACTTAAAAGCACATATACAACTGTACGTTCCTCTGCGATGGTTGTCCATCGTACAGCCTTTGTCTTCCTCGTCATAACATTCCAACATCACATTTTACCAGGCTAATGTTATTGTCGTTTACCGTGTCATTCACTAATATCGTGATGTGTGTTAGTTGGTGTACCATTGAATGTTCATACGTAGTATTCGCCGCATGTATAGCATGTCAAGAGAAATATAGCCATCATGTGACATGTTATTGCCCAAAATGACAGAACTCTAATTATAGCCTTATTGTATCTGAGAGATCCTGTCATTTCAGCAAAATGATATTGTTACTGTCCGCTGTCGGTAAACGTGATATGGTTTTTGATTAATTACTCGGTCGGGGGCTACTTGCCGGTAGGAAACTTTTGTAGGAAGCAACAAAACAAGACCTTCTGCCGGCATGCTTTAACGCAGCAATTAATTTACAAGGTTTGCCTGGAAAATTTCTTGTTAGATTCATCTCATATATCGAAGAAAGGCTCGCAATCTTGTTGGTTTTACCTTTGAGCTGTTGTCATAATATAGAAGTAATATGAGGTTGTTATTACCACGAGGAAAAGATGAGAATGTCATTACAACGTAAACACATAATATCCCGACTAGAATCTTTGGTGCCGCGATACTTTATCGTTTCAGATGGAGTCTCAAAGGTATGGATCATTTAAAGACACTGCTTGGTTTTCTTTCATTTTCATATTTTAGCAATTGGGATATTAAGTAGTGCCACTTTTCATTTTATGTCGCCTTTGCTTGTAGAGTCGCGGCAGGTGATATCCTTCTGTGAAAATTTGACAAAAATGTTGATTCTCCTCCATATATATGGAGAAGTTGCCGGCTCCTTGTGGTAGGGTAAGTTAGTACTGGTTAGTATACAGTCCAGGAAAACTGGTTAGGTGAACCGGCCGCCGTATATGACTGGAAGAAAACTACCTGTAGAATATGTCAGTGCAGCTACTGTGAAATGTGTCCTCTAAACATGCGCATTTATATCAGTTATCACTCATTGTATCATATACAAAACGCTGAAACCGTTGAGACTTTCCAGTCATATATGCTTTATCATAAAATGTTCTTGTTTGGCCCAAACATTCATCTGTAACGTAACTCATATGAAATAAGTAAAACAGTTAAACAACGAGTAATACAAGGCTTATGTCGACCATTCTAACGGTCTCACAAACTTCCGCACTTATATTTTAAGGAAATGAGGAACAAAAACACATATGCTGAACAGTAATATAATAAATTATTGATAACTTTGATCAACATTATCTTGATAACAAAATGTATACAAATTGCAAATATGCTCTCCGCAAATAAGGCCTTAAAACAGGTTTGTTACCGGTTACCCGACCAACCCATCTTTTACCTGCCGACTCAAAAGTTTTTACAGCATCCAAATCTTAGTGCTATATTGTAATTTTCTAACAGTGTTGTCGATACTTGTAAAATAAAAACGTAAAAGAAAAAAATCCCTACCTGCCGACTCACATTTTTTGGGCATGTAACCGGAAACAAACTTTTTTTGTTTAGGCCTATGGTGCTTGTAAACAGAAGTGATGAAAGACAAATGATCACGTGACAAATGCCGAAAGCAAAGCACGTACTGCTCATTATTAAGTTATGTAAACTAACCAATGACAAACAATAAAATGCAAATTATAACAAAAGTTTACCAACGATAAAAAATATAGAATCATAATTAGCTGATACAGTCTAGCGACACCGAGGTCACGTGATATCTTACTGGTTATTTATTTTGTTATCCGAGCAGCTCAATAAGAAAGCTCGTATACGTCTGACAGCTACTTCCGGACTTCGTTTATACTTCTCCCTGGCTAATGAATTTGACGAATGTTTAATTTATGTTGAAATATAATCTATACCTGAATAGGTTCTCAGTGAACAGCTCGCCTTTCTATTAACATAATGGAAACTGGTTGTTTACTTAAAAGGAATATTTATGTGGTCGTCTGTGGAAGGCGGAATTGATGAGACGTGTCCAGTGTGTATGACTAAGTACACATGTATGGTGCAAGTATTACCTTTCTACAAACAACAAGTTATTTTTCCCACTCTCTTATATACTTAGAGCAACAAAATAGCCACATGTACACAATAAGGGGATCTCCACTAAGGGGATACTCAAATAAACCTAACGTCATGTACACTGCTCCCTCCGAAGAGCGACACCTGTTGGATTCGCAAAAAATGTTGTTCTTTGGAGGGAGTTGTTGTGCGGATGGAATTAATACATTCGCGACAGGTGTTTTTTATTATGTGTATGCGTGCCTTGTACTGTCGTTAAGGGAGGGAGCACTGTATACAGAGTAAAACCTTTATGTATATGTTTGGTTTTATCCAAAAAACCAATCCACCTATATTTCGTTTATTTCTTATAAACTTACCATACTTTAGAAGATTATATTGTTAACATATAAACACATTGTTTGCATGCATATATATATCTTTTTTTTATTTTGTGAACACAATAGTAAACACAAATGTTCGGTGCCCATTGATTTACTTTGATAGTTCTTGGTTTTTGAGCTTTTCAATGACGTCATCAACGATTTCACCGCATGGAAGTAAACGTCTGTTATATAAGCAGTTAACTTATAACATTTAGGTTCAAACTTACAAAATGTCTCACGTTCAGTTTTGTTATTTGACTATTTCTTTTTTGTCACAACATCCATTAATGCATTATGTTACCATCAGACCATGCTACAAAGATAAATGTGTCTTTTCAAACAAACACCACCTTTGTGTAATGCTTTAAGTGAACGTTAAGATGTTATATCAAGTTGTACTAATATCATCAGTGTCTTTAGAAGGCGCAACGATTATGTATGTTGTTTGTGTGTTATATTTCATGTGATGTTGCTAGTGGTCTATGTTGTTGTTGTGAAGGGGCGTATTGGTTTGTCGAATTGTTGTTTTTTAGTTTTGTTGTTATTCGTATATGACATTATATATTTTTACAACATAAAGCGGATTAAAGTTGGTGGTCAGGTGTGATGAAGGCCGTCGCTAAACTTTTCCGTACCAGTGTTGGCATGTATTGTTGTAGTTTGTATCATGTGTTAGCATAAAGGTCCACTCTGAACTAACAACCAGAGTATGATGTTGTTTAATGAAACATATACAATACGAATAACAGAGATGAAAACTTTTTCAAGACTTTAAATTTTCGATTTTCTCTAAGTATAAAGGTAGCCTGTCATAATTTCTTGATTATACATTTTACATGTTCTTTAACACAGTTTGTTGTCACAGTGTTTACCCATTCTTGTTCCACATCAGTTTTCATTGCCACAATGTCATCTATAATATCAAAATAAAGAATATGTCACACAAGTCGTGCTATTCACAGTTAAAACTCAAATATCTCTATCCACTCCATGAAGACTTAGTTCAGGAAGGTTTATGCATTAAATCCAATCTTATATGATATAATACAACCCTAATATTAAGATGATCGTGTATTTCTCTTCCTTTTGGTAGTATTTATTTTCTGGGAGGTGATTTGAACATATTTCATATCGGAGTAATGCCGTCAGCATATAAGTTGATAGAACAGATCAAAAGAACTTAATGTTTATTATGTCTTGAAGGTTTTCATTGTATCTTTTCATAGAACTATGATAATGGATTGCCTGTGTTAATCAACTTTGAATTATGAATACCATCTCGCTATTGATGTTAATTTATAAGCCAATATATTTTCCCCCAGTAATAAGGGATTGGTATTAACTCTATCAAATCTTATATGCGTATAGCAACACAGTCATTATTGGAATAAAAGCATAAGGCGGTGGTCGAATGGTTAGGACCGAATGCGAATTGGATTAGCAATGACCGATTGTTAAGCCTTGTCTCTTACACACGTTACGTTTCATATTGTCAGGTTCTATCCCTTATTATCCCATGTTTATTTATTTCTGTCTGAAATGTTCTATTGGTTGATATTTATGTGATGCTATAACTACTCGTGTTTTAAGTGGTATAAAATGTGGCATACACAGTCATTAGAACGTCAATCATATCAAACCATCGGTTATGATCTCAGACTCGTAATCACCAGCCCCTCACCGCTGTGAGTTCGAATCCAAACCTACAACAGAGAATTTTCATATGTTAGGAAACAGCCTAGCTAGCTTATTGAAGGTTGGCGGTTCTACACAGGTGTACACCTGGGTACTTATACCTTGGCCGTTTGTTTTCTCTGCTTCCGCAACTTTGATGCGGAGTTAAGATGTCGTATTGCGGCGGCCAGTACGGGTCTGGACTTTAGAGAAGTCTACAGACTTTGGTGAAATCTACAGATCTCGGGCTTCTGTGTTCGAACCATGGGCGTGACACATGATCTCTGAAGACACAGCGTTATCCACCACTTATTCAAACAATTCATGCGGAGAAGTTTGCAGTTACATGCAGAAGTAAGAAATACTTGAGAAATGCCGCTTATCAGAAATTTGGCAGCGAAACAGTTAATTAATAAACCTAATTAGGATTTTTTAACACAACACAATACACCGATACATTTATAGACATTCAAACTCTTGAATACGATTCAGTGCGGGGTTTGTGATGTGGCTTAATGCAGAAGGTTGACTGGGAATCAATCGTGCTATAGTCATGTAACGCGTATATTCCAAGTCGTACTATAACAATGATACTAGATTAATAGGCAATATTCTCCCTTGTGATTCGTGTATTGTGATAAATGAGGAATGTCATTGCTAGGTTATTGCCGCGGTCATTTCTTTGATCCTATTACTTGGAGAACTGTGACATGTATCTAAAGGACAATTATTCGTGAAAGCATTAAACGACGGTTAACAATTCAACTTAGAAAAGTTCACTGCGGTTATGTAATGTGTTGAAAAAAAATACATTGAAAAAGTGGATGATTGAACATTTTATGCTACCAAGAGCTTTTATCAGCATCATCAATTGAAATCCAAAATCTGAATACAGATCGCTTTATAAATTTGTCATTAGTAATCGTGTGAATAATCAAAAACAAAAAAAATAATCTCAAAAATAACGAACTACCAACTTTTCAAAAATGCTACATTTCGAGAAACGAAATTCAAAAGCGATGGATAAAAGAAATTTCGCTATAATATAGACGGATGTATGGGTAAAACTTGTAAACAGGGCCGACAATAGCGTAAATTACGGAGGTTTTCAAGCCATTATATTGTCTGTCCAATGCCTGTAACTGTAATAAAGCGCAGATTTTGGGAGCAGCTTTTGCAAAGTAATGCAATGGATGACCTCGAGCGAAACACTGATTCTGTGTTATTACACAGCCTGAAAACTATCTTCTCAGCTGTGTCTCGTGACACTTTAAAAGGTTTGATAATAAACATTGCTTGAAAAAAATGTATAAGCCATAAAATACTAAATTTGAAGTTGTTTATCTGCTGACAATGGCTTTAATTTATACTTCAAAGAACTGGTTAAAAACTTTCCATTTAAATTTGTTTCCAGCAACGACACATTTCCTGGTATCAAATCGTTCATTTCTTAGCACCAGTAAGTAACTAGTCGCTTTTTAACTGTAGATAATATTTTTATTCCACATAATCTAAATGCATACATTCTAAATATTGTTTGACCGTCTAACCGCTTTCTTATACGGAGCTTATGGTTCTTAGACAAAAATATTTTATGAGAGTTTGATTGACGTGTCTAATAGAAAGTGTTTTTCTCGGCATGAAGATAGTGTATTGGGATTCCAGACGGAGTATTTTAAAACATCACGCTATGATTAAATTGCTATGCAGCCTATTTGTCCCTTGTCAGAATTATCTTGCGATTTCTGTAATCTGGCGATCGCCTCACAAACGGGTTCATTCACACTTTGTACTTCACCGTCTGGTAGAGCATTTAGCACTATCGTTGATTTTTTTAAGTATTAAAAGACATGATTGGCTTAAAAATACGAGTACAGGAGTTAAGTGTTACCTCCGCTTGTAGCTTAATTAAGACCAACAAAGCTGCTTAAATTAATAAATTTTGAAGATGTTAAAATGTTTAAGATGTTCTGTTGACTCCAGAATGTGCAATAATTATTTACTGATATAAAATGAACGTTGGTCAGGACAGGAATACAATGATAGGAAATGTACATTGTGCTCACAAAATCAAGTTGGCGACGAATTTCATTATTTATTTCATTGTTCATTGTTCGCATTTTAATGATGTAAACATTGTCATGTCTCATTCTTTAAATAAAAGCCCCAATATTTTTGTGGTTCACAATAGCATGAATACAGAAAATTGAAAGAAACTTGTTAAACTGTAAAATGTAAATTCTTGTCTAGAATATTACCAGTTGTTAAAAATCCACGAGACTTATTTGCCACCACTGTGAAAGTATTTTTTTTTCTTTTTTTGGTTCTTTTTTTCAACTATACAGTCTGGTAATTGTATTTACATACCTACTTTATCACAACCCTTATTACATAATTGTCCAATGCTGATGTGAAAACAATAAACTTGTAATTTCATTTCTCACAATAACATTCATAAAGACATTTTCAACTAAAACTGAATATGTTTCTTAAAGATGGTCCAAATTTCAAGATTTAAAACTAATTTCATCATGAAGATTACATCTGATGAATTGCATAAAATACTTTTATATATATAATTGTATATATTTTAGTTATATATATAATTCAAATAAATTTAATGACATAGTAAGAAAAAAGTCAGACAGCTTCAATAAGTAGAAAATTGTAACTACATCGTACAATGCACTAATATAATGGTGACCATACTGTTAAACAAGCAAGTGTAAAAATCCGGCCTTACATCCTTAAAACAGTTCAAATACGCTAGTTTGTTCTTTTCCTAACCTTTATGTTGGCCTATAAAATAATATATTCATCATGATGTTAATTAAGTATCTTGTTTTAGAACGTCTATGAACATAGAAGGCCAACTCCTACGGAAATTATTTCACATATTCTCCCACCGTTTTACTTTGTTTTTAACTCATTTTTTATGTATATTTTTCCACTGTAGCTTCATGTAGTATGGCATTGTATTGAAACATGGCTCTGTCTATCATATATCTTTGAGAAAGGAGTTTCCTATACAGTGAAACCTCTCCAAAGTAACATCCTTTGGGAGACGCAAAATTATGTCGTTGTTGAGAGGTTGCCGCTCTAGAGACGTTAGATAAATAGTCAAGTCGTACAGCGGGGAAAAGGTATGCTGTGTTTGAAGGCGGTTTGTCGCTCAAGAGAGGGTCGCTCTGGAGAGGTTGCACAGTATTACTTGCAAGATAGTGTCAACATATTAAATCGGTCAAATAACAGTATGTTATGCGCTGCTACATAAAAATTGGTGTTCTTCTGTGTAATATATCATAAACCAACAATTACGTGTTTTACCGTCTTCTGAACTGCTTTTTTATCTTTGATAACAAGTTATCTTCAGATGGCTGCCCGACAAGGTGGCACATTAATAATTCATGATGTTTTATGACAGAAGTTTGTTGACACGCAACTTTGTATCATACTTCGCGTTGTGTCTCATTAAAACTTTGATCAAAGCAACGGAACATTTATATCGGGTATCGACACGAATCGCATGTTGTTAATATTCCGGAGGAAATTAAAATCGAATTGTTTGTATTGACGTAGATGTCTGAATGGGCTCCTGATTTAAGATGTCTGAAGTTTTTTTTTATTTAATGAATATTATGCTAAGGTTTTTTTAAATTTCTTAATTATTTTGCCCAGGGAAATTCAATGTTTTTTTCTACGTCTTTACATTGTGGTATATTTCTAGTATTGTGTTTAATAAAATTAACACATATATAACATAAACTTACCTATACTATTCTGAAAACAGCTGTTGGCATTATCGCTTTATTGCCTAACTTTGTATGTTATCTACGTCCCTAAAATAAAAACAAAGTCCACAAAATAATCGATAAATTTCATAACGAAGTAAAAGACATTGTTTTTAACATTTCTCATAACCGCATTCACAAGAGCTGGTTACCATGTTTAGGTGTAGAACAGGTGAAGAACCCGACAACAAATCATGGATGCGTCAGGATTCTGTCAACGACTTTGTTCATAGAAAAACAGTTTCATTATCTATGCGTCAAAGTTTCCACTATTGAACACTTTTTACGTAGAGTCAGTGATCCCAAGTTTCAAGACAAAACGACAACACTGGGATAGTTTTTGCGTAAAACGAACGAATTAGTTCTGTTTTATTACATTTCTGGTCTCGATTTGATTCACGAGGCCAGTAAGTTCAGTCTCTCTTTGTCCATAATCTACAATTACCGATGTTCTAACTGTTAGAGATTATTGTACTTAATGTTCTTACCGGAGTAGTTTTACAGATGTAGCTTCTACACTGTAATCTGGTTGACCATTGTGTATAATAATATATAAAACGATTATTTTTAGTCATTTTTCTTTTGTTCGATCTTTTCATGTTTTCTTTGAGTTGCACATGTAAATCAGTCTCCATGGTCGAGTGGTTATGGTCTCTGACTTGTACTCACTAGCCCCTCGCCGTTGTGAGTTAGACTCTCATCCAGGACAAAGTTTCGCAAGCGAATGAGGAACCTGTTTTGCAAGTTAGCTTCTGGAAGGTCGATTGTTCTACCTGGGTGCAGGTGTACGTACGTACGCCTGGAGTCTTCCTTCATTGTTCAAGCTGGAAAGTCGTCAAATGACTCTGGTTGTTGGTGCGATATTAAATCCCAGAGAAGAAGAATTCGGTAATCATTAATGATTTTACCATAATCTACAGACATACTCACTTACATATTTGGTGTTTTTTTTTCTTGTGAAAAATGCGGTTCTCTGAACAATTTCTTTGAACAATTTTAGGCAAATTCATGATTATAAATGGTAGAGCTTAATTGCATGCTTAATCTAGTCATTTTTAATGTTCGACCACAACCCATTTTATACGGAAGTTGGGAGACTTCGTATGTGTCTGTTTCTTGAAATTATTATCTTTATGTAATACACTAGTATTTTTCGACATTGAGCTACGTGTCGGACGGTCAGTTTTGTAAACTTACGAAATATAGGCCCAGAATATGTAAAATACTGCACATGAAAATTTAATACCGTGCAACCTCTCCAGAGCGGCCCACTTTTGAGCGACAACCTCCCATCAACAACAACATGCTTTTCCCCCACTGTACGATTTAACTATTTATTTAACCTCTCTAGAGCGGCAACCTCTCAACAACAACAACATAATTTTGCGTCTCCCAAAGGGTGTTGCTTTGGAGAGGTTGCTCTGCATTTAGTAGTCTTGAAAATAATTACTTTACTATTTTCACATCAGCTTCTGTCCTTGTTTGATGATACATCAATAAAAATAAGCAAAAGAATTTTGCTAAGTGTAATTATCTAGACCTTTCTTTATCTGTCTACACAGAGAACTTGTCACATTCCGGCTCAATGTCATTTTTTTCATACGTGTCACCGTCCTGCCAACATCGATTTTCTGAGTCAATTATTGGAAATACTTTACTGTTGTCGATTTTGTTCATTTTATCTTGTAACATCACGAACCATCAAAGGGTTTTCAGATAAAGGAAGTTACGTCCATTCACCGTGTGGCTTTTTGTTGTACTATGCCATGTATGGACATACTGATACACTGCGAATTTATAGCCTCATTCACAAACAACTTCGATGTCACGTCTAAATTTTTAATATTTCATTCTGATAAAAGCCAGACTTATTTGATATACAAAACATAACGCATGACCTTCTCATAATAAAAAACACTGTCCCGTCTAGCATTCAGTATTTCGTGTATATTTCACCTTTATAATGAGACAATCTCAATATTACAAACCATTATTATTTGGACCCTAACGTGGTATAAATATTGAGCATTTTTCATTTTGCCGTTGGGTTGTAGTTATATACATGTATATTGTACCATTGGTGATGTTAATATGGAGATTAATTTTATTGTTTCAAATTATTTTCATTTTTGTGCTTGTCTTAATGGACAATTTTCACCTTATTATTAGTAAAAGTTTAAAATGAATTCATGATTTACAATACCAATCTAATAAATACTTATACAAGTACTTAAACCTGCGATTGATTTTTATGTTTGCAACAACTTAAACAACATGGATAGGAAAGGTACCAGACCCATCTAGCTTGTGGGAATAGCGTACTCATGTCATTTCCAAATACGGTCAGCTGACCAGAAGAATCAACCACATGTAACCCGTCCTTCAAAAACAACAGAACAGTTCCGAACATGATTCATGGGTTGGGGACATATGGTTTAGGTGAATTAGTGTGAGTGCTATGATAAAATATAACAGACTCGTCCCAGGGGAATAGTGGATCAGAAAAATAGCCCAAACCGTGCGTTTTATACAGTGTATGGTGTTCACTTTACCGTCATACATCTGTTAAAACAATAATCAATAAAAACAACAAAGTATCATGATTTTCATTTATAATTCGTCAAAACATTTCTTTTCTTATTTCTATTTTTCAAAACATTTTTGAGCATTACTTAAAGCAATACATACCGATATAACTGATGAACAAATCAACGAGTGTACTTCCATTTTCCTAAACTCTTAAAGATGCTGCAGATGATTCTATTGCACTTGGTGAATCATGATGGCGTAATTCAATGTTTCAACTAAGTTACAAGCATCTTGATAATAGTTCGTCTGGACTCATCTACGTCTTTTATCAGTGTTCACCTTATTTTAATTTTAAATTTCTGTTCTTTGCGGTCTGAGGTAAGCTTTTCTGGAACAAAGAATCTTACCTACTTTCCACGTGATTATCCGCGTATGATGTAAGTAAAGGTCACCAGTAAAGGTCACCAGTAAAGGTCACCAGTAAAGGTCACCAGTAAAGGTCACCAGTAAAGGTCACCAGTAAAGGTCACCAGTGATGTGTAATAACAAGTTTGTATATAAGTCTTCTGGTGTGATTATGATGAAGTATGATAAGATTCGCGTAAACTAAAACTTGATTTTGTGGAATACACTTATTGAGACCGGTGGCTACAGATTACAGTATCCTTGGAGACGCGTATCACATGTGTTTAAATTACAAAATGTAGCTATGAATATTATATTACAGTCGCCATGGTGCTCATTATAGTAACTGTGTCGTGGTAATTTCCGTCCGCGGAATTCGTATCAGCTTCGTACATAGTTAAAATATTCTTGATTCTCTCCACGTGATGTTGATAACTTTTTAGTGCTATGTCTGGGTGCAGATAATTATAACTTTCCTTTTGTGTTGATGTCTTTCGTTTTGTTGTCGTTGATATAACCCTAAGATGGTTCTCGTTACTACATCAAACACTCTACCGTTGATTGTTTATTTTCAGTCACTTTTGTGAAATAGTTCTGAAATATATTCAAATTCAGATTAACATCTGAAAAAAAAAACATTTTGCTTTCTAATCGGGTTTTCATGAAGGTAACGGGCATCGATGTTAAACTATTGGTTTTCGTAAACTAGATTTACTTAATTTACTTCGTGACGGTCAAACTCCGAATGAAGCAAGGCATTATGGAGAATTGGTATGGGGCTGTATTTGGGTTTTGAGATTTTGGTGTCTTTGTCACTATAACTCGAAAGGAAAACTGGTTTAGCTCAACAAATATCTGAAAACCTGGGTTTTGTGGCATGGTCGCAATACTTGTTAATTTTACGTGAAGATATATGAAATGAAGGGGGCATCCAGATTTTGAACCATTAATCAAGAATCTGGCCCAGTCAAGTTTATCATAGATCTGCACTCTAACTCGGACCAAGAGCGAGATGGTCGAGCCTTTCTGATGTGATTTTTTTTCATAATGTTAGCTTTTTAATGGGTTTAACACCGTTTTCCAACAATTTTTCAGTTTACGGCGGCCGGTTCTCCTAACCAGTTTTCCTGGACTGTATACTAACCAGTACTAACTTACCCCTCCACAAGGAGCCGGCAACTTCTCCACATATGGAGGTAATTCGACATTTTTGTCAAATTTTCATAGAAGGGTGTTACCAGACGCGACCGAGATTTGAACCCGGATCCCCGGGTCACAAGTCCAACGCACTAACCACTGGAAAATTAAAACATGATTGCGTTTTTTTTGTGTGAAAGTGTTCGCTATTTTCTACTGATGTTTTTCTTCGTATTAAAGAAAGAATCGAGTTTGAATCATAAATGACCTTTTAACCTAATCATTTACATGTGTTTGCTCCATCTCTGAATAAAATCACCCTGTCAATAAAAGCCATTCTTTGAAAAACCGCCATTGATTATTTAGAACAAACTGACCTCAAAAAAGGTCAACTATCCATAAACTTTCCCAAAGGTTGCCTGTTTGTTATTTTCTACTGATGTTTTTCTTCGTATTAAAGAAAGAATCGAGCTTGAATCATAAATGACCTTTTAACCTAATCATTTCAGGATAACTAGATATAATTTCCGCCTCGTATTAATTGTGAATCATTAGAATCTTTGATATCGTAGATTTGTGCTGTTTAATCTCATAAGTTAGTTCATGTCGTTAAAATATGTTTCTATCATTTTTTCTAATATCTTTCTCAGTATGCATAATAAAACTTAAGGTGAACAGATACTGTGCTCAGGGAATCGTGTTTTGTCTTCCATGTTTTGTATATATAGTCAAACATATGTTTGCTCCACCTCTGAATAAAACCATCCTGTCAATAAAGGCCATTCTTTGAAAAAACACCATTGATTATTTAGAACAAACTGACCTCCAAAAAAGGTCTACTGTTAATACAGGCCACATTTTGTTTTTCCCAAAGGTGGCCTTTGTTCGTAGGTTTTACCGTATTTCTATGCGCTGGATGAATTGTATTGAATCTAAGTTCCCAGGAACCGCAACTGATTGATCTACAACAGGTTGCTATGACACTGTCACATTAACGAAACTGTCATTGTCTGGCTTTCTGAATTAATTTTATGTTAGAGCAATTATTTATGAAATATAAGATCAGATAAAGGGAGACTACTTTGGTATATAGTATATACATTTTACAAGTTGCTTCCCTTACCACTGTGTCTGTATATACGTATTAAATCTGTCTAGCAATATAGTCGGAATTGCTCATCTAGACTACAGACGTCATAGCAGATTGCTTGTAAATCGATAACATGCCATATAGATCGAGTTAATTGAAACTTGTGGAGAGGAAGTACAATGTCTTAACAACTAAGTCTCTTAAATTGCGTTTCAGCAGCGGTTTAATGTAAAATTGTTTTAGGTTTTCAGGCTGACATGTTTCTTTTAAAGTATTTGTAAACCTGCTCATTTTGTTTATGATAAGAAACTTATATTCAAGTTGAATTCCCGTTTACAAAGCAAATGCTGGGAAAATATTCACACTGTTCCGAATCTAATTAAAATAGACATATATATCTATCTATATATTATATTCTACTACACAAGCTCATGGTTTCTTTTGTGATTTTTTTTTGTTAATATTACAAAGGTGTATTTCAAGCCGTTGAAGCGATGTTTGTGCTATTCTGGGTACCCCCTACATAGCTTTCATACAACATTCTGTGGTTCGTCGATCTCTTCCCACAGTGACATCTGGTAGGGACAATCGACCACCATTTACATCTAAGACACTGATCTCACTGGAGTTTAGTGTCGCACCAACAGCCAGGGTCATTTGGTGAGTTTAACGGTGGGGTGGGGGAAGACACAAGGTTACACGTGGGCAGAACCACCGACCTTCCATAACTGGATAGCTTCCTCACGTGTAAAATTTTGTGTCCGGTGGGATTCGAACTTGCAGCGGTGAGGGGCTAATGATTACAAGTCAAAGACCGTTACCACCTGACCATGGAGGTCACCCCTCTAAAACACGGCTGATCTTGCTTGTAGCTTAGTACAAGTACATGTGTGGTACAAAAAAGAAAAAAAAACTAATTTGCAAATGTGGTGAGGTTGTATGTATATCAGTGTAGCGAAAATTTCGTTACTTCAGTATACATGTATTTAAATTGTATTTTTCTGATTTTGTTTTACTTCGCTTTCTTTTGCGTCACTAATGCTGCAAAGATACACGTTTGTTCGTTTTTATGTCACTGATTTTCACTGGGGTTTAACGCCATTTATCAACAATGTTTCAATTATATACGGCGACCGGTTCACCTAACCAGCTTTCCTGGACTATATACTAACCAGTGCCAACTTACCCTTCCACAAGGAGCCAGCAACTTCTCCACATATGGATGAAAAATCGACATTTTTGGCAAATTTTCATAGAAGGGTATAACCTGCCGCGACCGGAATTCGAACCCAGATATCCGGGTTACAAAATGATACATGAATTGGGGCATTATATCTGTAGCTGGTTGTATCCATACCCCGGGGCCTCCTGGAAATCAATGAGGGTTTCTCTAGTTTCAGAAATTCCTCTCATTTCACTGTTTGTATATTATGTAACATGAGCAATTGTTTTGTTCGTTTCTTTTTATAACATTGTTTTATGTGTACTTCAAATTTGATAACAGTCAACATTTTAGCAATGCCATTACTATATTTCACAGTATTTTATGTAGTATTATGTAGAACTCTCAAACATATTGATTTTAGAAATGATCCCACGTGTATTTTAGTATGTTCAAGATGCACCAATCAGAAAGTACACAATGCCTTTTGTAATCGGTAGATCCGGGTTTGAATCCCGGTCGCGGCAGGTCATACCCTTCTATGAAAATTTGACAAAAATGTCAATTTTCCTCCATATGTGGAGAAGTTGCCGATTCCTTGTGGAAGGGTAAGTTAGTACTGGTTAGTATACAGTCCAGGAAAACTGGTTAGGTGAACCGGTCGGCGTATATAACTGAAAAATTGTTGCAAAAGGGCGTTAAACCCCAGTGACAATATGTCTCATGAAAACAAAACAACAACACTATGCCTTCAAACATTTTGATTTAATTAGACAAAACAAGAAAGTGTTCTTGCTGGATACAAGTTTATATCCGAGCGCTATTTATTTCAAAACGAGTGTTTTTGCCATTTACAATCAACTGGAATTTAATTTCTCGTTCAATGCATTATCTCAAGTATAGCGAACACGAAGTAATTGAATTTTTATTGAATTTCCATGTGTGGCGTAGTTTCAATTTATAAAATTACATACATTTGATGTCGCATAATTATTTCAATTTAAGTGCTAAGATTTGTTTGTTACGTGATGCACAATATAAACATACATCGAGCATGGCAAGTTTATATTTCTTGCCACATACAGATTAACATTGGAAATTTAAAAATCCGCTTTGTTTGTTTGTTACGTGATGCACAATATAAACATACATCGAGCATGGCAAGTTTATATTTCTTGCCACATACAGATTAACATTGGAAATTTAAAAATCCCCTTTGTTTGTTTGTTACGTGATGCACAATATAAACATACATCGAGCATGGCAAGTTTATATTTCTTGCCACATACAGATTAACATTGGAAATTTAAAAATCCCCTTTGTTTGTTTGTTACGTGATGCACAATATAAACATACATCGAGCATGGCAAGTTTATATTTCTTGCCACATACAGATTAACATTGGAAATTTAAAAATCCGCTTTGTTTGTTTGTTACGTGATGCACAATATAAACATACATCGAGCATGGCAAGTTTATATTTCTTGCCACATACAGATTAACATTGGAAATTTAAAAATCCCCTTTGTTTGTTTGTTACGTGATGCACAATATAAACATACATCGAGCATGGCAAGTTTATATTTCTTGCCACATACAGATTAACATTGGAAATTTAAAAACCCTCTTTGTAATGACATTGTTTAAGCATGATTGTTGTTTGATAGAAACATTTTGGCATTGACCAATCTATTTAAGAAAGTAACATTTCTCAATGTTTCCACCGTTTAATCTGTAAATAATTGTTTACAATTCAGATGAAAATATCGTTCAATATAAAACTATCGTATTGATCGGCATCTTGGGGTACAATACTCGCTGCTGCTAATGAAATAACAAGTCGTGACCGTGGTCCAGTGGTTTGTGCGCTGGACTACTAATCCGGCGATCCGGGTCCAAATCCCGGTCGCGGCAGGTAATACCCTTCTATGAAAATTTGACAAACATATTGATCTTCTTCCTTATGTTGAGTGGTTGCCGGTTCCTTTTGGAAGGGTTGGTTGGTATTGGTTGGTATTGAGTAAAACTGGTGGGATGAACCGGTAGCCGCATATGACTGAAAAATTGTTGAAAAACGACGTTAAACCCACCGAAATATTGAAATGACATGCCTCACAGAATCTTTTAAGAAATATTATGTTACAAGTGAGACCATCACGTCATTCACTTGGCACGTCTCTGTTTTTACAACACATGTCTAAACTTATGTCTGTATTGAATATCAGACAACAACAAGTAATAAGTCGGCTGTCATCCCAACTGTTGACTTTATGTACGCTATGACTTTTATATAATGGTGAACATATTGACAGCCCGGCTATATCTTATTAAAACTTGATGATTGTACGGTGCAACCTCTCCTGAGCGGACCTGTTTTGAGCAACAACCTCCATTCAACAACAGCATGATTTTTCCACTGTACGTTTTAACTACTAGTATTAATTTAACCTCTCTGGAGCAACGTCCTCTCAACAACAACATAATTTTGCTTCTCCTATAGGCGTTGCTTTGGAGAGGTTGCACTGTATTTTGCTGGTAAATGGAGTTGTAAGAACTTAAGTTCGAGTTAAAGTAGGCGTATAAAGTTTACTCTGACTCTAGATTAAACCATGATTAAAGGGTTTGTAAAAATGAACGAAGTGTTTAATGACATTAACAGAGTATTACATATTTATCTTACATGTTCAAACACATTTGTAACTTATACAAGTGTCCGTTATTGATTTTTCATTTGAAAAAGCATCTATTGAACTTGAAAACATGACATACAATATTTGTAAAGAACAATAATTATTGTATTGCGCGGTTGGTGGTTCTTGGTTCTTCATGCCAATTGTTACACTGTTTACAATAATTACCATTGTCCCGACTTTTAAGTTTTAAAGAAGCGCTAAGATATTTATTGAAATGGCACTTCGATACTTTAACAAAACCTCCATCGACTGATTCTTAAATTTTATTTTGTCATGGAGAGACTGGTTTGTTGAAGAAACATTGATCATTTACGTTTTGGGAGAAGTTTTAAAACTATGACATCGGACTACGTCAGCAGGATTTACGATTATTTGTTGTGAGACAAAAGCGATGAATGTAACACAAACAACACAGAAATCTAATTATACTCTAACTTTTAGAATGTATTCTATTATTTGAAAATGATGTATGTGCTGTAATGATTTATACAGACAATTTTGTCTACAACCCAAAAGTCTCACTTACATTGAATTTAGTCCACTATGCAATCTTCATGTCATCCTGACTTATATTCTGTGCCTAGTATATCATAGATCTATACTTTTATGAAAAAAATATCCAATTTGACAAATGTGAGATCATTTTTTGTTGTTTGAAGACTGCTTGAACGCATTCAGATAAAATCCTTATTCCAAAACAAAACAAAGAATCAAGTACGTGTATGCTAAAATGTTCCTACATTATTCAATATTTTGTTTAACCGTTGGAACAAGACATTATTTTAATATATCTGTTATTTTACTGCTAATACAGACTATGATGGTGGTGATATAAATTCTTTCTGATCTCGTGACTAAAATAATTATAATAATTAATAATTATCTATTATATAAACATAGACTTGTATTCAAGATTATAAATAATTAAGATTACTTAACCGGCGATGTATTACTTTGTCTTTATTCAAATCGGGAAGACTCGAAAAAACAACAAAAACAACAGCAACAACAACAAAATAAAAAGGGGAAATTCCGAAAAGAGAAAATCTCAACACTAAATTCTACCGTTCACACTGACCATCATGAGGACAAACCAGCATAACTAATTTTAGAATGCATACAAAATACTCCCACACTTGTTTAAGCTGAAATAGTTTACCACTTTAAGTTAGTAACTATTCAATTAGCACGTACTTGTAAGGGTTTATCGTACAATACGTGTCTTATTTGAAAGTTAAAAGTTTCAAAATTTTCCGGAACCTCCGGTCTTTTCCAGGTCCTGACCCTACTGGTTTTTATTGTTTTCGCGGCACCCAAGTTAAGATTTCCGTTTTTTTTTAATTTTTTCATCTTTAACCCATGCATTTCTTTGGTCTGAGTTAGCCGCTTTGATGACAATCTACAGTGAGTCATGTTTGCTTGGTTTGGACATTTGAAGCATAATGTGTTTGTAACTTCGTAATCTGTGAGTTGTCGCTCTTTGTGAATCTTTAGCACACTTGGCTCTTTCATTATAGTTTACAATACGCTCACCAGGAACTTAATTTTCAAATGGCGATATTTTAAAACATTAAATTCGGAAAAATGAATGGAATAAACAAAAAAATTAGGAAAGAAAGAAAAAAATGTAGGAGATATCAATGCAGAAAGAAAGGAAGAAAAGAAAAGAAATGACGGAAGGAAGGAAGAAAACATTTCGAATTGAAAATAAATAGCCTTACAATTAGATTATTATATGTTTAATATAAACAAACGTCCGAATTAAGGTAATATTTGTTGCGAAATGTGTTTTATGCACGTGAGCATAGCATTTTAGATATTATTGCAATGTTTTGATTCGACAATGTTTTAGACCGAAAGAAAACGCCAATGTCACGTGACTTGAAAGGGGATTCGAACTCGTTCAGAGTTGGCATTCAAACCAGCCAAGTGGCTTGACGAAAAGGTAGACAAACAGACAACATTCTATTTATCAAACCAGTGGACTCGCACTGATATATTTGCTATGGTCTTGTTTTGTGTCTAGTATTTAACATGTTTGTCGTTGACTTTCTGGCACATTAAAATTTTACTGTTGGTTGATAAATACAATTCAAGCACAATATAATTTACTATTTTTTCATGCCACACGTTATTCAGAGCTTTAACCGTACTTTCTTTCTTTGAGACACAATAATCTTGTACGACGCACACGTTATTTCCAATATAACTTATATATATGTTAGTAATTTCAGGCAACGGTTACTATGACAACAAACCAACTATTACAGGTTAATTGTTTATAATCAGTCTAGTTTAGAAAACTGATTTTCCGACAATGCGCTATAAGATGAATAAGTGTTATATTGACGAATAAGGATTTGCACTTTTCATATAGAATTTTATATTCAACAATTAAAAGGGATGAAACTATTCTTACCGAATTTCCAAACTACTTGTAACTTGTATGCCGGCTTATACAGTGCAACCTTTCCGAAGCAACATCCTTTGGGAGACGCAAAATTATGTCGTTGTTGAGAGGTTACTGCTCAAGAGAGGTTAAATATATTGTCAAATCGTGCAGTGGAAAAAAAAACATGCTGTTGTTGAAGGGAGGTTGTCGCTCAAGAGAGGGGCGCTCTCGAGAGGTTGCACTGTAATAGTTTATATATGGCGGTTAATTGGACTGCCCAATTACCTCCCATGACCAACATGACACCTTTTAGGAAATGACGAATATTTTTACCGAGGGATTTCATGAATCAATGACGAAAGGCTATAAATCTTGCATGTGTTCTATCCAGTCAAATTATATAACTAGGGAAAATTTGTTGCGTCATGTTCACGTGCTCAGGACCAGTCAATCTACACTGCTATGATCTATCTACCCAGTCGACCACCCCGGGTATTATGTTTTCCATAGATTGCATCGGATATAGAATGGTGTGGCTTGAATTGGGGTCCCAAACTGTACATGAATTATAAGAACAATACATTTCCTTAGTACGCAACACTATAAGCGGACGTGAAAGATTTCCATCCTCTTCCGAACTGTAGCCTCGTCCTGTGCTAAGAATAAAACCTTTTTATAACGGACATCTTTAAGCGCCAAAACATTCTGTAATAAGAATGAAACAGACGCTCTTAAACAATACCGTTCAAAAGGAAAAATAATTCACTGTTTTTTTTTCATTAGAAGAAATTGATTGATATTTCCCGCGATGCTTCGCGACAGTAGTTTCTTAATGAGTTTAGAAAGAGAAAATTCCAATATGTTATATGATACAAACTAGAACGAAATATGACTATATGATACGTTGTGAATCAGTTTTGTGAAATTAAAAAAAAACACGTATACAATCGTTATCTTAAATATCTCTTTGTTGAAGGTAACATGATTAATACAAATGTCGTTCACAAAGAAACCTTAGTTTGATTATTTGTAAGTCAATACTCTGGTACATGGTCTCAGTAAGGTTTCGTTTTTAGTCATACCAGTGTCATTAATTCAGTGTTGGAAATATTGTCAAAATCGTATTTTTGAAAAATATACTGGTACAGATTATTTATAAGATTTATTAGTTTTCAATTTAGAGGCATCAGCCGCGACCATTTTAGAATTCACCTCTTCAGTAAGTTGGCATTTTGGTCTGATGCTGACCTTTAAGTAAAGCGCAGTTATTTTTATCTCTTGTTACTTATCAAAACTATCCAAAGGTCATTTATCTCTCGTCACCCATGACATTTTTATTCGTAAATATCAAACGATGGGTCCGTATAAAGACAATTAGACCATCCATATGATGACCAGGACTTAATAATGTCTCTTTATTTCATCCTATGTAAGCCTTAAACAGTTTATACAACAAGATTAAATTTCAATAATCTTTTTAAGAAAAATCTTTTCTTTTAGGCCGTTTTCCGATGCAGCAATACAGTAAAACCTCGTTACTACGAGCATTGACATAACGAGTACCCAACTAATCTCGAGGAGTTTTTAAAGTCCAGTCAATGTTTGTTCTTAGTTGTGTATAATTTTCAACCAACAAACCAGTACCTTGTTATTACGAGTACCACGTTTATCTCGAGCATTTAGTATGTTCCGACGACTCCTAGAAGATAACTGGGTTATACTGTACTTGACTTTTCTCTATTTTTGTTTTATGTTACAAAACAATATATCCTTGATGTATCTTAAAGGATATATACACCCAACATGTAACATGATATCCAATATCTGTATGGACTAATGTTTATAAATCATATCCTTATTGGAATGGAACTCGAAATGAATTACACGTGCAAATCGTGGTTCTTTTCAGATGTATGTACACCTAATATAGTACAATATTGTATTTATACAGTAATTATTCGATGATGTTTTAACAATATTATTATATTGTTTGGATTTTGGGCATCTAGAATTTAGGCACAATGTGTTTACTAGACTCACGGTGTGTAAACAAAATCACTGAGTTGTCAAATTTTTCAACGTGTACTATTTATTGCGATCACAAGCACCTGCTACTTCAAATCATTGTACGATTTATAGCGATTACCGGAACTTGACTGGTTTGTACACCGTGAGACTATTTTGTAACACTTCTCTAGGTCGCCTAGAATGTAGGCGCAATGTTTCCACAAAAATGTATCGTAACTCTCCTCAGCAGATATTGAAAATTTGTAGAATTATGATGATCGTAACTGTGTCGTTTCAATAGATGATCTTTTTTGTCAGATACTACTGTCCTAACGTCTTACAAATTGAATGCTAATCATTATACACGAACCCAGTGATAAATTGATCTGAAGTAGATTTTTATTTCACTGGGACAGTCCAGTTGTATGTATTATATATAACATGATAGTTAATGTCAATATAATTTAAGATTTGCCTTGCAAATAATTTTCTAATGTCATATAATTGCGCCATGAATTATCTAATGCAACTTTGTTACCAATTCTTCTGTGCACGATTGAACGCAATCTGTTTCTTGTACAACCATTTATGGTCCTGTATTATTGAGTTTAGTCGCTGTCTTCCGGTACAAGTTTTTAGAACATTGTGGATGTTAATTACATGATGAATAAATTGACAGAATCGCGCTTTCTTTGATTTTAGACACTTTATCTGATTTTGTCCGGGTTTGAGTAAACATATAAATGGTACATTTAATTATCTAATAGACGAACATTATCGTCTGGTAAAAATCCTCAACATTTAACCGGGCACTGAATGTATGTCTGTCTTTGTAGAATAACAACGGCGTTTTCTAGGATTGAGTTCATAATGTTCATACGGAAATACGAAAAAAGTTCAAACGAAATTTCATTCAATTGTGCATCTCACATTTGATTTGTTGGACGACTAGAAAGTCCATTTTATGCCACATGAAGTATATTCTCCTGTCTTTAGTTGTCTTGCGGTCGCCCAAATTTATTTTCTCCGGTCGGCATTCGCTTGCTATGATAAGCATATTTTAACAAAAAGCAAATTCTCTTTGGGGAAATTTTGACAAAAAATCTGTATTTCTCTCACAAATAGGCCGAATTTGGCAAAAATAAAACTTAGTTTTAGTCGATTAGAATGTTTGACGAAATAACAGAAGACAAATTTAGCGGACACAAATATGACGAAACTGTAAAAAAAAATTGTGCAGTCTGTAATATACGTCTTTGACTAGATCAGCTTGAGCGGCTGTGTTGCAGTATTCCACTGATACAATCTCCAGTTATAAATGTTTCCATACAATAAAAAGTATCACGCAAGGAAATAACTACGATCACATTTCATTAAACATTCACTTGATCAATATCAAGGTCTGTATATGAAGTGACAGACCTAGAAATGTACCATGTAGACTTTTGCAGACCTCTTCTCCCGAAAACGTCTTAATAGAAAATCTTGTTAGATAATGAACTTGATTGTATCGGAGACTTGTGATGTATGATTGAGTTTTAAAAATAGTTTGTACTTTCGTATAGACAGTCTTACAAGCTAAAACAGTTTAGAAGTGGGTCGACCTAAATTGACATTCGATTTTCTAGTATGAGAACCGGTTAATCCGTTACTAGTCACAATATGAATTAAGTCTATACAATATAATATCATGTTTTTTACAAGAGAAAATATGTCTTGTTAATAGAACAACTCTGATATTAAACCCAGTGAAAAAAGACCAGGAAAATCATCATGTGTATGATATAAGAACGTGAAATTTAATTTTGAATCCCACAAACCTCAGAAGTAGTGACATCGAACAGATTCAAACAAACCGTCAGCACAATACGAGGGTCATTCACAAAACTGGAAAATGACGCTGTTAGTGCTACGTAGGTGATTGCATGTGTACAATTGTTTGTTATTTGTACATTTTTATGCATGCATTTCAATAATATTTTGCAAATATACTCAAAACAAATTGTTAATCAGTTTTCCAAGTTGTTTTTTATTATTGGCGCAATTTCGAAAAAAAGTTATGGCCTCTGTCTGGAAACGTTATGAATGGCCCTCGTACTGCGATGAATTAATATGATGAAATGTTTTGGTGACTTGAGTTTAAAAGTACATGCTCTACAGTGCAAAAAAACAAGTTCAAACGTTTTACTCAAATTAATCCGTGGCGTAGCATGTTCTTCACGATTCTAGTAACAATTGTGTTTTTTTCAAGCGTTTGGATTGAAATTTTAGTTGATTTTTACCAAGATTTATAGTTCCAGTATTTCTTTAATTCATTTAAGACCCAATGAGTAAGCCCCGGCGACTATTTGGGATAGCGGCAGGTACAAAGAGAAACGGGAAATCAATTAATTGTCTTTTATCTAATTTGTTTGTCAAAATGCGCTTCATTCACAGTATCGATTGTGATTTTAAAATCTTTTGTGAGATTTTCAGTGTTATTATTGTTGTTATGACAACCATATGGTGATATGATTAATTTGTCATATATGAGAATACGGTGCAACCTCACCGACGCAACACCCTTCTGGAGAAGCAAAATTATGTTGTTGTTGTTATTGAGAGGTTGTTGCTCTAGAGAGGGTAAATTAATGGTTAAATCATACAGTGGGAATATATCATGCTGATGTTGAAGGGAGGTTGTTGCTCAAGAGAGGGCCGTTCTTGAGGGGTTATACTGTAAATATCACTTTGACATTGTTGCAGGGAATAGTAAAAGTTACGTATAGTTTCCATTACCAGTTTCTAAGCCTAATATTATGAATCATTCCGCCTTATTACATTTCAACAGTATAACACCGGCAAGACTAGGAAATGATTAACAATTACTCATGTCTTTTGTAAGCGTACAGTTGAAAAACTAAACTTTATTAGATACACCATGGACTATTGTCACTTCATATTCGGCGTATACATGTACATCAACGGTCGTCGTAGATGTCACAATATGTGTTGAACGTTTACACACCCAGTCTGTTTCTAGTTAAAACTTATTGATTTCTATGACAACGAGAGGGTCATTCTTCTGAGAATAATAAAAAAATCTGTTCCCGATTTAATGTCTTTATTTTTTGTGATGTCTGTTGGATATCAGCTGAAGCTTAAAGGCTACATCCCCCGTGATCTACACACAAACCAGATTCCATCAGATTGTGACTCCACAATAAAATCACCATTATTGTTTTTTATGAACTCAAATACTCACCAAACTTACCTAGTTTCGTAATGCGACCAGCGACCGTTAAGCATTCATGTCAGTAAAAACATATTTGTTTTAGCACACAAATTCATTCACACATAATATTTCGTACGTGAATTTTGTAATATCAGTACACAGTGTAATATGATATGAAACGAACAGCATAAATCTAGATTTAACGACATTCTGTCATTCAGTAATACAGTGAAACCTCTCCAGATCGACCCTCTCTTGAGCAACAACCTTCCTTCAACAACAGTATGATCTTTTCCCACTGTACGATTTAATTTAAAATTTTTCCTCTCTAGAGCAACAACCTCTCAACAACAACATAATTTTGCTTATCCCAAAGAGCTTTGCTTTGGGGAGGTTGCACTGTATTTCCATATGGTATTTAAGTAGTTCGTCTGTAATTCTGTCATTGAAATATCTTTAATGTATAAAGATTAATCGTCTGAGATCGTTAATTTTATTTTTAAACATTCTGCTAGACGTTAACTTGAACATAGATGAAGATTATTAGATATGTTCTGTCAATGTTTAGTGATGAACCATTCTATCTCACAGGCTGATATGGGTATTTGGTATTTGGTACATAAAAAAATACGTCATTGATGCCATTCATCGTCAGTTAACACCTTGAGATAAGTTGGTATTACGTAGATTTATACAGAGACAAAATAAAGAGAAAAGAGACTTTTGGGCCGAAAATTTTTGTCATTTTTTATCGTCTGTTTCGAAGAAAAAGTCGAGCTATTATGATTGCTGTGGCGTATTATTCTGAAAGTTGTAATTTTGGAGTTATGCCCTTTTTAACTTATTATTTTGGACAAAATTGCTTATTAAATAGAACAATATAACACAGTCAAAATTAACATAACCTGTCATCCGATGATAAACACAGTCTGGCATACAATGATTAACACAAGTTGTTTTACGATGATTAACACAACCTGCCGTACAATGATTAACACAATCTTAAGTTCAATGATTAACACAACCTGTCGTACGATGATTAACACAATCTTTTTTCAATGATTAAAACAGCCAGTTGTACGATGATTAACACATCTTAAGTTCAATGATTAACACAGCCTGTCGTACAATGATTAATACAGCCTGTCTTACAATGATTAACACAGCTTGTCGTGCGATGATCGGCTGTGTATTATTCATGTGATTGTTACATACTTTGGCGAGCAATTCACCGAGAGTTGACAGTAATCATCACCAGTTGGCCGATGATCCAGTTTAAAATCCAGTTACGTTTTAATGACAACTATTGAGCATTGTCAGACATACTAATTTTTGGTTCGGACATTTTCCTGCTGTTTCATGCTAAATCACCTGATATTTATGTCCGTATCTACATTCATTCAATTGTTTGTTTACACCTTTACATATAAAGTTTTCTTATATTAATATTTGTCCTGGGGGAACAGAATAAAACGAATCGTTCGTTTTAAGCATAACTTTACAACTAATGATGTATTAGTTACGTTTTGATCGATGTAAATGTTGAAACGTAAATATTATGTCATTTTGGTTGTATACCATTAGTATGCACTTACTTGCGCTGTGCTTTTATGTAGAAGCTGCGTAATTTGGCATGCATATTTGATTGTCCGCATATTGACCTTAAAGATATTGCATATGACCTTTTCTGACATTCTGTTGATGGCATCTCTGCGCAAGAAATTCCTAACGTGCCAATGAAAGGATGTAAGCTTATTCGGACAATCATTCCTGTGTTTACAAACATTTCAATGTCGGTTTGCATGCACAATGCAGACATTCACTGTTGTTTCGTTGATTTTGAGATTTCTGTATCTTATCTCATGGTGCCGATTAATTGAAATTGGAATCATTTTTGAATCTGAGCCGCCATGAAAGAAATTTGATGAAGTACGCATTTACATTAAAAACAAAAAACAGACAATGCTTTAAAACTATGTGTCATAGTAATGGGGTAAAAATCACATTTGGTCAACGATAATGATTGTGCTACAAAACTTCTAACAGCAACTGGTACAGAGCATGTAAAACTATGACTGTTAATGACTTGTAGCGGTTGTTATCCCATGGAATTATTTTATACCAGGAACTTCTCTTTAGCGTGTTACACTTCCCAATGGTCATTTAATTCTAATCAATCATGTATGACAATATATTTGCATACTGTAACTTTGGATTAATCAGCCGTTATTCATAGAAAGATGTTTCAACAGCTCCAAGGATTAAAGAAGTGGTGGCAGCGTTGTGTTAGACATAAAATTTGCCTCAATGTCACTAATCTAGACTACAAAATGTTTTAAAAAGTGGGGTCGGTATCGGAATATTGTCAGAGTTTATCAGTCTTTTTAAAAGATACAATGTCTGTCTCCATTTGTAAGCAAAGACACATCGATTTTCAGAAAAATAATTAATCAATGTGGACAATTTTTAGAGACGGGAAAATTGCTTAGAATTTAGATTTTTATGATGACAAAATGATGATTAAAACCAGCTCACACTATTAACCTTTTATAATATATATTCAAGAGATGAGGATAATTAAAAGATCGTATTGTTATGTTTTTGGTGGAACGCTTTGAAATGGCAGAAATACACATATTGTCACAGTCTAATAAATTAATGAATAGATTGTTATCAGTTCACCAAGTAAGTCTGTGACTCATCAATGACTTAGTGATTCACAGACATGTTGGCATCATTTTTATTATTTCTTTTTTGAAATTCATTATTAGAAGTCTTTGACAATATTAAGACAAAAATATATTTTATCGAACTAATGTGTGAATTTCCAATACTTCGGTATTCTTTGCTCGCACAGTCTTTAGTATCTCCCGGTGTTCTATCCCGGGTACAATAACATAAATTTAATTATAAATCTAGAAAACGGACTTGTCTAGAATATATTACATTTTTCTACTCCAGTAAACATTTACCAATTCTGCATTATGAGAATGAACGCGCCATTAAGATAATGAAATGATACATTGTTTTATCGACCTGTTTTACAGCTGTAGTTTCTTCTAACTGAAATAGTTGCAATGAAAGGGTAAAAGTGAAAGAGCGAAGTCTGAACTATTTAGGCATTTTCCATATTGCATTTGCTAATGCAAAGTACGCCAAAATTAAAAAAAAACTTTTGTGTGCATCTGTTAAAGTTAGATATAGTGAGCTGGAAAAAGCACACAAAATGTTATTTAAATTGATTTCGTATCGCTGACGCCATTCATGTTTTATTTAATTCCACTTCATCAAGTCGACTGTTTACTTTTGTGACACGTGTTTCATGTTACCATTCATCTTTTATACGAACCTCTATTTGAAATCGTAAAAAATGCAATTATTGTCAGTGTAACCGGGTGTAGAATTGTACAAGTTTTTTCATACTTAACACTGCGCTTTTTTCGTGTTAAAAAGATATCCGTATCAAGTTGAGTTTGCAAAGCATCTTTTATTGACTCAATTAGGCGTTGAATGCTTCATTGAAGTTTTGGCGCAAGCATAGCGAATAATGATGGTTATGTTTGTTTGTTCGCTATGGGTTAACATTCGTAAACAGTATACGAACTTTGTATGTGAGACCTATTAGGTGATTGCTCTTCCTAAGATGTCAATTCGCATCTAAAAATTTGAAAATAATGAATAAATTGATTACATACACGTTTAATGATGATTGTTGACAATTAAACACGCGTATAAAACTATTTATCTTAACGTTTTAGATACATTATGACAGAGTTGTCCATCTAGTCACAAGTTTAGTCTTTGATCAATGTTGACAACTCCTGTATGACAGGGTCGTTCATGGTCTTCATAAAGACAGAGCTTTAGTCTATGGTCAATGTCGTCCATTCCTATTTAACAGTGTCATCATCGAGTCCCAGGCTCTGATAACTTTTCATGCTGAGCAATTCTTTGCATCTTCTGAAGCATAAAAATAGGTTTGTTTCCTGTAACCCGACCGACCGTCTTGTCACTGCCGATCGTGTTTTCACTGCCATGTTTTACTTTTTTTCGGCCAAATATTTAGTTGTGTGTAACCCGTGCATGACAACGTTAATTTAGTCATGTTCGATCTCGTTGCTTAGTAAATAACAGGTACTTTTCCGATCATGGCGAAAATTCTACTCGTGGTGACTTTAAAATGTAATAAAAAATTGTCAAAAAAGTGTCGGTTTTCATTTTTTGACTGGGATTATCAGTTAAACTGAGGTTACTTATACCATTTACTGTTAAGGTGTTTCGGCATTTATAAAAAATCAAATAAAATCCCTACCTATACCGACCTACCTCTTTTTCATCATGTTACAGGAAGTAAACCTAATTTAATGCCTAACGCCTTTGTCAAAATATAGTGATATTATCATACGTTGTATAATTATGTTATTACAGGAGTTTTATTCTCATTATGTAAGGTCTTGAACAATTCGTGTTTGAGACAAATTCCAGTTAATGAATTTTGCTAAATGGAAACTTCCCAACAATAACACTTGTCTACATGCAAATATTTGTAGATCCTGTGTGTATACAGTTAGTTCAGCCTTCACAACGATCCTGCAAAAATACCTCAGTCAGAATAATTCCATTAAGTTTATTTTCTTCACCAAAGTTTCCGTCTTCGGTGTTTATTTTGTATGTTATAGATTAATCAATCTGAGACACTTCTTATTATAATGTAACAATACAGAGCATCAGACGAAAGCATTTATATTACGATATTCACTGTTTGTGCTGGGAAAAATAAAAACAAGTGAGTGTCTGAGAATCTTCAATATTGAAATATTTCGAATTCAAGAAGCATAATAATTCTGTTAAACGTTTAGCTCTGCTTATGTCAAAGGTGCATTGAACCACATCTTAAATTATGTGATAGAAACTGAATATTATCACCTTCTGAAGCGTGTGTAGTTAACTCCTATATTTAGATACAGACAACCGAAACGTTACCTGGTGATGATGGTGTTGAGCCTGGAGACGTAAACGTCGGTGAAAACAGCACTTTCATGAAAGAAGTCTAGAAAAAACATCACTGATGTTACGTACATACTTGTATCTATCATGCATGTTTTTGCTCGAAACTGCTAATAACTTTACACAGTAAACTGTAACCATAAAATTTGCACATTCGAAATTTTGTCTGAGAAAATAATGCTTTCACTTACATGTGACGGATTATGATAAAACTGTGATACCAAAGTACTGAATAATGACTTTTGTTCTTGTGTGAATCTTCATCTCGGTGTGGATGTTCACCCCGGGTTAAGTGTACATTAAACACAATCAGAACAAAATCATTAAAACTGAGCAGTTGATAATGTTCAAAGGTCTGGTGTACCTGATGTGGATTATATCAGGATTAAATAAATTACCTTATTATTCTAATGACTTATGATGTCTTGTGTCAAATCAAATCTCTGGGTGTTTGTTTTAATGATACTTAGTCACCATTCTCTAACTACAGTGTAACCTCTCCAGAGCGGCACTCTCTTGAGCGACAACCTCCTTTGAACAACAGCATGCTATTTCCCCGACTGTACGTTTTGACTATTTATTTAACCTCTCTAGAGCGGCAACCTCTCAACAACGACATAATTTTGCGTCTCCCAAAAGGTGTTGCTTTAGAGAGGTTGCACTGTATATTCAAGTTTTTTTTTCAATTTCCCAACGTCACCAGGTCTACATACTTCGACATTTACTCACTTTTCTTTTTAGTTCATTTGTCACGCCCACGTGGTAATCATACCCAGCTTCCAGTTATGTGCACAGTTCACACTTCTCACGCCCCTTGGTCACAACACTTTCCTGCTCTCGTCGAGCATTACTTTATCCTTTTATTTCCCACATCCCTTTGTTTCTACACTCCACTTACTGTTTAGTATTCCTTGTAAATTCACAACATCCCTTGGTCATCATACTCTGCCTTCTGAAAGGTTTCATATTTCAAACGCCACTTGGCGCTCATTTTCATATATATACACAATCATAAATTGTTGACACATTCACACACTTTCCCCACTGATATACAGAGTGTATTTTATATTCTTATTTTGGGGTTGAACTTAAACTCATGACCAGAGAAGACATTCTCATCAACTTACGGTCATTTTCATCAAACCCCAGTGGTCCTGGTATGAGTTTGTTTTGATGGTTAAAGTGTAATACACATTTCAATTATTGTAGTTCTTGTTTACAGGCGTTAATAAAAAAAACCATCTGGTTTATGGTTCCTGAACTTATCATAATTACAGTATTACATTAAAAACAAAGCTAACAGTATACGTGTCTGGCTATTGCTTCAACAATCACAGATCAGCTGAATTAGAATACATACATGGCATTTCTTCTAAACAAACATTAGATGATTATGTTTTAAGTGTTATCATAAATATGAGTTGTCGATGTAACGTCACAAACAGATTCATAATAACGTACAAACATCTGCTTCTCAATATACAAACAAAAGGTTTAAGCAAAGGCAAATTGTTTTAATATCCGAACATCAGTAACATTTCCCTGCAATGAATATCATAATTGATCGTGATCTCCGTATGGCTTTACGTGGCCTTTTATGAATTAATGATAAGATATTCTCTGAAATAGTGAAAAATACAGCGGCTTTTGTCACATTTCATTGCTAGTTGCCTTTTGTCAATAATCGAAATTTATTCTTACTGTATAGAAACACAATTTGAAATCACAGCCTTATCGATCCCACTGTACAATCAGATGAACAGAGGTTTAATAACCCTATTAAAAGTCATGAAAAAAGGGCAAGTGATTTTTAAACCTTTATAGGCTGTTGCCTTTTAACTGACCCCTGATTTCCCCATGCCTATCACTAAGTTACAAGGCCCTTGTTTATAGGAATATTGGTTTCTTGTCGCGTATGTTACATTCCTGTTACAGTGGAGACGGGTTTGTTGACTGAGAAAGACGCACTGTCGTATTGGACAGAAATCAATTTCCGTGCAAAACCTTTAAGCTCGCCAATACGTAATTAAGTAACTTTCTACTCGTTGTAGATATGAAAAGTGCTAGTTTGTTCACTAGCCTACGACAATTTGACGAAATCAATACCGGTACATGTGTTTTATGATGTGTTAATTCGATGATGGAGTATCGCAACGTGTCATACGAGGACAAACAGATAAGGCGGACGTTTATACTGTTTTAAGCGTATGCCATCTATTTTCGCGGAAGTTGTTAATGCAAGTTAAATTCTATTTTGGTCGTAACTTAGTTCGATGATGGACATACCCGGATGTTGTGTATGGAGTCGTTTTTCTGCCTTAATCCTGGGGAACATTCTTCGTGAATTTTTTAAAAAATATTCAACCAATATACTAAAATGTAGATGTTAATTTTGTGCAAATGTCTAAAAGCAAACCTGTGATTTATTTTTCGTGTGGAGTATAACATAGCATAACAATTCTATCCATTTGTACATATGTTATATATTGATATTGAGTTTTCTAAATACATGCCAACATATGTTCGCCTTTTATTCCGGATTTCGTACGAACACTTTATTACGTAAATATTTTCGCGAAGAGCATGGTGAAAAACAGATGAATGGAGTTTACATCTAATGTATTGAATTAATGCATTAAAATACGCAGATTTTAACTGATAGAAACGAAAATCTAATTGAACACCTAACCTATGGAATGTATCCGTAACAAACTTGAAGGTAATATACAAACAAGTTATAGAGCAACCACTTTGTACGGAAAACCTATTTTATGAAACCCTGTCTTAAACGGATTACCCACAGATGTATTTGAAATATGAAAATATAGACACTATGAACCCTGGATATTACGTCAGTTCTGACGAAAGCGAGCCCGAGAGTATACCAGATGACTGGGAGGGGTCACCAGAAGGTATTTCTAATTTCTTTCCTTAAAAAACTCAATATTAAAAGTACTTTACAACAATAAAAATCTGTTTTAATATAGAACTGGTATCATGATAAATAAAGCCTACGGGCTGAAAGTCAGAGCGAAAATAATTGGTCGTTATAATGTGGTGATTGTAATAAAAAGGTGGTCGCTAAGTGATGTTGTTGATAACACATCCTAATACAATAAGTCTGTTAACTAGTAAACCTTAAATGTGTGAATTAAGGTAGTATGTGCTGGTCAAGCTGTAATTTGGTGGAACACTATTGACACAATAAATATAATTGAGCCGCAGTTTATCATTGTATAAACTAAATAGTTTGTACAATGATAAATTGTGGCTGGTGATCATTGCATAGGTGGCTTGACCTCGATTTGATTTTTAATTGACAACAGCATGGCAAAATGGGTTTATCAAACCAGTCTGATCACTGGTCTGTGTCTATTAAATACTGCACTCTCAACAATATTACGTCATCAACATTACTACACCATCAATTACAACGTCATCAACATATTACATCATCAACAATGCTTCATCATCAACAAAATATTACGTCATCATCAACACTATATCATCATCAATATTACGTCATCAACAAAATATTACGTCATTATCAACACAATATCATCATCAATATTACGTCATTATCAACACAATATCATCATCAATATTACGTCATTATCGACACAATATCATCATCAATATTACGTCATTATCAACACAATATCATCATCAATATTACGTCATCAATCAGTTGCACGAAGGGTTTGGCTTGTTATAACCTTCAGTAACCAATGTTAGACTAGAAACGTTTCTTCGAAGATACTAGCTTTTGATACTAGTGTAACTTCATCTACCTTTTCTATCAATGTGTAGGGTTTTTATAGCTATTCCAACTCTCTTTGTAATGTGGTACAATTTTTGATATTGTCGCTATGTCCATCATATGCAGAGATACTAGTTGACAACAGAACACAAGTGACTAAAAACATAGAATAACTGGAAATATTAATTTTAAAAAACTGTTGAGGCTTAACCACATAAACTTTGAACTTTTATTTAACAAATACATTGTATTTCCATGTTTTATTTTGACTGTATATAACATTTGTAATGCACGTATTACGTTTATCTTCATACGCAATATTAACCATAATGTTACCATTAAAACTTGACGTTTTTAGTTATCTCGTCTAATGGAGAGAGTTGATATTTTTTTATTTGGTTAGCTAGCGTTTGTTATGTCAGCACTTTGGACAGATCAGACCATTATATTGGGTGTAACACTCAGCAAAATGGAATCTAGGTCGGTACAGGGTTAGAATCAGTTTTTTTTAAAGAAGGCCATGAAAGAAACTTTTAACTGTTAAGTAGTTAAATAGTGTCTTCCAAACGTATTACTGAGCTACCCTGTCAAACACCAATCTTTGGATTGGTTAATTGAACGGATCTGGTGTTTTTATTCTGTTTATCCACGTTCTATGGAATTTCATATTTCTATGTTTCAGTTTTACTTCGCTTAAATCATGCCAGATTTTCGTTTTTTTTGTCTTTAATTGACGCCTTTGCTTAATGCCGCGTGTCAGTATTTGTCGCTGAAACATTCGGAAACAATATGGCAAAATTAGCGACTGGTTATAGTAATGTTTTCATACGAAACATTCCACAGAATTGGCAAGAAATTATACCAAAACACACTTGGCATTTTAAATTTGTTTGTAAATTATTTGGCATGCTTTTAATTGGATTCAAAAGTCCGTGGGCTTTAGAATTAAAGACAATTACAAATTGGCGTGTGTACTTTTGTTCAGCGTTTGTAATTGCTGTCATTTGTAAAAATGAATTCTTGCTGTGTCTTGATTTCGCAAAATGTCAAATGGAAAAAACTTCCAGCTTATTCTAGAAAGTTTCTATTATCTAAATGTCTCATGTGCAATATAACGAAAAATGAACGAAACCACATGATGATAAATTATTTCGATTATTCCGAATAAGACAGATTCACTTTATTCTCACAATCTATTAATGTTTAATATTTTAAAGTACAATCGTCATGGATACACGTAGACTATTAGTCTCGTTTAAAATCCCGTTTGTTTTAAGATTTCATTTGTTTATCAGGGGTCTTAATTGTACAATTGGAATAGTTTACTAAATCACATATTGTGCACGCCTTATTGACCTTTGTACTTTATTGTCGTATTGCAATTGTAATTACGTCCAAATAAACGTAATTTATCAAAGTAATTCTAAATAAGATTACATAGAATATCACCAAATATTCAAACAAATTTTATTTGACTGACCAATCGAATTAGGGTGATATAATTAAATTTGGTATTTATTTTAAATCACCCAAACTCGTCAGTCCAAAAGTTTATACGACTACCAAAAATAGTTTTGTTTATCAAGAATGACCTTCATCGTCAGACATTAAGCTCTACTTATAGACATTTCAACCACAGATGTCATCCACGTCATCGCTGAGTTGATTGACGTTTTGAACGTCTTTTACCTCGTCATATAACGCGCTTAAGTAAAATACCGAACTATAGAGCACCTCATGTTGTTCTTTCCAGACGCAAATTTTATTGTTTTTACATTTATAAATCATTGATATGGCTAAGGTCGCTTCGTTTATTGATCTGGTATTGATTGGACTGTACTTACAGTTACATTCCTGTATCCGTGTGTTATGTGTACGTGTGCCATATCGTGACAATTCCTGTCATGAACATATCACATCCGTAACTGGCTCGCCATATGTTTATATTACTTAATTACATCCGTCTTCCTTAGATGTTTGAAATCCACTCAGCGTGTGTTACACGTAGAGATGTTAATTACGAATGTGTTATGTTTTTCTTTGGTGTTAATATTTGCTTTTCACAAAACGTAAAATCAAGACAGCGTTGAACTTGGAAGGTCACATTCTCTGAAGAGAGGCAGAATAGTATATAAAAATATTGCGTTTTCGTTAGTGACAGAGAATGTGAGGGTCATAAAATACAAATGTGAGTAGAATGTTGGCTGCAAAGGCCTCATTTTAAAAAGTAAGAAAATACGAACCAGGAAAACTAAAATATAACAACATTCAGTGCACGTTTCCTCTACTAATGTTCAATACCACTAATGTTCAATACCAAAACAAACCATGAAGACATAACTGTTCATTTTTAATTATTCGAAAATATTCTTCTCAGTGACAAGCATATGACGGCATTGACCACTGTTCGGCACACTTTGCTCCAAATTACAGATTAGACACCAATAAAAATGTCATCCCGATAGTCTCCCTTGACCAGACATATTAGGTTAGAGACCACTAAATTAGTATGATGATTAGATTCCCTCAAACAACAAAATAATCACTGACATTTTATAATCAATAAATTCTTTAAACAGAAAACAAGCAGTGTGATTGATTATGTCATTCACTGATGAAGTTTATGTTTTAACGACATCTTGATTGTCAGCGATAAATCTAAATACAATTTCACTAAGACAAAATATCTGGCTGACTAGGAGTAGTTCTACCACTAAGGTTCTCCACCCGGGTCTACGTGTTTACGGCCGTCTGGTAATATATGGAGTCTGATTATTAAGGAAATCACTTTTCCATAGACTTAGCATGTGCTGGGTCTAATCAACTGCGCCGTCCTATAACGTTGTAATAAATGTCTAGAAAGCGATATTGGAAAATTGAAGACACAATATACATTAGATATGGACGGCTAATAATAATGGTCAGATTGCTTCCATAAGTATATATATAAGCCTGGAATTACAGCCTGCACACAACACCCAAACTATCTATGTACGAGATGTCTAGCAACATATTTTCATGACAAAAGTGTATGCGTCTGTCACGCAAGAAATATACCTCGGTACGTTCTCACATTTATATTTCCCGTACAACGTTTTGTTATAAACATATTTTCTGAGTTTTGATTATTGTCGCTTGGAATCAAAGGTGTAACAGCAGTATTGCGCATGCGTATCAACATGACGTTTTTGAACATCTAGATATTATGAAGGTTAGAAAAATGCATTGAATCACGATATCAAAGACCAGTTTGGGACTTAAGAAATCTGTCTCAATATTGAGGCGGTGTAATCTTTAGCTGATATACAGAGGTAATATTTAAAGACTGTCCGTTAAAAGTCGGTGGCCGTAGTATTGAGGTGGTCGCTGTGTAAGGTTTTTACCTGACTATCACAGTTCTTGTTAAAATTCACGTATTTTACAGGCATTCTGTGTAACTTTCCTTGGTTTAATCAAGTACCAGGAGAAACAATTCACTTTTAAGACATTTACAATGGCAATGATATAAAATTAAGGCTTTAAATTGCAACATTTGAATGAAGCAGGTTTAGATTGAGGAGAGTTATCAATTGAGACTTTTAATGAACCAAACTTTCATTGTTAAACTTCTTTATATGATCAAAGCATTAAATAGTTTTAATACAATGATGTGAGATAAACAATATTCCTGGTCAGAAATACAGTCAAACCTGTGTTTGACCACCCTGTGAATAAAGGCCATTATTTGAAAAATCTTCACTGATTATTTAGACCTAAATGAATAAACTTACCTCTGAATAAAGGTCATCTGTCAATAAAGGTCACATTTTGTCTTTCCCAGGGGTGGCCTTTGTTCACATGATTGACTGTAGTCTTCTTTGCAATATTAGAAATTAAGGCGACAAGTAAAATCCTTGGGGAATAAATATTAAATGAGCAAATCAACAGGTTTATAGCATGACAGCATAGGAGTATCGCCTCAATGATTTCATTGGTTTAGATTTAACGAGAAATGTATGCTAAATTAGTGTCCTCTTGTCCTCCAAGATTGACCCACTTAGTCCCCAGCCGCCATTTTTCACCTAATAAGTGGCATTCAAGTGTCCACGTGACTTGCTCTCCAGTTCTGTCTTTCTTTTTCTACCTCATCATTCACATCAATTATTCAAATTCTATTAAACCGAAGTTCATGTCGTGTGTCTTACAATGACAGAAATGTCTGCAACTAATGTGTTTATAATTCGCGATGGACACACGAAAGGAGAGGCTATGCTTGAATATCCAGTGACTGTGTGGAGAAATCCTACAATCACAATTTGTATTCATCTATAGAATTATTTAATGTTTTAATAATAAACAGTACATACTATATGTAGTAACACCTTTTGAACTACATACAATCAAACCTGGGTTGACGACCACCTCCGAAAAAAGACCACCCTGTGAATAAAGACCTTTCCTTGAAAAATTGACTCTGATTATTTAGAACAAACTGACCTCCAAATAAATGCCGTCTGTTAATAGCCATATTTTGTCTTTCCCAAGGGTGGCCTTTGTTCACAGATTTGACTGTATTCTTATCGTTAAATCAAGATGGCCTTGGTGTCAAGTTAGAATATAAAGGAAATATTAAAAATCAGGCCCCAAGAGGTCGTTCTAGTATACTTGTAATACTGTAACGTTTTACTGTAAGTGCTTGTTGTGTTTTTAAGATTAGGTCCGCAGGGGTTAGTGCTACAAGTCCCACAGGGACCAGTCATATCACAACTGTCAGTGGCATTCTTTGCGACATATCGATTGGTACTTTTTACTGTTTTATTTCCATGTGACTGTCGACACTGAACTCGCGAGGTGTTTAATTGTTCCGTTGGGTCATAAATTCTTCATACTTATATAACTGGATGTTTTTTCTGGAACTTGTATTAATTTTTGATGAACGAAAATTTTAAAATTGTGACTGATAGGCAGATAGATACATTGTATATTATTTCAAAGACGCGTACAGTGGAAACATCCGATTCGGTTCCTCTCTAAACCCTTACTACATAATTCAAAAATCCTCTTCAAGCCGGCTAAATGACCTGGTCCCATGCTCGACATACAAGGAGAGGTTCCACTTAACAATGTATATAGTCTCAAAATAAAGTTTCAAGTTGAATATACACATGACGCAAACACATAATTCTCACATATTATTCATACATAATGCATTTAAGTAGACATTCACGTAAACATGGGTAGCAAGTCTCAATTATCTGGCTTTAGTGACCTTGTATTAATTTATGGGACTAATTAGAGCGATGATTCTAATAAACTAACCATGCATCTTGAAGTCTGCTACATCCGTAAGATTGATATTGTCATTGGGGCGAATTACGATTGGAACGCAGGAAAACTCATATCGCATGTGCTACAATGTGATATGAAGTTAGAAATTAGACATACAAGCAGCAAGCTAAATCTAATTTTGAATTGTTTCCGCAACACTAATGCCTAATATACTAATATACATTGTGTACAAGACACATGACTGTCTCGGCTGAAACACGCTCATCTTAATTTTAATATCCCTCTCTGGCCTCGTAGTATCAGATGTATACATGTAACTATGTACACATTGAAGGTCTGGTTAGGTTACATGCCAATGTTCGTACATTGTGATTGCGTGACATATGGAAAAACATGTATGGTAATATTGATCAAAACTTGATGTAACGTTCGCTGCTCATTGACGCAGACTGTCAATGTGTGGTCTATTTAAATAGAAAGGTGCCGCTTGACGTGCTTGTTAGTATATGTGGTAGCTGAGTGTGATGCAGTTTAAATCAATAAATTCTATCATCAATTACATGGATGTAATCAACTTATTTTACTGTATCGACAACAAATGACCAATAAAAATGACCGTATCAGCTCATTACATCTCTCCATCTTCATCATTATCAACAATAACAACTGCATCACTATCATCATCATTAACAGCTACATTAACAACTGTATTACTATCATCATCATCATCATCATCATCATCACCAATAACAACTGTATCATCATCACCACCACCACCACCACCACCACCATCATCATCATCATCATCATCATCATCAATAACAACTGTATTACTATCATCATCATCATCATCATCACCAATAACAACTGTATCACTATCATCATCGTTAACAACAACAAAAATAGAAACTGTGTCACTATTATCATCATTAACAACAACAAAAATAAACACTGTGTCACTATTATCATCATTAACAACAACAAAAATAGAAACTGTGTCACTATTATCATCATTAACAACAACAAAAATAGACACTGTGTCACTATTATCATCATTAACAACAACAAAAATAGAAACTGTGTCACTATTATCATCATTAACAACAACAAAATAGAAACTGTGTCACTATCAGGTGCAGCCGAATAATTTTTAACAGTATAGCAATAATGGCACCAAAATAAGAAGTCGGTGGATGTGACACTATTGGCGTTAACATCATCACAATCACCAATAATGAAAAGAAACACCTTCACAATTTTATCAATTTAAGCAGTAAGCATATCACCACCATTCATCATCACAAACATCATCGTCATCAGACCTACAAATCCGATAGCACCAACATCAATGACAACAACTAAGTGACAACAACATTACCTCCTTTTATTGTGATATTTATGCTTGTAGATATTTTACTGTTTGAATCAGTAAATATGACCACTTGGTATAGTGCGTTTTTAGACTTATAGGTGGATAAATTTTAACATTTTTTTATCCACGGGTTGTATCATCAACAGAAATGATTGAATTTTGATATTTTATCTCAGTATTAGCGAAATAAAAATGAATATTTTTAGTCAAATGTTTTATATTAAAATGATTTGTCAGTAAGAACACTTGTTTACCGTATATATTTTTTAAAATTGTGTACTACTTTCAGTCTTTTGGACATTTATTTTCATGTTTATTTGTCATAATTTTAAGTTTAAATTAATAATTTATTGATTCATGTAGAACCACTTGTTTATTCTTGTCAAAATAGTTATCTGTTCACAGCCGTGATTGATTGGTGAAAAAAGGTTGACAATTTAGCCTCGTCGCATTTTTAGTCCACTTTTAATAACGTAACGTAGCAACCAGAAGACAATTAGGAAATTCTCAGGAACTGAAGTATTTAGCCTCCAGTGTGTTTGTTAATAGTTTGAAAGAAGACAGAACACTGTGAAAATCAAATGCATTATTTATCGTTTTGTCATGATGTCACGTTCATTTAGATCTGCTGTGGGAAATCTTTAGTATGCAGCCTATTTCTTGCCAGGAAGATATTTGTTGTCTTTAAAGGGGTAACGATAATGACTTTCTCTTTGAAATGTTATTGATTTATTAAAGTGATCAGTTCAATAAAGTTTGATCTAAAACACACCATTGCGGTAAGTGAATAGACTTGAACGAAGCACTTTGAACATGAATATGATTTACAGTTGGGTAAAGTTTATTGGGAGAAAAGTCCAAGCGTTTTTTTTAAATGAGATGAGATCAATGTTAGCTCGTCTGTTTCGAAGAAAAAATTGAGCTGCTATGATCGCGGCTGCGTCGTCATTGTCGTGAAAAAGACTTCAATGTAGCCCATTACTCAAACACCTTTAAAGATATCAATACCACATTTTGGAATACTTGATTTTTATAACAAGGCAATGTTGCAAGACACGGGGCATTATTCTGAGAGCTGTATTTTTTAGTTATGCCCCTTTTTTATCGTAGAATTTCGGTCAAATTGCTTATCAAACAGAATGTAAAACAGACGAGTGTTGGAGCTGCTCTGTGGAACTCTTGTTATCTTACACAATGTGTCATTTATTTACGAAATTATAATGAAGTAATTCATTGAACCAAAAAAAACCATAACTGTCAAATATTATGATTTCATTACTGCTCTGAAGTATATAGACATAAAAAAAATCATTAAATATGGAACCCGTTTGATAACAAGGGTACCTTGTTGATAGTGTTTTAAAAGATGCCCATCTTAGATTGGTTATATCAAGATAATCAATCAATCAATCAATCAATCAAGGTCAGTTTGTTCTAAATAATTAATGACTAATTAATCTGGCCTTTCTTCAGAGGTGGCCGCAAACACAGGTTAGACTGTAATTGATATCTCACAGTGTCTTTCGAGCAGCTTATTATAAATACATGCAGTAGTTCGCGTTTCTATAGCATTGATTGTAAAGATAGGAAATTTTAAAGCACACATGATTTGTGTAAGTTTTCGAACGACAAAAACCGTCATATCTATTTCCTGCCTAACGTAAAGTCAACTTTGTTTGGTATACGAGTATCATGGTTGCAAATTTGTTAAATGATATTACAAATATTTATTCAGGAAATAAACACATTAAACCAATCTAAACCAAAAATGTCTTCCGGCACACCAATATTGGTGAGATTTTTTTCTCGCGTTGTCTCGCCGTGCTTCGGGGTATTTTTGCGAGATTTTGTTCATGATAAATGCGTTGGGATAATTTTGAACACTTTCCACAAGATTTATACTTAGTCGAACAGTTCAATTCGAATTTTCAAGAATACTAGACAATATATACTTTATTTATTCTGATGTAGTTATCGATCAATTCTTTCAGACTTTTATCTTCCCATAGTTCCTGAAAACATGCCTGAATGTACTTTTGTAGGGCAGTTGATCCCTTAGTCCAATAAACCGCCATGTATCTCATTTTTATCCTTGGATTAAGTAAATTGGTTGTCAGTGACGCTTGTATTGTTTTCGTTAAAATGTCTACCTTTATAAAAAGATGCAATTTTAATTATCTATTGTAATCTAATCCTTTCCGTTTGAAATCTCACCATTTCCGGCGAGATGATGCGGTTAAGGAAGAAACCATTTCATATGTCGCGCAAAATACAATTATAACCCCTGAAATTCTGAGAATTCCGGTTTTTAGAGAACTATTGATTATAGAAGATACAAATGGGACTTGAAAAATCATCCTATTTTCAGGGAATTCCGGTTTTTCAGGGAGTCCAGTTTTCAGGGGTTTTACTGTACTGTCTTATTTCCATAATGGTCATCGTAAGTGTTGGACGTAACTTGTGAAAATATTATGTTACTTACCATACGGGTACCCGTACCGGTTTTTTTTGGAAAGTTGACAACTGGGTTGGAAACGAAATGCTTTCGGAACATACTAATATGAATTAGTTGACCAGGAGCTCTGTAAGGCCAGATGTCCACTGAGTGATACTGACATAAACAATGCTAGCTAGTTTATCAGGAATCAAAACAAAGTATATTTGTTTTCATTGAGTTTAACTCCGTTTTTTTTCAACAATGTTTTAGTTATATACGGCGGATGCTTCGCCGGCAACATCTCCACATATGGAGGAAAATCAACATTTTTGTCAATTTTTCATAGAAGGGTATGACCTGCCTCGAACAGAATTTGAACTCGGATCGCAGTGTTACAAGTCCAGCGCACTAACCACTGGACCAACTTCGCAGCCCATAAGAAATATCAGCTCCACTGGTTTACCGTGCGAACTTCTGCTTCGTGATTGAACAAGTCAGAGTCATTATTTTCTTAAACACGGTTAAAGCTGATGTACTGTACTAAAACTCGCGTGAAACGTCTCAGAAAATTCACTTGATTTAAGTGCTTCGTGTTTTACGATGTCGCTTCCCGTCGGGAGGAAACATAGACACTTTAGGTTTTCCGGTACAATTACCAACAGCAATTTATACATATTACACCTTGTATGGTTGAACAAGTAATTCGGAGCAGACAAAATCGGGAAATCGTCTTTCACCTCCGATTTATGGGTATCTGTTCCACTTCAAGTACATGATCTATGCACAGTCATTTAGCGGGAAAATTTGGAACAATTTTGGAATATTCGCTTTCCCGCTTTGAAGAATAACAACAATATACAATTGCAAGTTTCATTTTGCTTGAGAATTGTTTTTATACTTAAAATTGTGCTTTTTGTTTAAAAAATATCAAATTTCGTGATTTTTATATTTAATTCTCATTCATCAGAAAAATAGGAAGAATGAAACATCGTACGTACGTACGGTCGGACGGACGGACGGGCGGACGGACGGACTTTTCATTATGATCATATTACAAGAATTGTTTTAAAACTGCAGACGATTGGAATTGTTTCAATCTAACATAAAGACAAAGGTTGATGATTACATGTATATTACAGAGAATATTCTATCACATTTAAGGAACTATAAAATATAACAAGTGTTACCAAGACAACATGTAATATCGCCATTAACACATTGATTAGTGCCACTACTGATGTCATTCAACAGAGTGGTTGAATTAATAAAGAATTATAGGCATATATGAGCGATTCTATGTACGGTACTGTTATAATTGAATAATACATGCAATTTACGCGACATTCTATTATAAAACCTCTCCATCGATTGAAATCTATAGAGAGGGAAATAACGAGAATTGATATTATATATCCTCTGACATTTTAACTAAAACTTCATCCTTAATTAAGACGTTGCTCTCTTGCAGGAAATTAATTAATGAAAAATGTAGCATTGATCGCAGTCTTAATTTCAACAGTTAGTTTTGAAGTCTCACCGAATTCTTGGCGGAAAAAAATTCTACCCAAAACGTTGCGATTTTTTCTTTCATTTTCTCTTTCATTTGTTTTGTGCCAAATGCGATTTTTCAAGTACAGTGCAACCTCTCCAGAGCGGCCCTCTCTTGAGCGACAACCTCCCTTCAACAACAGTATGCTTTTCCCCACGGTACGATTTGACTATTTATTTAACCTCTCTAGAGCAGCAACCTCTCAACAACGACATAATTTTGCGTCTCCCAAAGGGTGTTGCTTTTGAGAGGTTGCTCTGTAATTTCAATAAACATTTATTATAAGCATGAATGAGTCACTTTGGATTCTGTTGCACTTCATATTATATATATATAATGTAGGAGTGTATAGTACTCCCCTCCCGTGACGTCACCTCCAAAGACCGATTCCCTCCAAGAAACAACAGTAAAAGGTACGCATACACATAATAAAATCAATTCCCTCTGAACAACAATTTCCCCCGAAGAACAACACTTTTTTTGCGAATCCGACAAGTATTGTTCTTCGGAGGGAGCACTGTATATGTTCCGTTCGTGTGTTTAGCTTATCAATTATTGAGATACAATGTGATATACTCCCTACTTAAGTTCTACATGCTACGACTTTAGCACATTAAAGCCCTAACACGCTACTCAATTTATACCGATGCATCGCATATTTCAACATTTTTTTCACGATTATAACTCTTTATATAGCAACTAATATTGGATGCTTGTTGGTTATTTATACATTGTGATGTCATTATAAGTGCAGAGATGTTAGATATATTGTTCTCAGTTGTCGGTAGTTAATGTTATACAGTCAAACCCGTGTTTGCGGCCATCTCCGAATAAAGACCACCCTGTGAATAAAGGTCATTCTTTGAAAAAGCGACACTGATTATTTAGAATAAACTGGCCTCCGAATAAAAGCCACCTGGCAATAAAGGCCACATTTTGTCCTTTTCAAGGGTGTCTTTTGTTCACAGGTTTGACTGTATGGTGTTTTTCTTGGGTACTCTAAAGTATTAACCTAAATCATCTACTTCGTATGATACGCGAATCAGTGAAAGAATGGAAATGGTGTCAAACCTTCAAATAAACAAGTACTAAACATAGATCGACCATGCTTGTACCCATCTATCAAAATAACCGGACGGGCTATGAAGAAACACAGTTTTGCTTACACATAAAAAGGGCAAAACAAAAATTAGCTCTCAAAACAGGTGTAGCATTTTGAAAACTAAGAGAAGCGTCGTAAGCGAATAATGTTAACTGTAGCTTGAAGTTACTTCGAATTAAAATGTACATATAATGTGAAATATAAAATGTAAAATAAAATGTGAAATAAAGAAATGTATATAAAATGTTGAACAAAAATGTATATAAATTGTGAAATAAAAAATGTATATACAAATTGTGAAATAAAAAATGTATATAAAATGTGAAATAAAAAATGTATATAAAATGTGAAATAAAAATGTACATAAATTGTGAAATAAACGAAAGTATATAAAATGTGAAATTAAAAATGTGCATAAAATGTGAAATAAACAAATGTATATAAAATGTGAAATTAAAAATGTGCATAAATTGTGAAATAAACGAAAGTATATAAAATGTGAAATTAAAAATGTGCATAAAATGTGGAACAAAAATGTATATAAAATGTGAAATAAAAAATGTACATAAATTGTGAAATAAACAAATGTATATAAAATGTGAAATAAAAAATGTGCATAAAATGTGGAACAAAAATGTACATAAACGAAGACAAAATGTACTCGTTTCTGATAAATATGAACAAATTGATAACTCCGGAATACTATAAATCATGGTACAATTGTACAACTGTATGAATCCATTACCCAGAAAGGTGGTGATATACTGGCTGGTTCTGCAGATACAATGATTGAGTATCTGATAATGGCTTTCACTGAAGTGTGAGTAGTTTTAGTTTCATGAATAATATATTATTTGTTATTGTGTTTTGTTAAGATATAATCAGGATTAAGACACTCCACGTATTTAGAATTATTTGATAGTCACGTGGTTATTGTACAATCCCATTAGGATCCCACTGTCTAAGCTTATTGGGTATTTCATACTTTAATGGTATTGATATGTTTCATAATTACAACCCTGTCAACTAAATGTACGGACGTTTTTCTCCTAATATAAGAAATAAGCATACGAGCGCAGGCCGCCGTTGAAGCGAGGAGGCCTTCATGTACAGTTCTTATATTGAAATGTTTAATTGGTTTAAGATTGTAATCAATGTGTTCTAAATATCAGCCCATTTTTAATAGTGTGGCTTCTTTTGTAGATTGACGCTCTTTTTGATTGAATGTACACACTAAACGATGAATGTATCACTATTTCTAATTGTTGGTTATATATTCAGTGCGCTGGATATAATTTTATATTAAGTCTAATATTGAGTATCATTTCTTCTTTAAGCTAAAAATAAAACACTGAAGAAATGGTCGTGAATTTTGTCATTTTCTTAAACCTTGTGGGAGGTATCATATAACGAAGTAGCCGCGCTCAGACAGACGTAATATATCTTATTTTAATCTGATTTTAACAAAGTGTCCTATTTTACTCATTGACTTTCCTCAGTCATCATATTTTAAAATGCATAAGGTTGTGTTGGCACAGATATTCAAAGGTACGGGCGTTTTTTAAAATCAAAAATGTTCAAATTATTTATTCCTTTTTTTATTTATCAAGTATTAGAAACCAAATTTGCTGTTTGGACCATGGTTAGTCATTAAAGTAGATTTGAGAGTGCTGGATGGAAGGTCTGGAGTGTGGATAATCTCCTCTGTGACTTTACAAATGAAGACATCTTAATATTGTCATTTTTAACTGGTTCCTCGAAGTTTTCAGATTGTATGTGAAGCTAATTAAACATCTGTGTCGTGTAATATTTCACATTACAAAATCTTCACATGATTAATAATGAAAAACGGACTTTCTAGCGGACTACTATCATATTCAGCATGCTTGAATTCTCAGCTTGATTGCAGAACGAATTTTTTGGTTAACTTGGTAAATTTTCCTCTGATAACTCATAGAACAATGCATATGTTTGACCTGACAGAAAATACACTCTGGTCATGATACCATCTTGCCGAGTGTCGGAACAATTCCATATTTAGCAAATTCCATGGGCCAGCAATAAGGGAATAAATTCATTTCTAATGTCTTCTAGTGTGTATTAAGTACAAATCTCCGTAGCTTTATCAGGTGACAGTTTGATAAATACACATATGTAACATAAAAAGTGCATTACTCAATGATACTGCAATATTTCATTTATGTCATGTTAATGTCTGCAGAATTCACGCGGGAACTATAACCGCTGCGTGATATTGTTAATGCAGTCTGGGGCTTACTTTATGACATATGATGTAGGCTATTGTACATATATGTAAGTCCTTATGTTACGCGTTAATATATGTATCCATCTAGATGGCATTATAAACTTAACAGGAAATGTGGGTCTCATATATGATATTGTGAACATCTATCCGATCAGTCATAAATTTAAAATCTCATTTTAAAGGATTCAACACTAGTTTGACGTCAAAACGTTATAACAATGGTGACATGTAAACAGTCGCTTAACATGTTCAAAGACATTAATGAATTGAAGTATTCTGATAATTTGTTATCAGTACGATCTGGCCCCTTCAAATGTTTCTGTTTAGAGAGCGACACAGTAACATGGAACCAATCTTTGAACTGAGTAAATTACATATACTAACTATATGTTCCTGTTTAACGATGACTCATCTTATCACAGCAAATCACGGTTATAGCGTGCACGGATATAATGAAATTCCTAAAACAATGATATGTTTATTTCCCCCGGACACGCCTTTCTTTAACTATTATCACGGATATATTGACATACGGATATAAAGAAGTAATTCATATGTTCCTCAGAATTCACTATAACCGTGTTCTACTGTTCACATTTTACCAATCAACAGGTCAACATATTAATCGTTATAGCTAAACTTATTGTCTATGTGACTACGATTCATATTTAATGTTTATATTTTGGAATCTTCTAACACCATTAGTTTGATAATTACGATATTACCAAGTAATTTCACGCATTTCTATAAATTGTAATTTATGCATTTAGTTCTTCAGATGCATAGAAACTGTTTAGTCTCACACGAAGTAACAATATACCGTAATTAATATTTAATATTTTATATTATCATATTATGTTGGTATCATTATGACAGCGGCAAAATAGGTTCATGAATAACACCAAACAGTTCTTTGTTGGCATTTTAGATACGTCTTTCTGTTACAAAAACAAATCAGTAGTTTATTTCCTTGAAGTAAAGCGATGACGTAAAACGTGTTCCATTCATGTCACTTTCTAACAAGTCCCTCAATACGTGTTTCATTAAAGTAAATGAAAACATATTTTATTCTCTTTTATATTCCCTTTGACAATAATTTTGTTTCTAATGTCAGTAACTTTCAATAACTTTTCGCCGTAAATAGATCCAGATTATACAATTTCCCTGTAATCTAAATAATTAATTTTATTTTGCAATTCAACTGTGTGTTTGGCTAATCTGAATTATGTTCAAATTATGAATAAAACATGAATACTTTCTACATTTACGACTTAAGCGAGCGATCAAGTTATGAGCTAAAATTGAAAGGAATTTTCATCTTGAGATATAAGTTTGTATACATACATGCATATGATATACACATGCAAGAACTACTTTGACACTTGACAAAAACGAGTAAAGTACTTCACTGGTTTTCGTTGTTGGGCCAGCGTCGTCGGGTGGTGATGGTATCTGAGTAGTAAACACTGGCCCCTTACCGCTGCGAGTTCTAACCACACCCGGGACGGATAAAAGTCACAAGTGAGAAAGCTGTCCAGATGGCTTACAGATGGTTGGTGGTTCTACCTCGATGTACGCCTGGCGTCTTCCTCCACCGTCGAAGCTGGTAAAGTCGCCAAAAAAAAACAAAAAAAAAAAACAAAAAAAAAAAAAACGCGCAAGCAGTTAGTTAGCATACATGTGTATAGGATAGCATGTGAGCAATGGCCGCCAGGTGCAGTTAGCCTGTACTATGAGGCTTATGTGCTGCATTATATAAATGAATGTGTGCTAAATAGTTGTCGCTGTTACCATGGTAACCGTTATCTACTTGTTGTTATTAATTAATATTTGGTTGCATAAAAATGATTAAAGGTCATATAATGATTTTCATCCATATCGGATTTTTTTTACTTACTATAAGTCTAGTTTGCGGAGATTATTTTTGGTGGATAATTACGTAAAGATTTCATGAATCTATGAATACAATATGGACTTATTTTATTGTAATCTTACCCTTACGAGTCTTGGCTAATATTTCATCAATTATTTACCATTTATGTATGTTTGTATCAGATTTCTTCTCCTGTTATTAACAATTTGCAATCCTTACAAGAAGGTATTTTTTTCTGTGGATGTTAATACTCCACAGACATATCTTAGTCGATGCAAGATATAAATTGCCTCAAGCAGATCATGTTCGTAAAATCAATTCGCATTGTTGTGTATATAAAGAGATGCTATTTTAGCGACATGTCGTATTATGAATATAGTTTATTGTTCATCTTCGTGATTTGTTTTAGATCGATAAATGTGAGCATTGTATGCATCTGTTTTATCCGACACTAAACTCATCAGTATAGAAATAAGAACAGTTAAACTAGCAATAATTCAATTTGAAACATTGTGGGTTATACGAACATGGCAATCATTACAAAGTCTTCCATGGTTTAGGACATGTACACATATTCTTTACAAATATCGTCAATAAGTCGTAGACATATTTGTTTCAGTTCCATCTGCTTAACGTCTCCTTAATGTACAAAAGCTTTCATCTCCTTACGTTAAACTATTTTAGTATCGAAGCTATAACTCTGCGAAACTTGAATACTTGTCTTTAATTACGACCGTTTCCAACTTTATATGCTAGACTGGGTATGTCTGTTTATGTAGCGGGGAACAAAACAATGTCATATAATGGTATATGACTTTTTAGTTCGTGCTATATGCACGATATCTAATGGTGAACAAAATGGATTTACAATGGGAAAATGAATAAGTCTTTAGAAGATTATGGGGTTTGTGCACGATATTATCACAGTATACTTGCTTGTAAAAAGGGTACATTCAAATCGATTCTAATGTAATCGTACTTTCAATTATATATGTACATGTAAATTGTATTATGTATGTTTATGTAGCTCATGAGATGTTTGTTAAACAAATAGATTACATGTTTATGCATTTTCACCCTTATGAACTATGTCAGAGGGATAAAAAAAATGTTGCCCTTATTTACACGTATTTCATTTATGTAGGGGTTAATTTGGTCAATTATATAAATAAATTAAGGGTGATATTTGCCCACACGGTGACCTAATTCAGAATCGTGCGGTACATGGACATAATTGTATCAAAATTTGCCATTTTGTCGAAGTCAAAGATTTAAATAAAGTTTTACTACGAGGTATTATCTCACTGCTCCGGTCTTATTGGTAATGTAGGGGAATGAGTCCCTGAAGGGGCCAAAGTCACGTGATACAACACAAGGACAGAAGGTAAAAAATGGCAAAAATCAGATGCTACTCACGTGTTCTTTTATATATAAATATCGCCGTGTTTACACAAATTAGGGGCCTCCATGTTTGAGTGGTTATGGCCCCTGACTTGCAATCACTAGCCTTTCACCGCTGAAAGCCTTTCAAAGCTGTCCTGTCCAGCTAGGTTACGGAAGTTCGATGGTTCTACCCAGATGTAAGCCTGAGGTCTTTTTTCCTCCGCTGTCAAGGCTGGAAAGTCGCAAAATGGCCCTGGCTGTTTGTGCGACGTTAAACTCCAGTGTTTACACAAATTACTTTTTACTAATGTATCATCAATATAGTGATCTTATTTGTGACCTACGGCTTTATGTACGAATTTATCAATAATAAACTGATTCCCTGGAGAAGATGATTAATTAAGAGTTTTATGTATCTTCATGTTGTTCTGGTGATATGATCCGGAATGTACAGAAACGCTTAAAGACGAACATAAAGCTATGATAAATGTCATGTGTTGTATACAAGCACATTCTGGTGCAAGCGTCTGATAACATATGCGTATAGTTGCCATGGTATTCAAGAAAGCGCCAGATTGATGAAGATTTGATGAGAACTTTAAACGATTTTATTATATATTTCTTAACTCCTATGCACTTATCAATATTACAAAGCTATATTATTATATGTTATAATTATCATTTTCGTCAAGCGTCTAGCTGATTCAGATTAACGCTCCATGGCCTATAAACACTCTTTTATTCCATGCATTACATAACACAGTGAGATAAGAGAATAATTATATCGCATTTCGTGACGCCGAACGATGTTGGCTTGAACACTCAAAATGTCGACAAAACCTTTTGATCCAATTAAGGCATTCCAAAACATTTAATTTCGTATTGTGTTTTATATACTTGTTTTTCCACACCGTAAATATAACGCAACAAGGTGCTACTTACTGAAATACAGCGGTTTCTCCAGTAACTATGATAGCATACATATCTTATTAACCATTTTTACTTCACCCTACTAGCGTTCATATTGACACACTTGTCTTTTATCGCCTGTGTTCACTGGTAACAAAACAATTATATAAACAACCAAAGGCAATGATAGTTAATATGAAAGTATAATATTGGAATTTGTTCTTTGTCTGGAACAAATACATTATATCCACTGTTGAGACTTAATATTGTTCCAGGCTATGTGTTAACAAATGCTCGTGAACAAAGAGATAATTAATGAAAAAAAGCGTATGTTAGTTAACAATATGACCGCCGTATTTTCTAGCTTTGGTTTGTGACAATAATCATTCATTAATATTAATTGTGTATTAATTGACTATTCTCGTAAAATAATGTAACAGGTATAATCACTCACGTTAGCTGTGTATATGATGTTAAAAAGGTTAAGATTTAGTCATTATTCTCAACAATAAATCGGAAAATATGTCAGTTCTATGTTATATATTTCCCACGCACATGCGCAATAATGGGTTTTTTAACGCTACAATCAAAGACTGAAAGCGAACATTAAAATAATTCCAAAGTAAAGAACAATGTTTGCGTACCAGTCCTGAAACTCTTGTCAGACTTAACGTAGACAGTCAATTTATCAGACTAAGTGTATTTTATCATCCTCAAAAACAATAAGAATAATCAACCAATAGTATAATCGTACTTAGATGAATTATGAAATGAGACAGTCCAGGTTAAAATATGGCACTTTTTACAACAAACGTACATACGCGTTCTTCATATGCTGGATGAAGACGTTATTGTCAAAGACACCCCAAGGACTTAGGCGAAGACGTGAATGCAGAACAGACATCGTTGTAATTATGATACCGTCCATCTCAGCCTCGTGATTAATCAAATTATATAAGTAGATGTTAGCATGGAATCATTTTAACAACTTCTCTGATACTTATAAAGCCAGGAAACAGAAGTCGGGTTACACGTCTTGGAGACGAAGCTGATACTATTGGTAACATTTTAACCAGTCCTGAAAATAGAGAATTTGGAATTCTAGATGAAATTATGTCTAATGTGATTGTAAGCAAAGAGTACGAGAATGGAGAAATTGAATTTGGAAGAAAAATGAATCATTGCTTAAATTATTTATGTGTAACAATGTTAGAACGATTATGACGTATGCGTAATGTGGATTATGTGTCCTGAGCATTTGAAAAAATGTTAATGTCTCACGATTGTCTCGTACTCTGGTAGTCTGATCCATTTATTACTTGAATGCCATATGTACGATGTGTGTCTGATTTAAACCAATTATTCCAACTGTGAAGATTCTGATAATAAATTACTTTACAGGGGAATAACCCAAGATGTAATTGTTTAAACACATTGGAGACATAGTACCAAATCATTTATCACAATGTTAAAGTTAAGATTGGGAGTTTTAACACATACAACATTGCCAAATGATAAAGTTCTATGTTTTATTTTTATCAACGCATAAATAACAAAATGAAACATGGATAAGAAATGTTAGTATGTGGATTTTATTACTCATGTCTTTCTTCTAATAAAACAGTACGTTACATAAAAGTCACAACTTTAAAATTAAGGATATACTGCTAATGTGATGTCTGTCCCCTGACTGTGGTCAATTTAAAGGCGTCCCTTTAAGTCACTAATTGTATGAATTTTTAAACAAACTTCTCATCAAAAAATGCATTTGCTACTTTAAACATTGTTACTTAATGTTTTTTGCAGCAAAGAAGGTTAACGGTCCAATGCAAGTTTTATCTCATTGTTGTGAAATACTTCGTGTGAGGTAAATTTGTTTACTTTTAGTTTTTTTTTGTCTTCCCGAAATGAAAAAAAACAACCAATTTAATCAAACGCCTTTTCAGGTATCCCGTTTTTTACATCGTATCAAATGTTGACACTTTATTACATAGATCGTGTATTAAAAGCGGAAAAATCTGGAAAACAACGAATACATATAATTAAGAAACATGTAACACACTTTGTGTCGCCATGTTTGTTTTACTGAAAAAAATATCTCGAACATTTCCAATTTTCACATTTTTAGATTGAATCAATGGCATTATAAATTGAGACGTTTTAATTTAAGAACAACAAGATTATTGAATTCAGTTCTCCTGCACAAACTGTACCATGATGCAAATTCCGATTTGATAAAATTTAAAACTTTACCAGACGAGAAACGTCTCTCGTGGTTTAAACGACAACTAAGGAGAGAGACTTTGATATTCTCAGCATGTAAATCTAGACAGATATAATTAATATCTCCATTAATACCAAGGGAGCTCAGGTCGAGATACACGGGAATGATCGGGTTATTATTAATTTCTAAATTGATTATCATTAACCGATAGACACATCCCATGGGCCGGAAATCAGTTTTTCCTATTTTTTTATATTTTTTTAGAAAAAAAGAAAGCGTCTTTCAAACATCGTCGTTAATAAATTGACCGAAGGAATCATGTCTCCAATGTTATCAGAGACTCGCTGTCAGTGTTTTTTTAAAGTCCAGCCTCGAGGGATTTTTTAGAAAAATGGAGGTAACAGACACTGTCTTGTGACGTATTTGTCTCGTTTATAAACTATTTATAACATGGCAATTAACACAAAAAGCAGCCATTGTAACATTGAACCAATAGATAAAACCCTCACATTGTATATTGGTTGACCTTGGGGCTTTCTTTTTTAAGACCTCAATGACATTATCATTACTTACATGAACCAACCGAATAAAGGACCATCAGAATTTTGAAACAGCTGTTGAAAAAAAAAAACACGCCGGCAATCTTACACTGTCATAGGTAGCGTCTCATTGACGTTATTATCAATATTGTAGTGATGTTTATTGATTGATGTCGGCTTCGTTTCATGGATTACTGAGTGATGGATGGAAATACCATAAATCCTTAATCAATATTAGGTTCAAAATTGTCGTATTGATTTCCAGGAAAGTATAGACTGTGTACGTAATGCTATTATACATTTTGTTGTTTAAGTTGAATTCGGAGACCAGTCTGTGATTGTTACTTGTCATTGGTCCAATTTGAAATTAGATTTTGAAACAACCTTTATAGGTGCTTTAGTTCCGAGACGAATGAACATTGTTTGTGTGTTTGTTTGTTGGTTTGTTTGTTTTTACATGACTTATTATCACTGGGGTTTAACGCCGTTTTTCAACAATTTTTTCAATTATATACGGCGACCGGTTCACCGAACCAGTTTTCCTGAATTGTATACTAACCAGTACTAACTTACCCTTTCATAAGGAGCCGGCAACTTCTCCACATAAGGAGGAAAATGGACATTTTTGTCAAATTTTCATAGAAGGGTATGACCTGTCGCGGCTTTGATTCGAACACGGATCTCCGGGTTACAAGTCCAGTGCACTAACCACTGAACCACGGCCGCGGCCGACTGGACTCTCCTCTCCGTTGTGGCTCGGTAAGATCCGGTCTGTGACATAGGATTTGATCAGTTGAACACAAATGAAAGGTCATACAGACAACTAACTGAATTGCACCTCTTTGATGTTTTGATTCAGTGGCAAATTTCGAATAAATATTTGTGTCAGTTATCTTCCGTATATAACTGTGGTTCAATCAAAAAACATTAAACCCACCCCTCCATAAAGGTAGTGGCTGTTCTTTGTAGCTTTTTTGCGCATTATCGTTTAAGTTAATGCATGCCAACATTTTATTGTGTATCTATAAGTATATGAAGATAAATATCAGTTACATGGCTTTTAGTGGAAATATGAAAAAACTTGAAGATTGCACACGGTTACAATCAAGATAAAAACACGCTTGGGAATTGAGTATGCAAATCGGAAAAATTATTCACCAGCCATAATTGAAACGGAATATAAATAATTTATTGTTTATGCCGACTACAACCATTTGTTGAATATTACATATGCTTTGTTAACTTCGCTAAAGTCTTTCAGACGGCTGATAACGTCTTGTGATAAATATTTTCTTTCAAAACACTGCTTGAAATAGTATTATATTAGACCTGAATTATGAGTATTGATTAAAAGGCATACAATGTAAGTAAACCATTGATGTTGTATCGTATAAAGCAATTTTAAGTGGAACTTTATAAAATATTAATTTTGTATTCTTTTATGTTTTTGAAATCAATAAGGCTGATTTAAAAGTAATGTTTCGTCTGTTGTCACATGTCAATAATATAGTAACAATCATATTACGACAATTTATTTATTGCTTTTATTTGTATACACGTATAGTACTGTTTTTTTTTGTATTGAGTAATGTAATGTATGAGCGTGTTTTTCATTCATTGGCATTTTTTGTATAAATAAGTCAGCCACATATATTTAACTGGTATCACTTAATGCGTAAAAATCTTATCTAACGCACTGATACACTTTTTTTTCATTTAAATAATAGCAATTATGAACATCACTCACATGTAGCCTAAAATGCTGGCGTGGCTGTACATAACAGTCACATGGTCATTTGTTCTGCTTGAGTTTTTCTTCATTTTTCATATTCTTCATTTTCCAACATATAAGAAACTACGCGTATCGACGCATAATGATGCCAACATTGATCTCAACATTGCAATGATTTAATTAATAATTATACTCAAAATTAACTCCCCGTGCAGAGATTGATAAAGTGGTGTTGTTAAATAAGTTTTTTCTGTTCTCTAAACCGGGTCATATTAATACAGATCACTTTGGAACATACGTGAATTCTTCTTTTAATAAATACTTTGAGTATATCATATTACATTATATTGTTAATCTGCCTACATCTTAAAAGGAACTTCATCCCGTTGTATCAAGATTAAATTTAACTTACAATACTGCATCACTTGCCGCGACGACTTTCTTGTGTTCAACACATTCATGATTCACACGTTCCTTTCTGACAAGCACAGCAATGACTACACAGAAATGATACACGTACATGTCATATAACAGTCTACTGCGTGTTTTAAGTATGTATGTATGGCCTATATCGCAAAGATGTTTCGACCCCTGAATAACAACTAATGGAATCATTTGGTCGGTTTGTGTCTAAATTCAGATGGTGTTTTATTTTTTAAAAGGCATTTTAACATCAAACAAGATTCGCGTCAGTTTCAGATCATACCAATTAATAATGCTACAGTTTCCGACTGACTAAAGAGTCCTAATTATACGCAAAAGTCCTCCACAATGAACCAACTGTCGCAATAATATAATCATATCTTGGTTTTTCCTTTTCATTGACCTGTTCGTTCGTCCTAGATCAATGATTTGTGCAAATATTTGCCGTCCTGTTTTAATTGAAAGGTTTATTAGCACTAGGAGTAAATTATTTACACAATTTGCGGGCAAGTGTTTCCTTCAAAGATTAAACAAACCTGTTTTCTGATTTTCTGGGAACATGTGTCAAGTTTTTACCATTGACACAAGATGTTTACGCATTTTGTTTACAAAGATCAACATCCGTTGAATATCAGAATATCATCAATTGAGTGATAAAAGGAAATGCATAGGGCCTAAACATTGTTATAATACATACTCAAAGGTTTTGAGAGTGGAATTAGGAGATCGATTATAAGCTTTGATATGTAAACTAACAGCAGACATTGAAGTCAATCTACTACGAAAGGCGAGATTTGTAAAATGGTCTTAGTAATCCATGTTTATACGTAATATTCCCCCTTGTGAAATTGATGTTATACTGAAAAGGTGTTATCTTCATGACGGAATTACAGACAGCTTGGTCGAAACCTTTTTTCAGACAGTTACTGTACGACAGCTAGTTGTGGTGTTCTTGCGCGTTCATTTGGAGCAGAGTATGCCAAACTCGTAAAAAAAAACTAAAGAGCAATTGACAACAACATTTTAACCAAACAATAACTCTATACAAGGTATTTATATTTTCTATAAGAGTTATTAAATAAAAGTGCAATTGAAACTTCTTTTTCTTTCTCACATTAGTTCACATTCTAAAATGTAAAAGTCTATTTTGTCAATTCGTCGGAGATGATTGGGCAAAAATCTGTCTTATATTTTGCCCACAATAGTAGCGTGACTTTCGTGTGATTTGTTTCAACGTAACAGTTATACCATCAATATCATTTCCTGACGCGGTTGTATCTGTTCTAGTATAATGTGCTAATTGTGTTATCAATATCTCAGAATGTTTAGCAAAGAAAGAAAATGAACAGTTATTAAGCTGTTTATATTCAGGGTTTTTGCCTCTGAGTTTATTTTTCTTCTCTTAAAATCTCTCTATATTCTCGACAAATGTCATTTGAATGAATGAAGTAATTCCCCATGAGATCTACAACACATCGTTTGAGATTGATTAAATTAATTCCGGCAAGACAAGAGGCAATGTTAAACAATTACCGCTTGCTATTCCTTGACCTCTGGAGAATCTTAATATACTGCATGGTGTTTGGTAAACAGTATGAAAAAAACTCTAATTATACATGCATGCTCGTTGTGGTTGTAGACAAGCTGCGGGTATCACGGGTTATCAACAGCACAAGTTTTAATTACATCCATCTGTTTCATCTGTTTGTTTTGTTATGAAAGAGTCGGAAAATGACTTTGTTGCGGAAGAAAGCATTGATTGGTGCTAATTCGTTACTGTTGAAATTTTAAAAATAATTTGGAGCAAGTATATCCGCGTACAACTGCTAAATATATGTGAATTCTGACAAAAGACAGAATTTATTTAAAATTGTTTGCTGCAAAAGTGTCTTTGACCCCCGCTTGCGTCACTTATGACCAGGAATCGTTGTTTTTTTTCTGACTGAGTGTGCGGTAACACATTCAATGACACGACAATGTTCGTATTCGTTGAGTTACATATTCATTTAATTCAACAGTCCAACATGGATAATTATAATTTTTCCGACCTTGGCATTTTTTTCAGCAGTGAAGAATGTGTTTACAGCCTAGATTTATACAACATCTGTCACATAAATATATGTACAAGTTTTCAAAAGATGTAATGTGTACCGCATAGAAAGTAAGAGAATAATATTTAAAAGTAGTTCCTTCTACAACATTGCATCTTTTTTCGTTTCATTCTAGGGTGGAACATGTGTTCAAAATAACAGTTCATTTCACATAATTATTCGACCAGGACTATTTATCGTTTTGTCTTGACCTTGTAGTATTACGAAAATGGATTTTAAGTTAAAAACGTATTGTCCCTGACAATCATTGAATTCTTGTAATTTGATAAAGGGATGCTGGTAACAGATCGATATTCATTTCATCAAACAATTTATCTGCATTACGTTGCTTCCCCGTTAGAATTGAAAGACACAAACTTGGAAGTCGGCTATCTGATGCTCTGAGCTGAGTAAAGTGCTTTTAAAGTTCATTGTTGAGTCTTTCTTGTCGGCTTCAGGGACATCATCAACTTCTTCAAATTTTCGTTTTAAGTTCAATCAGCGCCAATGTAACCCACAGCTGTTATTTGTCTCTTTAATGAATTCTGTGAAACTAGTTCGTTTATCAGTATTCTAGAAGTCGTATGTAAGGCTTTGTTTTTGAAAACGACTGAACACACCACATGTAGTTATCTAGTCGATATACTACAAAGATGAGCACATTTTCCTCGCGGCCTTATCCACACAATTATCGTCTGCATGTCTTGTCTTCAGTGAATCACTGGTGTATTAGCAAGACAGGGAGCATTGTCTTCTTCTAAATCACAATCATGCCCCCCAGTTAATCTAATCTGTCTAATATTAGTTTATTCAACTAAAGGCTGAAACTCCTAGTATGGCTTAAGATTGGATGTGTTTTGTTAATGTTGTTTATAGAAGAGCTATTTGTTATATTTTTTTATCATGACTGCCATGCTAACCTTATCAGGTTTCATTTCTAGCTCTGATATAAACTTACTACCTAGTTAACAGACAGTATGTCCTTCATAAATCTGGGATTGCAAGACCGTTGACATTTGTCGCTTTATCTGCTGACAAAATGTACTTAGTATTTATGCAATCCCCGCTCATAATGCGCACCATACTGTTGACTAAACTGGTCTCAAGTATGGATATGTTTTATACATGTTAACGCCAAATGCTTGAAATGCTCTTGCGAAAGCATGGTAGTTGGTCGCTTCTTAATTTATGCATTTATTCATGAAAACAACGTGGGACTTTACTATAAAGCAGTCGGGTATATCTGTGAAAGTTTTCTTACACCAGATTTAGACCTTGAAATTACAGCATCGGTTGTCCGCTCGAATGAATCACGGGTAACGTAGAAACATAATTTTAATACAAGAAGTATCCGAGTGACAAAATCAACTGTATATATTTGTTATTTAGTGGTCTATGTACAAAAAGTAGAACATTCTAGTACCTTTGCTTTTTCTATCAACGTTTCTTAAATAGTCAGTTAACAAAGCCACTTCCGTTGACTCACAATCAATACTCGTCTGTCATGGCGCGGCAGTCTGGTTTTATTTTACAGAAACACTAACATGAAGAAACTGTCAATGAGTGATACTCCAGTAAATCGCAGAAAATAGTCGCCTGACAATCACTGTCTACATTTTGTCACAATCGGCTTATGCTTGAAGGTATTTTGGTTCCGCTCAGGTCTGCCCCATAATGCCATTGAATCAGTTCAGTGTCGTTAAGACGATCGATTGAGTCTATTATTAAACTTTTCCTAAAAATGATCATTTTTGTCGTCTGATTTAATTTTTTTTCTCATAAATCTCTTAGAATGAACTGGATTTATCGGCATTAGAAATACTGTTACAGTCAGAGAGAATCAAATGCATTCGTTTTCTATTTAATAGCTATGTAGACTGAAGTTAGACAGATATTTGTTAATGAGATTTGGGATGTATGAACTATGAGTTGATACATCTATATGCAAGCAAAAGCGTTTATTTTTAAATGGATGTTACCTCTGAATTCAATGTTTATTTATTTTTCCTAGTCCTTAAACTATGAATGTAGCTATACATTGATTCATTGAATTATGATAACAGACATCCGAAGCTTTCCAATCCGGAATCCTCTTTAAACCGAATACGTCAGCTGGTCCCGAATTTTTTATTATATATATTTTACGATCACACACTTATTATTTGTGTACAACTATACATTACGCACATACAATCGACTTATATTTTAAGCAGTATGATTGCACAGTACTGAAACTAACCATACATGTAGTAGCCTCTACAACCAGTTAACATTAATCATCGACATCAGAACATCCACTACAATTTTACAGAAACAAAATAAACATTGCAAACAGCAAAATAAATAGCCAACACCGACTAATCAATTTGTATATATTCAATCATGTACCTATGTGTTTTGCACGAAGATGCGGCTGATCACATAGTCACTTGTGACGTCATTATCAATTGATTTCTGTTCACATCTGAGATATCTTGATTACGACTGTTGCACGGACCTCTCGTGAGTTTTGCATCTATGTTACAAACTTGTATCTATTTAGTAATAAGGAGCAGCACTATGACCTAGGGTGCGTACAAAATGTCAATGATGGAAGTCTTTGCTGAGCTTATAAGTACAAAATGAATACCTTGTTAAAGGTATGAACATTATAGAAACACACGAAGTCGTTTTACATATACTTACTCAAGTCAATGATAAGATAATATGTTGAATGTTAAACATTTTAATTTTGTTTTGTTTCATAGGTCAGTCTTTGGTGTGTTATGGTGTAAACAGCCGTAAAACAGAAATTAGAGTCACTTATTTAGCAACAAAGATGTCTTGCTTTGTCAAAAGGTTCTCATTTTCTAACCAAACTTTGCTTTCGTGTTTACACACTTTATCTTGGAAAAGACAACATTACACACCAAGAGAGAAATGTCACAAATTAGCTGCGCTCTTCACACAAGTTTCTGATTATAAGTAGCGATACTTTGTAGCAATCACAAATGTCAACTACAAATTACTAGGGCGAAATACCCGCGAAGATGAACACGACAGGGTGTTATTTTTTCCCTGGCATTTCGTCGATCGATGCTAGATATTTGGTCTTTTCTCCGCTACTTTCGTTAACATCTCTGTCTGCCATCTGGTGAACAAGGACATTCTGGGAACTTCCGTCGGTATTTTGTCTAGCACAAATTACTCGTCTAATTATGTTTGAACTGTTAGAGCATCGTTATTCTTTTGAGTGTTTTTCATTTACATACTTTGCCACTGAATGGAACGTGTTTGTGTGATAGATCACTTTATTCTTTAGATTAGCTTGTGGTTAGGCTTTAGTGGTGTTTGTCTACCAAATATGGTTAGGCGAGTATTTAATCGTATCTCTGTTAGAATCAAATTCTTGATGACAAATCCGTTCGTTTTTTTTAGTGTTTGTTCTATTTTGTTTTCATTTAGAATATTTTGATATTAAAATGTTTGAGGCAGACAAAGTTTACATTTTAATACGCCGTTGCTGTATGCTTTGTGACTTTTGTCTTGTCTTTGGGTGTCAATTACAGTGCTTAAATTGACCTGTTTAAGCATTTAAGCCGGCTCTGTGTTAATTTTGATGAATTCTCAGGCCTGGGTTCGGACATGAATAAGAAATCCATAAAGTTAAATGTTAAAACTTTTGAACTGAATCAGTGGGTATCATTTTTATCAAACTGAAATAAACTCTGCACATTTATGTTGTTTGTTTGTCATCTTGTCATTGTAAGGTACATGTGGAATGGATCCCCGACCCTCTTGTTACCAATGACGGGGACAATTAAGTTTTAAAACAAATGAAATAGAGAGCAAATATTGAATACCAGTTCGTAAATGAATGTTCCTTATATTCATATGGTCTTAATATTGAGATGGTAGTTTAATGAGATGTTAACACAAAAATATCTCGAAGCGCAAATAGAAAACAGTGTTTCTTGAATTCTGCAGTGAATTCTGCTCTTTTCAAGCATACCACTTCAAACTATTTTCAAATCAAATATATGGTAGTAACTTGTCTGGGCCGTATTGTTTGCACCAGGATGATCATAAAGTGCCTGAAATCAGGACTATCGCTGTTCTGAAATTATGGTATTCATTGAATTAAACAACAATAAAACGTTCACTGGTCGTCTACAAACAGAACCGTATCAATCAAGTACTCTCAGCTTGTCAAAATAATGTTGTCACCAAAGGGACAATTATCTTACAAGTCTGTGACAGAAAGTAAAAACGGAATCACTAGTAATACCACGTGTAAAACGTGCCATTTTATCGCACATATCCATAAGTTTCACTGAAGGCAATAATGACATAATAATAGCACACATGCAAAATTCGCCAACCCGGCTCCCGGTCACCCAACTCAAGTCCACACATTAAACACTCATACTGCTGTCAAAATGGCACACAAAATGAGTCCGGGAACAAATCATCCACTGAGAAGAACGATGCTCGATTAACAATTTTCAAAAGTCGGAGAAAATCGCGTTTAAAGTTTTAAATGTCATTTTCTCAATTGTGTTTGAGTCTATAATCTCAAAAATATAACAGCTTTCTTGCCTTGATGCGTAGAATATGTATATTAAAACATTTTTTACCAGAATATTAAACAAGAAACAAAGTTTTCAGTTTGGAGATAGAGCAGTCTATTAGAAAAATCTTCAAATTTGTAAAAAACTAGAGTATTTAACTATTATAGTGCTTGATGTCCAGGAGAAAGAGACTATAACAGTTGAGAGTATGTAAAAATAGTGGATATAGAGCAAAATATTAGGCGGGAAAACTCAAAGTCCAAAGATCACGTGATGTTCAGCTTGAAGAGATCCACATGAACATCACGTGATCTTTGTGAAAATTTGGAGATAGAACATTAAAATATTCAGGTAACGAAATTTTCATGTAGGTATCATCTCATGATGTAGATTTCTGAGCATTTAGTGTTACCTAAGAAAGTGGATTAGCCTGAAAATATATCTGTTTAAATACAAGTAGCATTATCCCCATATTACACACTCAGTGATTTTATCTTTAAAACTTTTAGCTTTAATACGTCAGATAACAACTAACACCTGACAAGTGATAAACTTTTGCACAAAAAACATTTAGTATAATAAAAACCTGTATTCCTTAATATTAAATTAAGTTCATATTGTCTCAATATTTAACTCGTAATAATTTTGTTGTTGTCGTTTGGTTCAATTAAGCTCTTGCTAAAAGAGGCTAAAACTGAGAGTTTAACTTAATCGGGAGAGCAGTAGACTTGAAGACCCTGGGTAGTTCGTCAGTTCGATCCCTCGATAAACGCACATATGTACATATTTTCTAAACCGGTTTGAATTTATTCTCTTTTAATGTTTATGATACTATTAACTTCCATTAGTCACTGCTGATGACTAATGTCTGGGTAACTTGTCAATATTTGTTCTGCATGTCGCTGTATGTATATATATATGTCATATGAATGACGCAGCGCACGATTACAATAAACTATTACACGGTATCACCTGCTGGGTAACATGATAACAGTAGATACACCATGAATTAGGACACATTCATAAGGATTGGATAAAAAAACGCGAAGCACATGTTGTCTTATATAGCCATTATCCGTATGAAATTTCATATCCACATGAATGTAGTGTCATTATAGCAATGTCATTAATCTCCCTGGCAGCTAAAATAGGAAACATGTACAGCATAAAAAAACGAGTCAACATCTGTCACCGGGTCTTATGCAATCGTGAAACGGTTAATCGTATTCCATTACTATCTTATTACAAGACGTATTATGGACATTTATGTACTATACCTACTCACAAGTACACACTTATTGATCAGCGATCTTATTTTATCTTCTAATAAAGAAACAACGGACGTGTGCGTGTTCTGTGAACGTATTTTTTTATATTTTTTTTTCTGCTGTACTTATCGTTATGTCAGTTATGTCACTTGACGCACGGTTGACTTAATAATGGGTGTCCACATTCTCAGGTAAAGATATTGATGTCGCGGTTATATAAGATTTAAGTTGATATATGTCTGAAACAAGCCATCTGCCGTGTTCACTCAAATGAATATAATGTATACTGTTATATACAATTCTGCACCGTCTAGTTTTGAGAACAAATGGTATCATTGTTTGTCGGCACCGTCTCACATTATGGAAATGTTGCTTAATTTGTAGAAAGCCTCAAAAACACTAACCTTTGGTATAAAATCACATTGCTGACTACAGTATGTTGGACATAGTTATGGTGACAAACTGACTTTACTTCTATCTCATCATTTGTTATCTCTTTTTGAATTAGTTAGATTACAACGATTTCCCTTGGGTATGCGACTTGCTTCTGTCGACAATGAATGTATTTATTTGACGAACGAAGGACATTTGAATGCATTTATACGAGTATTTGTACTCATGTTGTCTGTGATCTGTGTGTCGATATACTATTAAACCTGTGTTTGAGCCACATCTGAATGAAGACCACCCTGTGAAAAAGGCCGTTCTTCGAAAGACCGTTATTTAAAAACTGACCTCCAAATAAAGATTAACTGTCAATAAAGGGCGCATTTTGTCTTTTCCAAGGGTAGACTTTGTTCACAGGTTTGATTGTAATCAGATATCAAGAGATAACAATCCAATGTTTTATGATATCTCGCGTGAAGTCTCGCGTAATTTACCCAAATGCAATGTCACAGTCCTTTTTTTCTAGCGCTTACTTTTGCGTAAACAAAGTGAATAATTGATTGAATGCGAGTGATAAAGATGGCAAGACATATAAGCCTACAAATTCATAGACCAGCGGACAATAATGATGTCGCATCGTACTGCCTTACATTTTTATATCTGTTTATGATTTATTTATACGTTTGTGTTTTCCCATGTGTAAGTGTGATACTGAGAGCGTCAGACAAGTTTTAAACAACCCGTAGCTTTGCGGCATCCTCCGGGGAGACTGTGTTTTGTCCTCCAATTTTGTTTCCATATGTTGGATAGGTTTTGGGATGGTCGGGTTTTGGGGAGGGGAGGATTGTGTGTATGTGTTTTCCATATGAAGCATTTTCTTATCTTCACTGAAATATAAACAATACTTACGCATTTACTCTAAAACACTGTCACTTATGAAAGGTCTTCGTATGTTTCATTATTCTGAATTAGGCGCCGTGTACAAAAAACAAGAACTTTAGAGATTAGGGTATCACAAGCCCCTGCTCCAGAAAGGGTTATGCAAATAGTCATGATATATATTGAGTTTCGCCGTATCGATACACTGATATATTTAGGTGTTTCTTTCTCACCCATATAATTGTGTAAATAAAAATATCAATGTAGCTTTCATTATGAATGTATAAGTGTCTACTCTTGAAGAACACCACATAACGAAAACGTGTGCTTTAGATAAAAAAAGTGTTAAGTTCTTTATAGAATCAACTACAGTCATGCCATTTCATGATTTCTTTTTCAATTTATACATGTCCAAAAATATTTTGATCATAAATCACATCGGGGGGGAGGGAGAGCATTGTAATAAGAACGCGATACTTTTAAATAATGTAGTTCCCGTACCGTCACACGTGATGTACATCAAAATAATGATGTAATGTCCAGTTTGTTTGTTTTTTTTTTGTTTGTTTTTTTGTTTGTTTGTTTGTTTGTTTGTTTGTTTGTTTGTTTTTATGTGGCATTGCCTCTGGGGTTTAACGCCACTTTTCAACATTTTTTTTCGGTTATACTCGTCGAACGGTTCACCTAACCAGTTTTCCTGGACTGTATTCTAACTAGTACTAACTTACCCTTCCACAAGGAACCGGCAACTTTTCCACACATGCAGGAAAATCGACATTTTGTCAAATTTTCATAGAAGGGTATGACCTGCCGCGACCAGGATTCGAACCCGGATCTCCGAGTTACAAGTCCAGCGCATTAACCACTGTACCACGGTCGCGGCTTTTTGTTTTTTAAACGATTTTGTTGCAGACATCCATTTTATTACTGAACCGACTGTTTTTTTTATTGTTTCGTCGTCTGAATGTCCAACGAACACTAAGGTTTAATCGATCGTTTCAAACCCTTGTCCAAACATCAGGACTAAACGAAATCTTGAGAATATTCTCTTGGTTTGATCATAAATCAAATCGGTTAATATTAATAGCGAATGAAAATATGAAATATGGCTTTCATTAAAATTGTATTACGATATTAAACATAAAGAGAGGAGAGCTGACACTGTAGAACATGTTTTTTTATTTGTCATTTGGTCTGAAATTCACCGAATAGAATTTGCATGTGTTTTAAAGTGATTCACGAATGCCGATCTTAAGAGAAAGTTTAGCTTCGGGTCCAATTATATGGAAGAATGCGTCAAAGCTATTTTCCTCATTTTAATCGAAATATGTCGAATTATTGGATTGCTTTGTTACATCCGAGAGTAAATATTAGATTAGTACTGCAGACAGAAATCTGTGAGAACATTATATCCATGTCACAATAAATACGAGAGCCTTCATGGACAAAAGTAGAATTTTGAGTTTCGAAATTACAATATACCAACAAATATCTTTGCAAAGGACACTTGAGTCGTTTCGTAGAAGTATCTTTGCGAAGATAACGCGTATCATATCAAAAGGCATGTCAGCCCTGTTTGTGAAGCAATAACTTAAGTGCTAGGAATCTTTTCAGGTCTGTTTGCTATCTGTCATAAGAGAATACCCGAAACGTACAATTATCATGATTGTAGTGCGAAAACAGTGTTGTTTTAGCTGTGTTCAAACAGTGTTGTTTAAGCTGTGTTCAAACAGTGTTGTTTAAGCTGTGTTCAAATAGTGTTGTTTTAGCTGTGTTCAAATAGTGTTGTTTTAGCTGTGTTAAAACAGTGTTGTTTTAGCTGTGTTCAAACAGTGTTGTTTTAGCTGTGTTCAAATAGTGTTGTTCAAGCTGTGTTCAAACAGCTCCACCCTGATGATGATTCATTCAGCTTTGTTCTGTGATGGAACTCTGATGGCATTTTGTCTGAACATCCTCATGTTTTGTTGTGTATTTCTTGAATCCCTCCAGCTTGGCTGTCCTAAGATTTTCTCTCATGTTCAAACTTACAGAAACATTAATAATACAAGATGAAGTTTATTTAAGAGCTGAAACAGAAAATCAGCGGTAATAGAACCCCAGGGTACATTGAAGACAACTCTATACACAATTAGCCGTATTTATTAGTTCACGACTGTCGGGTCCTTAATATTTTATGTCATTTTGTCTCGTTTAACTAGTAAGTTACAATAATCAGGCGGTCGTTTACTTAATATATTACAGAGAAACAATTCAATACGTTTTATCATATCATATTGATATAATACACTCGAATTGCTGTATTTATCGTAAAATGATGACATTTTGAAGACTTGATTTTTAAACAAGATTCTGGAATATTGTTAGGAAAACCGACGTGTTTAAAACAGTAGTCGGTGAATCTGCTCATGTACGGTCACGTTTCCAAAGCCGGACGAAGATTAATGTGGAGGCAAGAACACGGGACAGGGAACGTCAATCCACTAACATAACGTAACACATGACAAATGGGGAACAGTCCAAACGAGCATCTTGGGGAAAAAAGAAATTGAAAAATCAAACTAAATGAGATGACTGTGAAATTTACGAAGGGAAATTTCAAAACGAACTCCCAGCTAATCCAACTTGTTCTAGATCTGGCATTTTCCATGCAAACGGTCATACGCCCAGATAAAAATAAGTTTAACAGAGCAACTCAAAAATACGATTCACAAGAACTATAAGTGATTGTATATGATCTCCTTACGTAGCGCGGACTTCTGTTTTTAATGGACCACTATCATAAAATACAGCTGGACAACATCAAAGTAAACATTTTGGATTGAAAGAAAGACAAACACATAGACCTTTCTGATTAATCTGTTTCAGTATACCAAATTATATGTCAAGTTTCTTAAAACATGTCTGCGTACACACTGTGTCTCCTACGTATAATAGGAAAATAGCTAATGCCTCTAAAATGCAAGCTCATCTTCTATATATGATAATTAAATTTAGTTTTGAGACAAATACAGTAAGAAGAATGGATAGGAATCAATAAATTTAGACACAAAATTAACATGTACAGGACACAGTAAACATAAAGTTGTTGTTTCAATTTTATTTTTTCAGAGATGTCTTCATCGAATCAAGCTTTTAATCGAAATTAAATCCTACAGTTAAATTTTTCGTGGATTTCAATTACTTTTCAGTCGTATTTGATGGTTTGATAAGTATCATATCTTTACAGCCGTCATCTGTGACTTTCTGTATAATCAATATGCTTGCATGGTGTTTTTAACGGAATTTAGGTACAGTCAAACCTGTGTTTGTGGCCACCTCTGAATAAAGACCATCCTGTAAATAAAGACAATTCTTTGAAAACTGATTATTTGGTACACACTGACCTCCGAATAAAGACCATCTGTCAATAAAGGTCACATTTTGTCTCTCCCGAAGATGGCCTTTGTTCACAGGTTTGAATGTACATAGGCAAGCCATGCTTCCTTATTCATTATATTTACTTCATTGTTTTTATCCGCATTACCTGGTTGTTTCTGGCTAACTTGTCATGTAAGGCCTTAGAATTCTGAACTTGTTAAAAGGGCATTTTTATAACGAATTTAATGTTCAAACACCGTTTTGTTTGTCACACGTCTTGCGCAAAATGCCGCATAAAATTGTATTTAATTATTTGATATTGTGTAGTTCCATTTTACTACGAGGCACACATTTCAAGTCAAATGATCGCAGGAAAAGATTGCAACACGTATGGTTGGGCTGGTAAAAACCCTCTCACAAATCATGATATCAATACGCCTTCATGTACCCTGAATTCAACGCATCGGGTTTCAAACACCAGTGAAATCTTTTCGGTTTATTTAACCCCTTTTTCTCATAAGCCTATTTTAGACTCTTCCAAATTCAAAGCTACTAACTTATTCATTTAAGAAAATTGGGTTATTTCTCTCTGACAAGAATGGAAAACATTGTGGCAAAAAGAACCATTACTCATTACAGGCACTGGCTTCTTTTGCCACAATGTTTTCAAAAGTCGTATGCTTCAGATGCGGGAAATGCGGTATTATGAGGCAAAGGGTTAAACATCCTATGAAGTACCAATGACGTGGTGCGTGATAGTTTTAAATTTCACGTTGTTATGGATAAGTTTTTTTTTCTAAAAGTTGCTTTTGTCTCACGAATCGCTCTGAGGTGCAGCTGATATTATTTAACAAATCGCTTTTAAAACGTTTATTGTTTCTCCTGTTGTTTATGTGTGTGTCTCTGTTTTTATTCCTGAAAATCCACTCAGTGCAACTTACACCGAATTAAGAATTCCAGTTTGATGAGTCAGCGATCACTCTTGAACTAAAACAATGCAAAAACAAGGATGATGGATTTCTTTAGCCCGTGCTTGGCGTTGCAAACTATTCACAGGTTCTATCGTGCTTTTAGAAATCTAAAATACATGTACATGTATTGTGTGTTGTTGTTTTTTTGTAGAATAACTGGTCCAGATGAACATTCTACCCCGCATCTGCAGTAAGATTTAAAGACTGGGTAGTGCTCATATAATATCTGAAGATAAGATTTGGGCGTGGTAGGAAAGGATTCACAACAATATGTATCATAAAATTGATGGTTAAAAATCCTAATATGCATATGTATACATACCATTTTTTTCAGTAAATCTTTGTGAAAGTGTACACACCATACCAACGTACGTAAAATAATTCTACGTCACTACAAATCAATATGAACGATGGAATTTAATGTCACTTAGTACTGCATCTTGACCGCATTGGGATTGTAAAGGGTGGCCGCCCCTCCAAGGAGTGTTGGAGCGATACGGTTCGGGCCACTATTAATTAACCAGTAACACTATTAAACAGTTCTCAAAATGATTCGTTGATTCTGATGCTGCACTTGAAAACAAATATAAACATCGTATTCGATTTGAATACATGTGGACTCGTGTAGGTTTACGCAAAAAGTGATCTTTTCTAGAGCGAGATAGTGTGTCGAATGAGCGTGAGGGCGTCAGACTTGGTGGGTGTTTTGGCGCACTGTATATTTTATTACACTGTATATTTACCAAATTGTTTATTTACCACACTGTATATTTCCTCGTTTTTCTCCGTCTGGCGCATCTTGTGTACAGAAAAATTGGTTCAGAACTAGAAGCATTGTGTTCTGTAACTATTAAAGAGCTAATAACAGTATTTTCTACCCTCTAACTATTTAAGACAATACTAACTAATATGGAAATAACGGCTGCTGAAATACAATATAAGATAACCCTTGAGCTGTTTTGGGACAGTGATACAAACATTTCAGTTGTTTAAACTGTAAATGATGATCATTTTTTAATCAGCATATTCTGTCTTGTATTTCATTCAACTATTCGAAGCACGGAACATGATTTTTCTATCCGTTGCAGCACCAGCCTTAAATAGTCAAATCTCTCTGATCCGAGCATGTTAGCTGGTCCCGATTTTTATTATGTATTTAATGTTAGAAATCTTTGTAACTGGGAACCATTGTATTTCGAACAATTCTGTATTCCGAACGACTTTGTCTGTCCGGGCAAGGTTCTACTGTACACTCAAATTGTTTTGTCACATACAAAATCCTTTTAATTGGAGATTTATGAGTATATTTCTAAACACTGCACTGATTTTTTTTCCAAAATCTGAACAGCTTGTCAATGTGCTGGGAGACATGGTGTACATGGCGTTATCGTGATGGGGAATGCTTTTACGGCAGGAATTATGCTTTCAACCGATTAAAGCTTTAAGCGATTTTTCAGTTCTACATGTAGTAATTATGATAAAAGGATACATTTAAAGGCAAAATATGAATAGCATATGTATAATATAGACTGTGATAAACTATACTGAAATATGTAATCGCTACAATACAGTTATTTTGTATTGTGTTCGCTAATTGTTTGGGCATCATTTCATTATAATCTGGGGAATGTGTAGCAGTAATAGATAATGGACATATTGTGAACTTTATGTTTATAATCCACATGATCAGAGTTGTTCCCGGGAGACCTGTCGGGATCACCATTAGTATATACTTTTGGTATGAGATATTCTTCTGTGTAGTAAGATTATAATTCAGGTTGTTGTTTTTTTGTTGAACATTTATAAAAAGATCTGTTTTTATGTTTTATGCATATTCAATATCTTGTTCATCAGTGACATATCTTGTACCACTTAATTTGTGAAGTTAGCACAATTTAGATACAATCTTTGGACGAATGAGTCAACCCCGGTTGGTAGAGTGTTAGGGTTCACGAATTCAAATCACGGGCGCGGATTATGTTCTCATTGGTTGAATACATTATGTCAAAGGTCATTCGATCTCAACATCTGTTCATTAATATGGGGAAGTTGGATGTTGTTAAAAAGAACAAGATTGGTGCTGGTACAGAATTCAGAAACAAAAAACTGGTTAAGTGTCCGCCAGCATACTTAATTGAAATACTGAGATAATACATGTATTTAATTAGGCATATACTTCTTTATTTCCCCCAATCACGGAGAGCACATATAACAGAGTGATACATCAATTTACAGAAATAATAGCTAAGCATATCGAAATATTTACAACGTCTTACGAGACACTTATATGCAACACATACCAGCACACACGCACACACTTGCGCACAAGCACACATAATCTTTCTTTCGATATCTCTATCATTTTACATATTTATATACCGCACACACCACATATCCATGTACACAAACATTTATATTACAAAAAGGACATTTTACAAATAACACACATACACATTACGAGTACAATTATATGCTTTAACATACACATGTGCATGTAAACACTTAAAGTATCATACTTGTACATGTACTTGTATAAGAAGCAAAAACATGCACCCATATATATAATTACCATAAATAGTTGATATGCAAGTAGATCATTTTAACATCATCACCTGACTGACTGCCTAGTACGAAAATACGAAAGAGCTAGACTGCCATGGATGAAAAAATGTTTGAGCCATTAATATCGCGTACTTACAAAGCGAAAACAAAAGGCAAACACAACAAGTACAGAAATGCTAAATATACCCTGAATGCCTATAAAAGTTAGAGAAAACATCCGTTATACGGCTAACCTAGAGCAAAAATTTCGAAAATTCTAGACAGCCGAGGATGATAGTTCCAATTACTGATTTGACTATCGTATATAATAAATGAGTGTGTCAGTACATAAATACAAGAAAGACAATTATAATGATACATAAACTTTATTGTGTGTGTAGTACTATGGGTAATATGCATTATTATTTATTCTGAATTACTGGACTTTAACCGCATTATGTAAACTAAGACAATTGATTTGAATGTGTTTTCACGTCGTGTACTTTTCTAAAGTCATCCATATAACGACAGTAAATTATCCCTCTGTTTTGTCTCCTAACTGTTTACATTGTACTTCTATATTTAATCAATTAGCCCAGGCGGTCATGCTGAACGCGGCTCACTATTATATCAATCAATCAGACATTCTCCTAAAATAATCAATCCATGGAAAAGCTGGTGTCATCGTTTTCCCATTCCACTCCGTATCTGCAGTAAGACTTAAAGATGGCTGGTAGTGCTAACGTAATCTCTGAAGATAAGATTGGGGCTTAGTTGGAATCTGTGTGATATTTTCTATCCAGTATTTTCACATCACTATGTGTTATAAAATTAATGATGAGATTTAGAATAGAAATGTAGTTTGTTGTTGTTGTTTTTTCTACACACGAATTGTTTCGAACAATTTTATGAAGTTCATGGGGGTGTTTCCTGGACAAATCATGCCTAAGACTACACTGTTAAAATTTAAAAGTTGTATAAAGTTGGAACGCAGTTCACAGTTCGCGATTCGAATCGCGAACTGCGAATTGCGATCCAACTTCATGCGACCAAATTTAATATCTTGCAACTGTCATATTTGTGTGAGAGAAACATGTTCTATTATACTGATTTTGTGAGGGGTTTGACTTCTGTTAAAACAGAACTGTACACTAAGATCTTGAATTAAAGAATCAAAAAAATCTTATACATGTATATAGTGGTTAGTAAATAGAAGATAAATTTCTTTTTATTGTTACATCGTGTTATATGTTCTCTTCCTGTGATAAAACAACTTGGTTTTGGTTTACAGGGCCACTTTTCTACACCCACTTGATTCATACAAGTTGACAACTCACGGTAACAATTTGTAATGAGGTCGATATTTCGTCCAGTTCTCTGAATATATGCCCGTACATTATTCATTTAAGCTACCTCTAATTGGCATTTACAGTGAAACTTGCGAAATAAATATCTCTGCCAGTTAATTATCATTCTTAAAAGTTATTTTTGTATATTTGATCATAAAAAAGGAGCTTTGATAAAAAAGTCAACTTTCATAGCATATCTCTACCGCGTTACCAACGTTAAAGTTACATCAAAATAAATCCGAATCTTTACCAAACTACGAACACAGCCATAAAATCATTAAAATAACTTTTACTTCCCCTTTGAAAATAAATTTCTATCAAATGAAAAGAGTTTCTCCCATTTGAGTGGAAATATATACCTCTAGAGCATTTAAATCATTTCTCATTACATGATCGCAAACTCCTTAAATTGTTCTTAAGAGCCCTTAAGGGCCAGTTAAAATTGCCTGAACTGTGCATTCAATCCATAATATACGCAGTTTATGTCTCAGCGTACATATGGTACTGTTTGTTATGTATTTACTTTGATATAATAGCGGAAAATAACGATTTAAGTGTAACACATGGTGCAAACATTCCTCTTATACATTATGATACATATCCCATGACGACAAACTTCCTCTCTACGGATACAAATCAATCGGATATATAATTGATATGAGTTCTCACACTGTCATCCTCATGTTTACACTTTCTTGATTGTACAAGTTTATCGGAGGATATTGAACAACTCAACCGCTGAAAAGTTTTACCTCATTCAATGTTTTTGATCACGGCATTGATTCTTGGATCCAATGACCTTTAGCCGTATGACCTTCGACAATTTGTACTATACTTAGTACGTAATAAACTCTCTTTATTGGAAACATTCAAGTAATTACATTTTTGTCAATTACTCCGAGTTCATATTAGTACATATTTCATAGAAGAGTATCCGTGTCAGCCACTGGAAATTAAAATATTTGAACCAATCCGCGCACGTAATATTTGCATTTCATTTACAAATTAATTTGTGTTTTAAATACAGGGACGGCTGACGTCAGCTCATCTTCTCGAACGAACGAACGGACAAACGAACTTTTAAGCGAGTGTACAGAAAAATCATTAACCCGTCATCAAAATCTCTTTGTGTAAATGTTATTTTAATTGTATCTGAATGTTCTAATGGCGTGTTACTCTATTTACATTTAATGAGAAACGCTTGTTGTATACTTCAGAAAAAATAAGCATCGTAAATTTGACTGATTAGCACAGGGCGAGTGTACAAGTATTATATTGAACTTCGTTGAGCCACGATGAATGGCGCACGAAAACACATGTGAATCATACATGACTTTTTCGAGAACTGGGAAGTTGAAAACATGCCAAGGGTCCCAGGAGAAATGAACATTGACACTGGCGTTATAGGGGCGATAATGTCGGTGCCTGGTATAACTACTGGAATGGGATTGTGGACCAGGAGCGTCGTAAATCATTGATTTGACATGTATACGTCATGACATTAAACACAATTCACTTACATTACTGAAAATATTGGTTATGTATATATATATATACTCACATATACATACAACTATACTGAAGTTATGTATAAACACTGTGATATTTTTTCTGATAATATTTGCTAATATTGAGCTGATACTCATTAATCTCTGCCACTCCTATAACGTATGATCGGTTTCTCGTTTAGTACGAATGAGTTTCGTAAAGTCGAGAACCGTAAAACCTGTGCTGGAAACCATAGGTGAGCTGTGGCCATCTGTGAATAGAGATCGCCTGTTAATTGAGATCGTCTGTGAATAGAGATCACCTGCTAATTTGAGATCGTTTGTGAATAGAGATCACCTGTTAATTTGAGATCGTTTGTGAATAGAGATCACCTGTTAATTGAGATCGTTTGTGAATATAGATCACCTGTTAATTGAGATCGTTTGTGAATAGAGATCACCTGTTAATTTGAGATCGTCTGTGAATAGAGATCCCCTGTTAATTGAACCAACTGTTAATTGATATCATCCGTTAATTAGGACCACCTATCAGCAAAGATATACATGTATGCAGATGGTCCTAATTGTATGCAAATGAGGCGCTTATTTTCATATAGGAGACCCTGTTGATAAACTGTTGTTTTTTTCGCAATCAATTAGATGTGCTTCTGTTTTCTTTGACCTAACGACCCTCAGTTCTGTCCCGGGACCACCTGGAATAGTTTAAAGACATTCGGGTCTGTCTTATGATCGGGAAGAGTTTAATGATAGATTTGGAAGGGGATAAGTATGAACTGTTAAACTCACAGAATGAAACGCCCTAATGTAATTAATTAATTGAGTTAAATCGATTGTTTCCACTATAAAAGTGAGTATTTAATTCTCTTAATGTGATTCTAGACTGGTGTGACAATATGAATCCTTTATCTCCGTTGTACACGGGACTCCGTTTTGTGGAATTTAGTGAATTGCTCGTCTTTTCTCCGCATAATGATTAGTGTGGAGTCTTTTATCTGTTTTATGGTTCCAAGCTTTCTAGTCTGTAATGTTGTTTTTTTTTAAGAAGAATACGTTCATGATACACGCCCACCCATGAGGGCCGCTGATGATGGCTATAATGTCAAATCTTTTCCCTTCGACGACTTACTTAACGAGTGAGTATAAGTTTCTGTACGAGAAATATTTTGTGCTAAAACGAACGCTACATCGTCTCGTACATATTTGTATCATGGTGTTTATGTAAATGATGGTATATACTTGATAATAATATTTATTGCGTGTATAAAATATCATCGGTGTCTATATTATATCTTATTAATAAATTGACATGTTCCTCTGATGGTGTCTAGTATTTAATCCATGATATATCAGAATAGGTTTAGACCGTTTAATCTATATCGTGATGGAACTGACGGCTGAGCTTATTAATGGAAAGTTATAAAATGATCACTGGGAGAAAAATATCCGTCTGTCCAATCACGTTCAGAAATGCCGTGATACAGGCTTCGCTAAATGAATAAACTGCTATTCTAACGTCCAGACAGATTGTCATAAACTAGGGTTGCAAAATGTAGTACCATTGCTCAATTGGTATTTATTGGAGAGAACAAATACCCACGTGATTTTGGGGTTGAATTTTGTTGTATATAGCTTTTATCAGCGCTCCATAAATCTACACGTTTATATGCTGAGAGCTTGTATTTATTGGTGTGGTACACTGTATATTTAAATTAGGTTAATACTATATCCTCTTGGGAACACCATAGTCACACGATAATATTTCAGAAATTATCCACAATGTAATGTACTGTAAAGGGAGGTAAGAGCTATGAGAATTTGTATGGGTCGTTCATTGAATAACATGGTGATCGCCCAGCCCGTAGCCTGCATGTTCGAACAACCAGACTGTCATATTGTCATATTTTAGTCCTTCAAATACGGCTCTTTATAAGAAAACTTAAATACGCTGGTTTTGGCATATTGAATTCGAAAATGCTAGCTATGTGAATACATGTTTGCGACACTCATTAGCAGTGATGCATACCGACTTTGTATATATACTTCACAAAGAGTATTGTAACAATGTCATTAGTAAGGAATTACAAATCCGATATGTTTTGTCAGAATTATATCAAATTAACTCGTGTATTACATAATTATCAGCCAAAGATCGCGTCTAAAATGAGGGGAAATGCACCGTTTATTCTCCGTGGTAATCAAGGACTAATTATGTGTCTGCATGAGCCGCTTGGAAAGTTTGACATGACAGATAAAATAACGGGAGGTTCAGAGACTGGACTCAATTACAGATATTTACAATTATTAGTAATACTATTTGTAATTATTAGTGTAGTTTTTTTGTTAATTTCTATTTGTACTTTATCTTGGTATTAAATTCGCATTAACTTTGCATAGTGATAAGTTAGTAATACATGAATCAATTCGTATAACTAACTGACAGTCTACATCACATTGAATTCTTTTATTATTCTTATATTTTTGTCTTAATGTTTCATATCGTTCTCCCTGCGTTTTGTCAACCATTCAGTGATTCTGCCCCCCATCTATGACACATCAAAACCCACCGGTCCCCTTTCACCCCAGTTTTCTTTCTGGCTCCCATTTTCAGCTCCCGTGTCTATCTGGACCTGACCTCCGCTTGTCCCTCTCGGTCCTCATTTCTCGGTTCTCTCCCTATCATCCGTTTTAAAATATCAAACCCGTCCCTACTGTCCCCACACCCTGTTCGGCATTTCCCCGTCCCTCTGACTATGTGCACCTTCCTTTTGACATCAATTATAAATACTAAAGATAAAAACTTCATTATTCAGACCACCTTTAGACTCTATTTGGGGTACTATAAATCAAGTGTACCACTTTTTGGACCTTTATTTATTCATAAGATGTGTGGGCCGCGAATGTAGTTCAGTGGTTAGTACGCTGGACTTGTAACTCGGCGATCCGGGTTCAAATCCTGGTCGCGGCAGGCATACCCTTCTATTGAAATTTGATAGTTTTCCTGGACTGTATTCTAACCAGTACTAATTTACCCTTCCACAAGGAGCCAACAACATTTCCACGTATGGAGGAAAATTGTCATTTTGTCAATTTTTCATAGAAGGGTATGGCCTGCCACGACCAGGATTTGAAGCCGGGTCGCCGGGTTACATGCCCAGCGCACAAACCACAGTCGCGGCAGTTCACGGTCGAAGCATTAGCCTTTGGATGTGTTTGTTCGAGCGCTTACTGTCTAATACATACAAACGTGTCTGGACGGATTGCGAGTTCCATATTAAAAACTACAGCATTATCATTAAGATTAAAAATGCAAGTAATCATAGCATTTATATCTTTGATGTTCATTTTTACAATGTACTCACTGAATCCTATCAGGACTTCACGTTTAAATTCCTGGCTTAATTCTTGATTCGTTAACTATCACCGTTTTGAACAATAAATCGTTGTGATATACTCATTTGTACATTTCAAGATTTGAATGAGAAATTAACGGCTGTCATTGTTTCTTTAATTTGTAATAATGTTTGCACGTTAAAATATTCAAAGTGTTTTACGTTAGCTTTGAAAGGGAAAATGTATTTTTCGTATAAATCTGCGAAAGCAATTGATTATTGTTTGTTTTTGTATAATTTGATACTACGTTAAAACACAGACATGATGACCAGTTTTAACGACAAATCTTAGCTAAAACTGTTACTTATAAAATTTTAAAATCTTGCTATGTATGTCAGACAATTTTCTTTATCAGCGGATCATAGATCACCTAAAAAATCAACCGGATAAGCACTTTTTTACAAACAAGTGGCAGCAAGAATTTTATGTTTAAAATTCACAGCGTCAGCTGATATATGTTTATGTAATAGCTTCCTGAAATTCGGACAAAGAACAGAAACACTGAAATATCGCCCTTACTCTATACTTCAATCTATTCTTTGCTTACGCTTTTCGTGTTAAATGGTTTATACCACATTTAAACACGAACCTATTCTTCATTGTATTATAGCGAAATCATTAATACAGATAAAATGAAATAAACTTCTTTGGTTTCCCATTTCAATGGTAAAAAAGGTGTAACATAACAGTCCGGGAAGAGAGTTTTGAGCGTGAAACATGTTTGGGACAAAACGATTGGAAATTGGCGTGTATATCATTTACAAGGGAGCGAAGACCGTCATTTCAAGCTTAAACATTGCTTGATTGAATTCTCTTCCCGAGTTTTTCTTTATTTCCAATACTTGAACGTTTTATTGACAATACACTCCAAGTTAATGCTTTCCCTGTCGGGGAAAATCTTTACAACATCTTCGTCTAACCATAAAACATATGAAAATCAGTCTAGTACGATTTTTTATCACCAGTCCCTACTGTTTGATCTTGTCATGTTTATAATATAACAATAATTCTTTTGTTGCTTGTTCGTTGGCTTGTCTAAATAACTTTGCCGACTTTTAACGGTTTAATTGATATATTTATTTCAGTTTGTAGACATTTTCTGCGAGATAAAAGATATTTTGACGTAATGAAATAACCATATGCATTACATAAATGGACCCTCAGATTTTAATAGGAAGATACTATTTTGACCACGTGAGCTATAGACCATGTTTGGTTAGCAAGTACTCCGTGTGATCAATGTTAGGTCAATGTCGACATAAACACTGCGCAGTAAAAGGATAATATTTCCTTTGGCAAAGACCCATCGCAAAGACATAATTCGTCTCATGTATAGCTTTAACTCTGTCATGTCTTGCTATTTCGTCTGTAACATAAATGTAATACAATCATACTATTAGAACGAACATAGAGGAGCCGTCAGAATGTCTGCAGGAAATGAAATTAACGGATTTGTTGTTGTTATTGTTGTTGCTGTTGTTATTGTTGTTGCTGTTGTTGAACATGACAAGTAGAGTTAATTATAAGTTAACTAAATGTTATATGACTGTTTCATTGACAGAACCTCCGTAGATAAAATGCAAACGAAATTTTCAAAGTCTTTAATCCCAACTGCAAACATTCGTACACATGGAAGTCAATGAGGATTTGAGCCATGAAAAAGCTACAAATGTCCTTATTTTACAGATCCGAACAGCGCCACTAGTTCAACTAGATGAACTTGTTTAAATGAGATTGTGCTAAACACGTAAGAAAATCGACATCTCATAGACATTTTACGTAGACACTACGTATTATCTCTAATTGATTAAATACTGGCTCTAGTGTTAGAACATCACAATTATGCATATCTGCTTTCACAGTATATTGTATGTCAACACCAGACTGTTCGTCAATATGTTCTCGTGTATGTATCATTGATGGATAAGTCCTGTTATCTTGTCTTCTTGTCTAGGATTACGTCACCTGGGTTTTAATTGGCAATTGTTTGATTAAATAATTCTTCATGGACGTAAAATGAAACATTGTGTACGTAACTTATGATGCTAAGATATAAGGTCGGCGATAAAATCTCGTCTCTGATTGGTTGGTTCTTGACCTAGTTAACCAATGACCAATGGCAAAGTCGGCATTCCATACTTTCAAGACTATACTATTACTACATCCTTTTCTGAAAATAAATGGTTTTCTTTCTCTGTCGTACGCTAAATATGCGTCTATTTGATTTTTGTGTCACTTTTGTCTTAGTATTGACGCTCCATAGTTGTATTCTATTCAAACCGTATTCATTGTGACATTTTAATATCATTTCAAATTGATTATATACTGATTTCATATTGATTTCATATTGATTTCATATTGATTTCATATTGACAGACTTCGTTTAAAAGAAGAAGATATCTGTCGGTTATATGTCATTGTTTGATGAATTTATATTCCGTATGTAGTCTATTTTATTAATATCATTGCTTGAAAATGTCTCAGTACGCTCTTTTGCTCTCGTCATTTCTGTGTATTCCAAGATAAACCTGTATCATTTACAGCATAAAGCACTAAGGCTATCAGACATAAAACTGCCTGGTTTCCATAGGTTACTATTTCTCTCATTCATCACTTAGTTTCCATTTATGTCGCTTTTCTATAGAAAATGCAATTTTGTGCAGTAAGACTAATCTTCACGCATGCGCAGTCAATTTATCGTTGTCACGGCAACGGAAATCTACGGTATTGAGTATCCGACTTAATTATAATGGAAAAATAGAAATTGCTCGGTTGGGTTTGAAAGCTTAGAGGCAAATAACTGAATTTCTAGGATGACAAAGTCTTAGAAAACATCTACAATGCATGTTATGACAGACATCTATTGTTAGACGATATGAAAAAGCGATTGTGTAATAGAGATTCTAGTCTGGGATATGACTTAACTAGTAGATAACTCCTTATACAAATATGATCATAATTCTACAATGGCTTGTGAGATCAAAAATCAGTGGATTGACGTGCGTGTGTCAACTAATTATACAGTACAACCTCTCCAAAGCAACACCTTTGGGAGAAGCAAATTATGTTGTTGTTGAGAGTTTGTTGCGCTAGAGAGGTTGAATTAATAGTTAAATCGTACAGTTGAAAACAAAAGCATGACGTTGTTGAAGAGAGGTTGTTGATCAAGAGAGGGCCGCTCTGGAAAGGTTGCACTGTAACAATACTATTTCTTTTTAACGGAATGTAATTTATAATCTGGGTTTACTTGTTTATAGTTTAACATTGCGTATTTGTCCTGTTCTTCTCAAATATATATGTTCTGTTCTGCACAAATATATGTGTTATGTTCTGTTCTGCTCAAATACATGTGTTCTGTTCTGTTCTGCTGTCTGCTCAAATACATGTGTTCTGTTCTGTTCTGCTGTCTGCTCAAATACATGTGTTCTGTTCTGTTCTGCACAAATATATATGTTATGTTCTGTTCTGCACAAATACATGTGTTCTGTTCTGTTCTGCTGTCTGCTCAAATACATGTGTTCTGTTCTGTTCTGCACAAATATATATGTTATGTTCTGTTCTGCACAAATATATATGTTATGTTCTGTTCTGTTCTGCTGTCTGCTCAAATACATGTGTTCTGTTCTGTTCTGCTGTCTGCTCAAATACATGTGTTCTGTTCTGTTCTGCACAAATATATATGTTATGTTCTGTTCTGCACAAATATATATGTTATGTTCTGTTCTGTTCTGCACAAATATATATGTTATGTTCTGTTCTGCTCTCTGCTCAAATATATGTGTTCTGTTCCGTTCTGCTCTCTGCTCAGATATATGTGTTCTGTTCCGTTCTGCTCTCTGCTCAGATATATGTGTTATGTTCTGTTCTGCTCTCTGCTCAAATATATGTTTTCTGTTACGTTCTGCTCTCTGCTCATATATATGTGTTATGTTCTTTTCTGCTTAAATATATGTATTCTGTTCTGCTCTCTGTCCTATAGACCTTCGTGATTAGATTATTACGCGCCTGAACTCAAAAGCGTGCTACATGAAGCAATAATTCATGCAACGTTATGATCTATTTGCCAATTATAGCAATTAAAGTGCGTCTCGTTTGCACGTCAATGAGGCGACCTATGATGTTTTCTGGGCGTTTTTAAGTCCTTCCGTCCGTACGTGATGACGTCAGTGATGTTATGATTCTGTTGGCATAGCAACGTATTAATCATTTTATTCTTCTGTGAATTAGTGATACTGTGGGACGAACTATTGTCCGTTCTTTGTATCAATCATTTGTTCATTATGTAATATTCAAATTCATGACGTCGAACAATTTTTGTGCAAAAGCTCCGTGACAATGTGATTTAGTCGAGCACGATACATCAGTTTTAATATTTAATATTTACGTTTCTCATTGACTAAATTAGTTATATTTAATGACAATAATCGTTGTATATCAAGTGTGGAAAACATGCTTAATTATGCATTGTATTAGTCGTTTGCTTAATCCATAAAATTTTCAGAACAATATGAAATGAAATGTAAATTTATGCATTGTTCTGTTTAAAGTAGATTTATCGTTAATTGTCTTTACAACTATTGTTGTGTGTGCTGAAAATTCAAGTAATGGTTTTCAATCGCGATATTATCTTTAACATTGGTTAGTTCATGTTTTTTTAATAACGTGTAACAGTAGTATATGCTATCTTCAAAAGAAGTTTTGATAATATCTTAAACCATAAATAAATATTGTTTTAATGTAATGTGTTTTGATATTCGAAGACATTTTTGCAATATATTATTCATCACTTCATGTAGGCGTTAGATGTCTGTTTTACAATGATTTTGTATCTAAACAACTCCAACAAAATTAGTCAAAATTTGCCAGGTTTTCGTCTTAAGAGATACAAAGAATAGTCTATGAATACATTATTTATTTTATATAAATTTTGACAGATGAGCGAACATATTAGCCTAGAGACTGTCTGTTGCATATTTTTAATTTCATTATGCCAGAAAGAAAATAATGTCTTTGAGAAATATAACGTTTTAAGCCCATTCAGTGAGACTAAGATCCCTATTCAACGTCATTACTGCATAATCGCTGACTCAGATACTTATATGAATACAGTAGGAAACGGTTACAGTGAACTCGGATATAATGATACATCGGATACAGTGAAGTATTTATTTTCCCCAACACACTACTATTGATTCATTGTTATTGAAATAATGAATTGTAGATATGATTAGATGTATTTCGAGTCCCAAGGGTTCACTATAACCGTGTTCTACTGTACCTTATTTTACGTTTAATTTCATGAACAGAAAGTTGATACAAGATGTTTATGGTAACAAGGATTGGGTTTTACCATACAGTGACCATACATACATTTTGTTTTGGATTTATCGCTTGAATGATTAAAAGTTCAGAAAATATTCAAATGTATTTATTTCAAAACTCAATGACGTCATCCGATTGAATGAATGTATCAAATTATTAATCCCTTAGATTTTTAACCATCTCATCCCATTTAACAGTTCCAAAACCTGACTTAATACAGTGAAATGGGAGTCATTATTTTTCAGAAGGGCTGATATTGGGGTAAATACGTTATAAACATTGATGGTAATTACTTTACACATAATTATAAATCATGTCGTTTCGTACCTCTTTCACCTATTGTTGTGTATAGAAAATCGGCTCAATGACTCCTGAATAACTTCATTGTAGTGCATCAATCTAGTTTAACCACAAAACTCTCTTCTATTTGACTGTGTCGTCTTTCGACAATTTAACCCAATCAATATATTAATGAGCACCGTGACATTGTATTATAGACCATACTTCATGTGTATAAATCCTGTGTATGTCATAACTCGGTTTTGATTTTAGTATTATGAATTAATATTTTTTCGGGGGACGCACATTTTCTCAACAGTATTTTAGTTATGTACCGGTAAGCAGTTAATCGAACCAGTGTGGCTGAATAATGTACAAATATTAACCTTGTGTTTCGTCCGTTGCTGCCGAGTCCTCCGCGTGAATGGCCAGGGGTGGTAAACTAACGGCCGCAGTATATTTCGGACAAATCAACACATACCACGTGACCAGGGTTCGGACTCATGAACCAGACACCCTATTGAGGAAAGCGGTCTTTTAATATCATATAACATATAATATTTTATCTTATATAAAAGTTATTTCGTATTCTATATTTTTATCCGTTTTAAAGGTTAGGAAGCCGTTCATTTCTCTATTCGGGGTACTATAAATCAAATGTACCACTCTTTGGACCTTTATTTATTCATAAGATTTCAGTGTGGGCCGCGACCGTAGTTCAGTGGTTAGTACGCTGGACTTGTAACTCTGCGATCCGGGTTCAAATCCCGGTCGCGGCTGGCATACCCTTCTATTGAAATTTGACATTTTTCCTGGACTGTATACTAACCAGTACTACATTTGGAGGAAATCGACATTTTTGTCAAATTTTCATAGAAGGGTATAATCTGCCACGACCGGGATTCGAACCCGGAACTCCGGGTTACAAGTCCAGCATACTAACCCCTGGACAACGGTCGCGGCCTGTTAAATGTATACACTTCTGTTTCTTAAACAAAAAAAATAAATGAAAAATTATCTAGACTTATTAGTCATACAATAGTACTGTTCTTGTATTCATTTTTTTGAAGTTAAAAATATAAATCCTGAGTGTATAGCTTGTATAATGTACACTTTAGTTGGATATTTTTACTAAAGAACAAATAAGAAAAGTCTAGATTATTATAATATAGTAGATAACATAATTCATTGTCAGTATAATATGTATACGTTTGTGTATAACCCTAAACTACCACACATAATTACAAACCACTCGTTGTTACAGTCACAATAGAAAAATCTTAAGCTCTTTGAATAATATTTCCTTTTTAAAATAGTTCAAAATGAAAGTAAATACTCGTATATTCAAATTATCGAACGTCAGTTCAAACTATGATAATAATTTTAGTAAAAATCGTGTTGATGAGATTAAATCGTGTATGAAATATTACTGTAGAAACTAGTACATGTGCACGTATTGGATTATGTTAAGAGATAAAAAATGATTTTTAAATCGTTTTAATTGGATATTTTGAGAACAATACAATTTGATATACACAGATGTTATGTAAGGATTAAGCTACGGTCAGTTTGGAATATATACATGACGCATGGATGTACTAGTTTCCTGTCATAACTTTTGGCGATGTTTAATTTTATTTTAGGATTGGAATATTTTAAGTATGGCGCGGATTTAATAAATTTGAAAACTGACCATTGTCATAGTTTGTAAAAACATCAGAAACATTAAAATGTCCTTATTTGGTTTCCGTCCTTCCTGAATATGGGAAAAGGAATGTCCTGTTACAATTGTTTTGGAAAGAATTTCATCTGATGTGCGAGGAATTTATACATATGTGGTGAACAACACATAAGTTAACAATGTTTTCTGAATCATTCAACCAAATATCATCGGCATTTTGGGGACTGTTCAGTAAGGGAGAAACCCATGAGAGTCCGAATGAGTTAGCAGACCAATCAGAAACGGCTAAGCGAAATTCACTTGGATCGAATGATAAAAATTCGTTACACGTTGGTAAAACCGGATGTCGTGATCTCTACAGTATTGAGGAAACCACGTTTATAAACAATGAAGAAATCGATGAACAACGGGAAATTGACATTCATGACATGATGGCAGAAATCACTAGCCGTGAAACCGGATATTCGTCTGATTCTGACAGCAGTTTTGACAACATTTCTTTGTCACGTGATTTATACGGTCATGGCGCTTGTGGCGATGCCTCTGACGTAAGCGGATATGACGTAAGAAGGCTTGAGTCACCAAATCATCGAATTCTTACCATGGATGAGATTCAAATCGAGAATGATAGGTCATGTTACAAATCGGACCAATTAAACTGCGACAAATCTATGTGTGACAGAGGAAAAGTTGATTTGTCTGGTAGTCGGTTATTTCCGTTAAAAAATTATAATACCGGGTTAACAACTTCCCAACAGAAAGTCGAATCTCTCTCACAAACTGTAATGCATGATCGAAGGACACCATCAGATTTAGCGGACATAATCACGACCGAACATAGTCACAACAACACCAATACAGCTAACGCAGTGGATTCCAGCGATTCCAGTGTATTCACTATTTCAAAATCTGTTATGAAAGCACAATCTGAAATTAATGGACGTGATAATGAGGCGTTTGTTGCTGATGAAGAAGAAAGAGCCATCAGAGTAAACGCTAAAGTTCGGTGGAGAAAAGTTGCTGCAAACACTGACGTTGTAGCAACTAATGGTTCAAATGTTCTTATCACAAACCCGGTCGTAGCCGCTAGACTAACGCAGTCTTATCAGAGAGCTAAAGATAGACAAGCTAAAAAACCTTCCTTCTTTGAAACACTCCGTAAAGTTCATTTCCAAAGACTTGCCAATAATATGAAAGCTTTTATTGACCATCATCACGAGCCATCGTTTCAGTACAAAGAGCCGAAGTATTACCTTAAGGACAATAGTTCCAGCGACGACGATGAATGGAATAATCCGTATAGGTTGACACCGCGTAAGAAAAAATGGTATCGTAAAAAACCAAGAACCGGACATCAACGGCTTCAACAAATGAAATTTTACGGTAAGCGGGCTTTTATCTCATCCAGACCTGGTAGTTGACCAAAAAGATCCGCATTTAGCATACATACACGTAAAACATTCGTCATACATGTAGTGGGGGGGGGTAAAACTGACTAATAGTATCTATGAACTGAAACCAATCGTCTTTAAAGGCAAAAATATCTCATCATTGTGCAATAATAACACATTGATCTTCATGATGAAGACCAAATTAGAATATGTGGACATGTATAAAGGTCATTACGGTACCGTACTGTTCTGATTTTTTTTGTGTGTGTACTTGATTAAAAGCAATCTGCGGTATGTATAATAGATAAATTGCATCGTGCAAAGAATCTATAAATAGGGAATGATTTAAACCAATTTATTGATCAGCCATAATAATATCTTTTATAGGCCAATATCGTTGAACATGGCTGATATTGAACGCGCCCTTTTAGCTATAAATTCGTCAGATATGTCTTTATACGACTTTCATGGGATTTTTTTTCCGAAAACTAATTCGTAGATGACAAAAAATTAATGAAGAATTTGTATGCAAATTGAAAACTTATACAAATCTGATCGTTAACACAAATCTGTGACTAGCACTGGGTGTATATAGTACACATGCAAAAGATGCGTTCAATTGAAACCGCTGTACCTCTTAAATATACCAGCAATGTTTTCGTATTGGATTTAAGGGCAAAATTTTGACTGACGCAGTAAGTAAGGAACATTTTCAAGATGGATAAAGTCAGATACTGACATGTAAGAAAATGTGTGTACAAATAAAGTATACAACGTAAAAGTGTAAAGTACCGAAAAAACACTAACAACAATAAATATATCAATGATGATGATGATTATGACGGCTAAAATAACATTAAGTTATTGTATCATAATGCATTCGACAAGTACAGTATAAACCCCCGGAAAACCGGAATTCTCTGAACACCGGACTTTTGGCCCATTCTGGAAAGGGTACGGTTTTCAGAGGTTTTACTGCATAAAGCAATATTATTCAATAGCAATACAAGGGAATAAGACAAATTTTATAAACAATGAATAATGTCACATTGATCTTGTCAGGGAGTCGTTAAACTCGGGTTAAATGGAACAAAATCCAACGTGATACTAATTTTGTCCAATGAGTAAATGGAATTAAAGTGGCGGATGGATTTGTCGTGATTAGAAATATTCAAAATGTAAAGAAATTTGAGACTTCCAGACTTTGTTCTTCATAATGTTAGTAATATATTACATCTTATAGTAAGGTTACATTGTTCTTCATAATGTTAGTAATATATTACATCTTATAGTCAGGTTACATTGTTCTTCATAATGTTAGTAATATATTACATCTTAGAGTCAGGTTACATTGTTCTTCATAATGTCAGTAATATATTACATCTTATAGTCAGGTTACATTGTTCTTCATAATGTTAGTAATATATTACATCTTATAGTCAGGTTACATTGTTCTTCATAATGTTAGTAATATATTACATCTTATGGTCAGGTTACATTGTTCTTCATAATGCTAGTAATATATTACATCTTAGAGTCAGGTTACATTGTTCTTCATAATGTCAGTAATATATTACATCTTATAGTCAGGTTACATTGTTCTTCATAATGTTAGTAATATATTACATCTTATAGTCAGGTTACATTGTTCTTCATAATGTCAGTAATATATTACATCTTATAGTCTGGTTACATTTTTTTTCATAATGTCAGTAATATATTACCTCTTATAGTCAGGTTGCAATGTTCTTGATAATATTGATGTGGGGAAGGTTGATAAACTATTTGATGGCGCCATTATATTACCTTGTATGAATGCATTATCAATGTTATATTGTTATATTACCTTGTATGAATGCATTATCAATGTTATGTTGTTCTAGATGGTGTCTTAATGCACGATCTGTGTCTTAATAGTTACAGGACAGGCACATGCCAGACAACAGCATGATTAAAAACAATGAAATCTCAAAATATCTATAACTATCACGATTTCTAGTTCGAAAGCTTTTGCAGTCTGATATTGTTCTTATATAGAACCAGATTGTGATGTTGTTGTTGATAATGATGATGATATTGCTGTTGATGTTGATGTTGATGATATTGTCGCTGATGCTGTTGTATGATAGTGTTGTTAATGATGTTGATGTTGATAAGGACGTTGATGATATTGCTGTTGATGATGATGTTGATGATGTTGTTGTTTATGATGATGTTGATGATATTGTTGTTAATGATGATGTTGTTGATAATGATGATGATGTTGCTGTTGATGATGATGTTGATGGTGTTGTTGTTTATGATAGTGTTGTTAATGATGTTGACGTTGCTATTCCCATTCAATCTTGTTCGCGGCAGTTTTCGGTTTTAGTATCTTTGTATCACGTCCAGAGTGAAATAAGGAAGAGTTGTACGCATGTCTTAAATCTTCATCTAAGCCAACCATTTATTGTTCAATATATTATTTATAACTATACCGTATATCGTATTGGTTAATTATTTCCAATACTAAGATCTGGAGTCATGTGCGTTTTGTTCAACTAGATTTAAACAAATTGATTTTTTTTTCTAATATTAAAAGCGACATCGATTTACTCATCAAATCAGATTAATCATAACCCGTAATTTGTACTGATCAATATTAATCTAGAATTTGATATTGAGACATTTGAGATTTGTAAGGGAATGTTACCGGAATGAACCGGAATATACCGGAAACAAGGTCGGTCATTTCCGGGGTTACTTTAAACGTTGTGTTTAACGAGATATTTAAAAATGAGATGGTATTGTGAGAGGGCTTACTGTCATATATTGATGAATTTTAAAGGATTAATTGAAAAGATTTTGATTCGCCGTGTTCAGAGCAGTTTGTTATTTGTTCAACGAACTTTGCCGATCTAACATTGCCGATTAAATTACTCCGGAAATTCATTCGGAAGATTCCGGAATGTTTTCAATACCTCGAAATGTTTTTTCACGATATAGTAAATTAAATTTTAGATCGACCTCTTCCCAGAGTCATAGTAAAATACCGTTCAGGATATTGATAAAATTTTGAATTCATTCAATATTATGTCAGCTCTAAATCATCCTAAATCACTCCCGGAATCCGGAGATTTCTTTCATGTATATTGATAGTGTTCATATAGTGTTCATGCTTATAGTAAAGCTGTAGTAAAACACGGATGAAGAACTCTGCTCTCGTTAATATACATAAAGTCTTTTACACTGTTTCAAATACCGATATTTTTGACGTAGTGAAATCTCCATGACATTGAATTTTTAATGATGACTGCAAGTGGAACAATATTGTAACTAAAAATAACGATACCGTAAAATGAATTCAATTAAGTCAGTTTGAATTAATTGCATTCTGCATAAATCATAATGCTGTGTTTGTACATATTGTGTAATATTTTCTAATAAGATGTGAATAATTAATGACACAGACTGATTGTTGCATGGTTTCTTATAGCAGACTACAGGATTCTAAACAAAGCATTCATTCTAATAATGATCACAGCTCACTCGCCACAAAAGCTAATCTCCGCAACAACTCTATGTGCCAACACAAATCCCATAAAACCGCGTAAAGCGATACTCTAGCTTTCTAATCTGTTTCCAGAAATATCACCAACTCCATGTTCATCTTCAGTATCAATACTGAGACATAGTTGATCAAAAAACGCGATCTGAAGTTTAATTAACGCTCTGCCAGTACTAGTCGGAACCTAATTGATACGTTTACTGATTTCGCCACAAAGGTGCGTTCATTAAAGCCTTCAGAAATCGAACTGTTAAGTCTGCGCGTTTGATGGTTTTTCAGTATCAACTCTTGTATACACTTGAACGAAGAAGCAATTATTGACAACCGTGGTACTCTTTGAATTGATTGGTACTCGGTACGCGGAAAATCAGAGCGTCAGAAATGTGATTTTTTTTTGTTCGGAAGTAAAAGATCGCGACTGAGAAGAAACAGCAACCTATGGATTGTTCGCGTGTTTATAATTCATTTTTATAGGATTTTGTGATTTTTTATAATAGAAAAAAATGGATAAATTGGTGACCGCTCATATGCTTGGAAAAGGTAAATATTTTAGAAGATTGGTTTATTTGTATAGCAATGGAGATTGGCAAGGCGCTTGTTGAAAATCTTCTGATATGCAATTTTGTTCCTTCCGTCACGTCATTTGTAGAACGTTTGTTGCGGGGTATCTTTGTTCCAAACTTTAACATTTAAGTACAAATTGAAAACGAGCTTTTAAGCAAATCGATTACAAATTATTTTACGAAATTTTGTAAATTGGTTTCTTAAAACACTGATTCGGGGATTTCGCGTACAATGGTAGAACATCAAATATTTCTCTGCCTGATACTTTTATTCTATTCTTAAACATAAAATTTTGTGATTACTTTGTTTTGACCTTGAATATCTTTGTACGTAACCTTACTGTTTGAATTATCACATTAAGCAGAATTTCGTTAATGGTAGGCCTATTACAATATAAGAAAGCTTGCAGACAAAATATTAAGCAAAGCTAAATAGCATTTATTTATCCATACAAACGTATTGTAACGTTTTTATAACGATATTATTATTTAGCACCAACAATTTAGAACTTTGATTCGGATTTTGATTAATCAGCGCTGCAAAACTCATTATTAGTGGCTTATTTCGTTTTTAATGCGTGCAACATGTTTGTATTCATAAAAGCGTTTTCGTGAAATGGTATTGAAATGGATAGCCGGCATATTGTATAACGGCATAAGGTCAACACGTAGCCGTTACCTCGTTTTGCTTCAACACTGTCTGTCAATGAATTCATGTCCTATTTCAAAGGTAATATCTAGACAAATCAGCTATAGACATGATAAACCAGGATTTCTACACGCATAGTGAACTAATCAGATTCGTTTAGCTTTCCTTTATCAATTATCATGTTTTGGCGCAAGTGTTCGTCTTTTTATTGTGTTATGCATTGCAACACTCTATTTCGGGGGAAAGTAAGCCGTAAAAACTTCATTTGTGACACCCGCGTGTGTGATTTAATCTGTACTTTGGCCAAGACAAAGAAAGAAACACCGACTGTTTCTGAAATGCTCGTCAATCTTGGCGTTCTCCCTGAATTTTACAGTTTGACTTTATTTTAAAATGGTTGCAAATTGAACATGATATTAGGACTTTAATCAGATTGAAATCCATGTCTTGATAATTTCACATCTTCTTTTTGAAGAAATATTTGATAAATAATTGTTATCTTATAAATTGAGTTAAATGATATGTACTTCTACAATACGTACATCGTTAATCTACGCTTTGATCACGACGTATGTTTGCGAATCATATCATATTTATTTACAACTCAACATTCTTTTACAGTTCTAATCTACTGTCATGAAAAAATACAAATATTGTATCTCTGCAAAGTCTACCACATAACTGAGAAGAGATTGTATTTCTGTTTGTATGTTTTAAGGTGTGTCTGAATCATGTTCATTCCTTTGTTTTGACACGAAAGTCGCTGCAACCGCTTCTTCCTAAACATCGTACTTACCTCAGTATGGCAACAAAATATGTTAATAAAATGTGATAAAACTAGTTGGCACGATGATTAAAAACTTCCCAGGGTTTAATGGTAATAACAGCCTCCGAAAAGAAATATGTCTTTTGACCACTTGTCTGTTTTCTAATATTGAATGGCAGCGGACGGTTGTCCAAAGTTATAACATTTTCTATATTGCTTTGTGACGGAGATTTGATATTTGGTAGAGTGGAGGACTCTCGTACGTTGTTTCTCTCATGAATTCCCATCAATTGTCTGAACAAATTCTCTCTGGTAGATTGGGTGTCCAGAAAGCAGAACTTTTAATACTGTTAAGAAAGACATGTCTAGATAAATAAAATACCAGCATTCTTATCATGGTTACGTAATGTTTAAATAAATTCAAGTTTAATAAAATAACTTTAAAAAATCTTGAAAAAATTCTACAATAACATTAATGCATTAAACATTTTAACTTAATCGGAGAAAAAATCCTCTGCATGAATATAGTTATGTAACTATCTGTTCATACCTGAACAATAAGCCACTAATTTAGTCATTGGTCACTTATTAAAACTTGGAACAATTCCATACTTTTATTTCAGTTACTGTCAAATTCAAAGCAGTTTCATCATTAGGAAAAAAACAAAAATTCTGACCCGTGTTTATCACACATTAGTTTAATCTCGAAGCTCATTTTTGTTTTTAATTTTTTGCGAGTTTTTTTGCAAAAATGATGATATTAATCATACATTAGTCCATCAGCATGAATGATCAGAACTTGTTATTAAACATGAAACAATTCTGCATTTTCAACTGAAATATTTAAAGAATGGAAATTAGATCTGTGCTGGGAGACTGTCGTCAAGTTTTATAACCTCGGGGCCTGGAGTCAGTTTCCTTTTTATGTACAGTAGAACCTTTCTAATCCGAACTTTCTCAAACAGACAAAAATGTTCGGATTAGAGGTTTTCGGAATACAAAGGTTCCGGATTTCCAATTTTTTTTTGGCACTAAATACATGAAAAACATTTGGACTAGCTGACGTGTTCGGTTTAGAAAGGATTCCGGATTAAAAAGGTTCGGATTAGAGAAATTCGGTAGTATTTATACGTATATATTCCGTTCGTGTTATATAATAGGGTCTGTGAAGAGGCCTCCGTGGTCGGGTGGTTAAGCCTCTGACTTGCAATCAATAGACCCTCACCGCTGTTAGTTCGAATCCCGCCCTCACATATGAGGAAACAGTCCAACTAGCTTACGGAAGGCCGTTTGTTCTACCCATGTGTAAGCCTGGAACATCCTCCACCACTATAGCTGGAGAAGTCACCAAAATGACCCCGACTGTCGGTACGGCGTTAAACTCCAGTGAAGGAAGCGGGTCTGTGTGTTATATTAATCATTTTTACTTTTTTAAAGCGTTCATTTTGATTAATCTTTGCTAAAATGTTACCGTCCGAAATCTAATCATTTTATTGATAATGAATAATTCATTGAATCAATGGCACGCTTTAATCTGCGTTAAATGAATTTTATAATTTCCAATTTCTTAAATTTGAGTTAGCGCGCAGGGAAAAAGACAGGAAAAAAATAATGAATGGTGTATGGCATCACTTGTTGTTTTAAAAATTACATGGATTTTCAGTGTTCCCCCACTTCACTACTGAGCCCAGTGCAGTGGTTAGAAAATCAAAGCAAATGAGTGAGGCGTGTATCGGTTCTTAACATCGTGCACGATAAAAAACCAGGGGGGGTATTCGCAAAGAGTAGGGATATATAGGCCCGGTTCTCCTGTATCTTCTCTCCTCTCTCTGGGGCGGCTCTGAAATGACCAAAGCTGCTAAATGGGCCGTTAAACAACAAATGAACAGACACTTTAACAAATCTGGTAAAGTCCACATGAATTCATCTATGGGTATTCGTTAAATAGGTTTGTTTCATTAAATTAGTGTCAACTCGTCATGATCCGTTCTTTATAAACGTCTATAAACGGATCATGTGAGAATAAGATAATGCTATTATCATATTAAGGAAAGTAAATTACATCACCTTGGTTCCATTTTTATGTATTAAGTAATTAAATAGTTAAATAAAACTAAATAAAATGCTATTTTTGCTACCTGGTCCTAAACACCGTGTCATAAACGATCACAGCCAGCTGTACGATGTATTTACTCCACGTTAATTTTAGGTATTTTTTAAAATCGACATTTAGTCATCTGATATACAGTGGAAACCCTCTTAAGCGGTTCCTCTATAAACCTGTTTCCCCTCTAAATCGAACATATGTTCTGGTCCCCACTTGATTACCGTATAATTCAAAAATCCCCTCTAAACTTGCATCCCCTCTAAACCGGCCAAATGACACGGTCCCGGGCCCTTTAGAAGGGTTCTAATACTGTAATCAACACCATATTGTCAATAATTCAGTAATGTTTCACAAACAACATGGCTTGTGAAAATGATTAAATTAAATTTCATATAAGTATTCTAATACAACAGACAGAAAAGTGTTCTGTTTAGCCGCTATTAAAATTAAACACGCGTCAACACGTATAATCGTACGCATTTTAAAGTTTGATAACCACTTCATCTCGCCGAAACTGTATAATAAGAAAATCAACAAACATACTATAGAGTACATTTTCCGTCAATTATCACATTCCCTGCATCCACTGTTTGTTGTTTTGACTTTCAATATAACGATTTTTTTAATTAAACGTCCATGGCATCGTACAAATTATCACCTACTTGAGGGTGTGCGCTCTTCTCCCCATAAGGCGTTGATTTATTGGTCTGTCTTGAAAGTCGAGCTTTCTCACGTTGCTACATATATCTGATAAGATCGTGAGATTCGTAGAAACTGTCATTTTTCCATAACCTGTGGACCAGTCAATTAGCAGCAGCATTCACAATAAAGACATCTGCGATATAAAACTACAGTTGTTGTCTAAGAGTTCGTCGACTGTGTCTTTCAGACTGTGCCTAAAGTATGTGAAAATAAAATAAAACAAAATGAGCGTAAAACAAAACAAAAACAGTTAAATATCTAAGTGCTTAAAATTGTTCAGAAATTATCTGAATGTCAGTGATTATAAAAGTTTCAAAGCACGTTGAGGGAATCGCCTTATTTATCTCGTCACGAAATGGTGTACATTGATCGAAACGGTGCGTTCTTTTCGCGAAATGGTTCGTGTAATCATTTCAGTATTTATGTTTCTAACCGGAATGGTTTATAACAGAATATTAAGGGTTTAACGAGATTATTTACTTTGTGTTTACCAAATTGTTCCACAGACATTACTAAAACAATGTCATTTCCGAGGCAAATTTATATTGTCTGCTAGTAATAATTATTATGGTATAAATAATTCGTTTCGGGAAATAATTCAGTCATTTTACCCCGGAATATTTCTTCCTCACGGCAGTTTGTAATGAAATATAGTCTGCAATGATAATTGTCAATAAACACCGTTACAGCATGTTTTCTCCGCTTTTCTATGAGTCTATTTAAAATTTTCATATTTTAGCATCTAATCAAGTGTACGTGAGTGCGTTAATGTCAGAATAAAGAACGAACCATTATAAGATTAATATTAAAATCATTCTTCATTAGCTCTATTTATATGAGTTTATTTTTTTTATCAAGGAGTCGAATCCCTCTAAAATGTGAAAACCATCCCCGATACCGTTATATTGTCTTCAAATAGATAGAAGTTATTTTTAAGAGCTTAAATACATAAATTGAGGCTAAAATGACTGGTTGTCTGCAGATTTCTTTTCATGTCAATTATGCATGAATAAAAAAGTAAGCGCCTTTGTAACTCGAATTGTTTATGTATTATGAATGTAATATTTTTTGTCCTTAATTGTTTAATACAAACATGTTTCTTTCAAATTGATTGCATAATAAGCGCTCTTCACAAGTTCTAAAACATCATCAATTTTAACCACAGCCAATGTTTGTTTAACAATAGGCGTAGTGCGACATACTTTGGTAGAATATAATAATTGTTTCCCATATTACGTTGAATATCTGATTATTATCGCATTACTGAATAAACTGTTAACATGTTTTCAATGACGTTTGGAACTACAATGTTTTAAATTTTAATGCAATGCTATTATTTCAATTGTCAACATGCAGTTTGAAATTCTAGTTAAATGTATGTTAATTATTTGTTTAAAAAATAAAATGAATATGTAATCACTTTTTGTACAAATAAGCGAATATCAATTAGTCAAAAAGTGACTACATTTATGACCAGTTGTATTCCATTGCTTTTATTAATATTTAATTCCGAAGCAAACATCTTTTAACTGATCATAATACAACACTGTACAGTAAGACCTCGACATGTAGACCACCTTTTGGACTCTATAAATGAGATTTTATGAATGAGGTATTTGTGTCATGTTGAAATATAGAGTAAATCGAAAACAGATCGGACTTAAATGACTGTAATTTGGAGGTGGCCTTAATACACAGGCGGTCGGTACGTGAGGTTTAATTATATGTTCAGTTTTCAATAAACATATGTCCAACTTTTTGGTCCATCAATAACGGTTTCATGCGAGAACACAGGTTTATTAGCACCCAATGATCAGCAGACCATCCTAAAACATTGTTGGTTTGCAGTAAAATTTGATCTTTGCTTACTGATCGCTAACCTCTCATTGCTCAGTTCAAATCCCTCCCAGGACCGAATTTCACATGGTAGGAGACTGCACAGCTAGCTTACTAAAGGTCATTGGAGGTGTACCCATATGTCCGTCTGGGGTCTTCTTCCACCGTTATGGAGAAGTCAACAGTAACTTGCGGAGGACAAGGTTATCTCTGGTACACATGCATGTGGTTATAATGGTGACGTTTCATCTCGTGTGAAAAGGATTTTTTTAAAAATTTAAGATCAAGCTGAGTTGTGAGTAAAAAATAACGCAACGTGATTCGTAGTCACGTGATTCACGGTCATGTGATTTACAGTCATGTGATTCCAAGCGTCATCACAAATCATTGCAGTACGTTTTATGAAAATTGTTGCTGTTTTCCTGCGTAAAAAACGTGTTGTATATTTGCTAATCTGACCAGCTTACAAGTTTCACTTATTTTGTGATTAATACACCAATTAATGCCAAGTTAGGAATAAATTCACAAATCCCTTGACAATGAAAACCACAAAAATGAGATTACAGCTCCACCCTATGTCTACCATCAATGCCCCATAATTGAATTGTCGTGTTCCATGTAAAATATAAAAGCCATTGTTCATATACGTATTGACGTCTGGGCTGAAAAGATGACCTTTTTGTTGGGGTGTGTATATTAAATTATTTTCCACAGCTAGATTGGACATCGATTATCGACTTAACGAAATAAATAAGAAAAAGCGACTGAATGTATCTTACTTTCCTGTCTAATATCGCTGAACATCGGAGAATTTATGCGACGCTGTTGAACTGTGTCATAGAATTCCGTGTGTCGCCCGAATTAGACAGTCTCACTATATCCAAAACTTATCCTTAGACAGTTTTTTGTTTGGTGTAGCCTATAAATTTTAACTCCATTATGTGACTAGTTCAACTTAAATGTTTAAGAGCCGCGGTCGTGGTCCAGTGGTTAGCGCACTGGATTTGTAACCCGGAGATCGCGGCAGGACATACCCTTCTATGAAAATTTGACAAAAAATGTCGATTTTCCTCCATATGTGGAGAAGTTGCCGGCTCCTTGTGGAAGGGTAAGTTAGTACTGGTTAGTATACAGTCCAGGAAAACTGGTTAGATGAACCGGTCGCCGTATATAACTGAAAAATTGTCGAAAATACGGCGTTAAACCCCAGTGACAATATGTCGCATAAAACAAAGCATAATTGTCTAAGGCCCAAAAGGTGGTTGCAGTATCTAGGTTTTAGAGCAAGAATAAAATATATTTACAGATACAAGTATTTAAATGAAAAGTAGTGATGTAGAATGTTATTATTTAAAAAGAAAAAAGAACAAAAGCTTACTCGATAAAATGAACTATTTGACAGCATACATTCACGGTCAATATACTACAACATATATTATATGGAAACTTCTGTGTAAAATGTACGTAATAAAAAATAAGTTAAAAGACAGAACTCTATTGCCGACATTCCCTTACGCCATCATAATTAAATGATATATTTTTTATGAAGCTGTAATAACCACCAATTCTTTTAGTTAAATTAATGGAAAACTTCATTACCGACGAAGGTATAGCTCTGTTTTAAGTAAGGGAGGTAATTCTTGCAAGTAAATATAACATTCCTATGGCGATAAGCACCCGTTGTTGACTACAGGCAATAGATTAGGTATCACAGAACAATTAGGAGATACTTTATATATGTTAACCAATACGAAATAAATTTTCAAATCAAATTTGTTATACAGTGCAACCTCTCCAAAGCAACACCCGTTGGGAGAAGAAAAAATATGTTGTTGTTGTTGAGAGGTTGTTGTTCTAGAAAGGCTAAATTAATAGTCAGATTGTGCAGTTGGAAAAAATCATGCTGTTGCTGAAGGGAGGTTGTCGCTCAAGAAATGGCCGCTCTGGAGAGGTTGCACTGTAGGTGTTCTAGAAAATTTTCAATGGGTAACGTAAACGCATGTACATTACAAGTTATTTCACACTATTCCATTTTTTCCCTTTTAGAAAAACGGAATGGTGTGAAATAACTTGTAATACGCTATTTTGCTAAAATATTGACGCGTATTCTATTTTTTAAACTGATGGATTAAAACTTCAGATTAAATCAGATTTAGATATCTCTTTGCGTTGAATCACTTGTGTTTATGAATCTCCAAGACAATTAAAACTTAACTAATCTTAAATATCTTAATTGAAATCCATAAAAAGAATGAAATAAAATCACATTTTGAATCAAAAGTCTAACGTTTTGGGACCATAAATTAATAATGAAAGATCATTTTAAAGTTTGCTCGCAGGGAATAATAGAAAACCCTGGAAAATCGGTGTTTAATATTGTCATATATAATTCAGAATGTCAAACGTACTTTTCCCTGAGGGAGAAAAAGTGATACACGGTACAACGTCTCATAACCAGTGGTATGAAATATTCAGAATCTAAGGCATTTTGTAGAATCTGCATTCAAAAATTAAAACATGTAGCAACAGTTTAACTACCTGCACTATCCATGCCATTAATGATCTTTACAAGATGTGTCAAGCCTTTAAGCCCATAAAACATAGACGTAATGTCTCCAGTGTTGACGCAGCAAAGGAAACGGTCGTTATTAAAAGCGTCCTGGACGAGATAGTTAAGTCAAGCGTAAAACTGTACGATATAGCAACACGTATCTCAATCGCTGAATCCATTATCTACGCTGTTATGTGATATTATTTTATTGATAAGACATTGTGACAAAATCATACCCCTCTATGTCATGTTTCGCTTGATGTTTATGCTTGTTGGTCCTTGAAATAAGATCGCTTTCTGGTTTTAAATTGAATGCGTTCGTTGTAACATCGTTTTAATTAAAACATAAGAGTCTTGTGTTGAATGTTTGTGTGTAGGCCGAGTGTGGAGTTATCTGAAAAGTTGCAGCCAAAATCCCTTTCACAGACTGTAACGAATCCCCAATGCGGAATATTAGCGTCTCGCTCTGTACTTATAGTGAGTTTCAAATATCAAATATTTCATAATTATTACATGTTTTTCTGTAAAGGAATTTAGCGTATTAGCAGAAAGACGAAACCATCTTTAAGTAAGCATCAATAAGCTCCGCTTTTGCAAATATGTTGTTACACATTTTTGTAGTTAATTGGAGTTTGTCTTTTTTTATTTTGACCGAATATGGCAAAAATTGACTGAATTCCGTCTACTATAGATAGCGTGACAGCACAAGATTAGAGCGATAAACATATCACATAACTGTTAAGTATTTTTAGTCTCATAATTATTTCAAAATACGCTTGCTTGTTTTTGTTTTCATATCTTGTAATATTCTCTATTTTTAGAAATCTGCCTTCCCATCATTTCTATGTTCAACCCAAATGTTGGGAATTTGTTTCCAATTATTGAAATTTAATCTAGTAGGAGTGAACCGGATTCAATTAAGCGTAGCTTGATAGAAACCAATGCATGACGCTACAAACTTGTGGCATTGTGGTTGATTGTTGACAGTTATCAATGTCTATGTAATGGTAGATGTGAATCTGTGTCTCCTGTCTGTTTGTAGATTCTGCTGAAGATTCTGTTTATGTATCAGATCTGCTAAAGGTTTGTTAACGTGGGAGTGGAGACATGCCAAGTTTTAAAATGATCGGTGAAATTTAAGCAGCGCGTTCTTGGTAAATACAGTGCAACCTCTCCAAAGCAAAATCCTCTGAGAGAAGCAAGCTTATTTTGTTGTTGTTGAGAGGTTGTTGCTCGAGAGAGGTTAAGTTAATAGTTAAATCGTACAATGGAAATCATGTTGTTGTTGTAGGGAGGTTGCACTGTAGACTTATGGTCTAAAGCAATGCTTTTATTTCACGTATGCGGTTGTTTTATGGTTCATTACCTGATATTTCTCCTTAAGAAAATTCGTAAATATTAATTGATTGAATATCTTTTCCATCATTAGGAATTTTGTCATTTCAATTTTCATGGATTCGTTCTAATTATGTTCATACTATTTTCGTTTAGGCATTACAATTACTGTTGATGGAGTTTACTGGTGAAATCGGATTCTTGACCAAGATAATTACATCCGTACGCTTGATAACCAAATGTCGTTATATCATCTTTAATCATGAACAGCTCCATTAAAGACATTATGGTTTCAGACACAAAGTCTGTGGTGTCCTTGTGTATGTTCAAACGAACTACCAGGCTTTAATGTGAGCTAAACGTTGTGTGTTTGTATCACAAATAATTTGTGATATAATTTCCAGTTTGTATTTTTGCATATAAATAGCATAATTGGCTTGACAGTGTAAGCATTTGTACGATCACTCATAACTTGTTCGTATTGTGTTCTTGAATTAAAATTGCATGAATCACACCATATGCAAACATCACCAAATTGGAAATGTACTATAACTTTTCTATACAAACATACATATTTCGGAAGCACATACTTTCAATTACGATGGTGTTCCCTAAAGCTTATTTCCGTGAAAATGAGTTACATGCCCACGTCTGAGCATTTAAAAGTTGAACTTCTAAACTTATGACGATACGCACCATTAGAGAAAATTAGTTTTTAATAGTCATAGGAGATTCAATCGTGGCGGAGTGTATTACACTATTTGTTGAGAGGAAACTGACATAATGCTAGTGAAAGGTACAGTGCTCCCTCCCGCTACGTTACCTCCAAAGACCGATTTCCTCCAAGACACGACAGTAAAAGGCACACATGTACATAATAAAAAAAAAACACCTGTCACGAATGTATCAATTCCCTCTGAATATCAACTCCCTCCAAAGAACAACACTGTTTTTGCGACTCCAACAAGTGTTGCTTTTCGGAGGGAGCACTGTATATGTTTCTCCAGTGACGATTTGTTTGAAAATAATACATCTGAAGTTTGACAGACGCTGACAAACTGGGTTATGTTGGTAGTGATAGCTTACATAAATGCACTGGTTATATAGACCGTACAGACCCGAATTCTTGAAACGTATTGTAACATATTGAAAGCTTTAAAAATAACATACAAGTAATATTGAAATGAAACGAATGCCAAGTGTTATTCCTGAAACTATTTCTACCGCATTTATCATATTCTTCGCTATCAAACTAATGCCACATCTAGACTGCATCATCTTAATTGAATAACTATTGTCGATGTTTCTGAAACCAATTTTACAGACCAGCAGTTTGTAATATGTATAGGTTTGTCGGATGTGTCTGGTTTGTTGAAATGTACACCAAGGTCATGAACAATTATTATACTCATTGTTGGATAGTCAAAATCGATCGCTTTACTTTTTTGTACATCTACATGGTTCTCGCTATGAAGTGCGTGGTCGCTTTTAAGAGTTAAATATTAAAATCTTATGCAATGCCATTGTGACATGACGGCAATTTAATTATATAATTTTGGAACGCCTTGGGTATATTCGATGTCAATTTTTTGTCGGGAGTGTTTATTACACGACTATCAACTTAAAATATGAGTCCCAAGTCTGACAACTTGGAACTACAACATTTCTCTGATAGGTATGTTGCTTTTGAGAACTCCATCCATCACAGAGGGTATTATACCACGTTTATTACCTCTGTTTTAAGCATAATAATTATATAGTATACCCCACAAATGTTGATAATTTCAACATTAGGATCTCATGGCACTTTAGGCACTTAATAGTATATATAGTCTTTAGATGGCATGTTTTTCAATATTATACTGTCTTGATGTGGGTTTTTTTGCATTGTATTTTTTGTATTGTTTGAGAATGTCTGTTTAAATATGTATATAAAGCCATTGTACATATATACTCTCTTCAAAAATTTTCTGTGACGGTTACACGTATTATACTTCATATAATGTCTTGTACTCTTCATATATCTCGGAGGAAATAATAAATTATTATTATTATTCGCTCGCTAAGCGCTACGCAACTTGAGATCAAGAATCACCGCTTTGTATACACAGTTATATCAGTGTGGTCCTGCCAATGATTCAAAACCTGTATTTTCATTGGGTTTTACGTCGCACCAAAAAACAATGTCATTTTGGAGATTTTCCTAGATTTAACAGCAAAGGAAGACTCCCTGGGTAGAATCTCCGACCTTCTCTAAGCTAGCAGGCAGGTTCCACACGTGTGGAATTTGTCTACTCCATTTGGGGCATTCGAGCTTACGCCAATATGGACTAGTGATTACTAATCAGATACCATAACCACTTGACAACGGAAATTTCCTGTACTCTATTTAAAATGATTTGTGTTGAATGTTGGTGGAATACTGACCATAAATCAGAAAGTATTTGTTTTTGAAAAGCATTAATGTTTTTTTCGACCCAGTCTGGATCTGGATTGGTCAGAATTTCCGTATCTAGCGTTAGTTTACTTCTGACTGCCTGGTGGCTTAAAGGAATGAACTGTAATTCCCCTTGATTGAATTTCAGGGTATTAATTCTTTACAATGCCATAATCTTAATCAGTTTAAGCGTCTATAAAGCAGTTGTGAGAAACATTTTTTGTTCAATAATCACACAGTTCAAGGTAATTATGTTTTCTGCGGGAACTTATGGCAGTGAAGTTCTTAACCAAACCACTTGAAATTGTCGTAAATTCGCACGACGGTAATCGTTTCAAATGTTTTTGTGTGCTTTAAGACATCAACTTCTAGTGCATTTTATAGCTAAAAGCAAATTAATCGTGACATTTAAGTCAGTTTTGATTCATTGCAAAAATAATCTCACAACCCTATTTTCATAGAGGCAATGCTCCGTCCATAATTGAATAGTCTATCAAATGTGAGTTTGTATACGCGTGTTGCATCAGTAAATAGCTGTACTACCCACATTGTACAAAACATGTTTTAGTTGGTAAACATAAGAGGCCGTAGAACACATTTCAACCTTATCGAATAATCTTCATATTACCACGAAATGCTAACCAGCTGCACTTTAAATCCGTTCCGAATTAAAGAAAACGAACACAGAATGTACAATAATTTGGCAACAATTACAAATTGTGTTCAAACCAACTGAAGAAGATTTAAAAAACGTGTACCAAATTATTTTGGAACAGTTGAAAACTGACGAAACAGTGCAAAGCAATGGAGTACCCACGTTTACCTATTTGTCACGTGCGCTGTTTTATACATCACATTTCTATCGATCTCCTGATGGTTATTTCAACACCCGGCGTTTGTTTCTACCCAAGGATCCGTGTTGGAAGCACCTTGTCTTGTTAATGTATCACTTCCTGTACCGCTTGCCTCACTCGCTTTAACAAGTAGAATGATTTTTGATTTATCAATTAGATATGATGACTGCATTTCTAGCAGTCGTTAAAAGTTTGCTATTTTGAATTTACATATTTTGTATAACTCTTTTCCGGATCATGTTTGAATAAACGTTTTATGATCAAACATGTTGTAACTAAATGAACGTCGAGTTTGTGTCTATTGAAATATAATATTGCCTAGAAAAAAACATCTCGCCTCAAATGTAACTTTGAAAGCTTTCATAGGAATAACTGTCAATTTTACGATCTGCACTTCGTAAATAATTCATTTCTCTGCCAAAGTGAATCATGACACATGGAAATATTTCAGTTATTATTAATTTACGTCTGACTCTAATTTACGAGTATAATTTACGATTTATTTCAACGTATTCTCACTTTCAGATTCAAGTGTAAATTGAACGTTCGTCGTTTTTTGCATTGTTTAAAATTCCTTAGCCATATTTATTCACAAAACAAACATTTCCAGAATTATTAAATTTGCAAGATAACGTAATATAAGTATTTTAGTGTCTGATGCAAATGAGGACACTGGTTATTCAATCCAAAACTCGTGTTTAGGATAAAGTGTGATTCATCATAATTTAAAGAGCCCAACTCTCAATTTTATAACTGTTTCAGAGTTTCTTATGAATAAAATATACACGGAGTCGATTATATCCTGGTTAAAAGCGTATCAAAATATGAATGATTCAAGCCGCTGCAAAGAATGGAATGTTCACTTATGAAATTTTAAAACATGTATTTGAAACATCATACGAACAGACCAGATAATTACGTCTCTCATTCTTAAGTCCCATCTGGTGAACAATCGCTTCCAGAAAGTTGTCAAATATTCCGGCCAATATGTTTTACAACATCGCGGGACAAACAGATGCCATAGCGGATTTCCGCTTCAGACGTCGATGAAAACATTTTGGAAGCGATTATGTTTGATATCAGAATTAGCTTCGATGCCAATATTCCTGTCATACCACTATCAACATCATGGACCTATGATTGTATCATGTTGTTTTGAACTATCAACATCATGGACCGATGATTGTATTATGTTGTTTTAAACTATCATCACCATGGACCTATGGTTGTTTTATGTTGTTTTAAACTATCATCATCATGGACCAATGATTGTTTTATGTTGTTTTAAACTATCATCATCATGGACCTATGATTGTATTATGTTGTTTTAAACTATCAACATCACGGAACTATGATTGTATTATATTGTTTTAAACTATCAACATCACCGAACTATGATTGTATTATGTTGTTTTAAACTATCAACATCACGGAACTATGATTGTATTATGTTGTTTTAAACTATCAACATCACGGAACTATGATTGTATTATGTTGTTTTAAACTATCAACATCACGGAACTATGATTGTATTATGTTGTTTTAAACTATCAACATCACGGAACTATGATTGTATTATGTTGTTTTAAACTATCAACATCACGGAACTATGATTGTATTATGTTGTTTTAAACTATCAACATCACGGACCTATAATTGTATTATGTTGTTTTAAACTATCATCATCACGGACCTATGGTTGTTTTATGTTGTAAATTATTCTAGAAATGGTTCAGCCTATGCAAATATGAACGGCGCAAATGATGCATTGGTTGAATTCAGCCCACGTATGTTTAAGGAGTTCATTGTTTCAATACATCTACTTTACTAAATCGTTGATATCAATGTATTTACCCTCAACTTAGTTTACCTTCATATCTGAATATCTGAGCGAAATATTTGCTGAATGACGCATACCTAGATGGCAACCAGGGTCTCATCATAGTTAAATATCATTGTTAGTGGATCTGTCCTTATTTTTTCAATATTGCTCTGAAGTGGACGGTTTAGGATGTTATTAAACTTTTAAATACCAATGTACAGTACGATGAATGGATGGTAAATAAGTGAAATCGATGGTTTTATTTACAAAGATCTTGACAGAGAAAACACTGACATGATCACAAAATATTATACAAGATATTCTACGATAAAATAGGATAAAATGCCACTATTAGAATTGTCAAAATACCATTTCACCATTTGATCAACCGACTCAAAATTGCCCATTTGTTGGCCGTTCGTATCCTAAAATGAGAAAGAATTAATGATATGTCAAACGTACATTATTACCGATGTATGTATTTATTTCGTGCATGAAGCCATATTTGTGAACAGTGTCTGCGGTAATATAACAAATGAAAACCATTACGTACGCAATGTTTTACACAACTACGTCATCATGATTTCTCTATTTTGGACATTTGTCAATTCCAGTAACTGCACCTTGAAAAAAAAGAACAATTCTTAAGAATATTTTAGTTCCTCAAAAATGTTCAGTGTATATAGTTGATCAGAAAACTAGTACCTTGTACAAATACAACATTAACATCATTGTCTCATTTTGTAGCATTGTTTAAGTACGTGTGTGCAAATTGCTTCTTCCTTAAACTAAAAACTCCGTATTATACCATTTTGCAAACTCGTGACATACTTCTCTTATTTAGAGTCGCAACCTTGTACATGCAGTTATTTTACGCTAGCCTGTAAATAGATTTATAATTATCGAAATACAGTCAAACCTGTGTTGCGGCCACCTCTGAATAAAGACCACCCTGTGAATAAAGGACATTCTTTGAAAAACCGTCACTGATTATTTAGAAACTTCCAAATGAAGGCCAACTGTCAAAAATGCCACATTTTGTCTTTCCCAAGGGTGGCCTTTGTCCACAAGCTTAATTTGTACCTCGTTTTGTGAGGGCACTATTTTCTCTAATTGTCTGGAGTCACTAACGGCAGTCTTATATTGAGCTAAAGTATATTAAAATACATTTACAAAATATGTGTCCGATTTCCATATCCTACTATACAAGCAATCGTAAAAAAGACGCAGGTTTTGACTTCATAATATCATTCAACATCATTAAATACCAAAGTCACACCGACTTTGCTTCACTAGTTTGCGATCCTTCAAAGGATATTCAAATCTATAACCTATTCATCGCGTCTAGAGGGTATATATTCCACAACCTCTGACAACTGGAAGTCTTCGGCCCAGCGTTCATCATTTATTTAACCGATATGGTATTGAAGGAAATACAATCTTATGAGAGATTTCAACGACGGCACAGTAGTAAATTAGTGTTCCATGCTGACTAACGGCTTTCCAATAATGGACTTTTGTCCGCACATTTTGAAATAGGTTTAGTTTTTATCTCATTGCTAGCTTTTTATGACGATAAGTGAATTTCATCGAGAAATATGAACCAAAAGAATCTAAAAGTTCTTTCACACGAAGGATAACTATAAAGATACGGCGATGAACTAACGTACACGTTGGTGAACAGTTTTCCTGTGTTGTGAGACTTCTGGAATTATTATAAAACCATGGAAAATAATCCGATTCTCGTACAAATTGTTGAAAACTTAGTAGGTAGGTACATGTATAATGAAACTGGACTTGCTATTTTTTTTAATGCAACAAATTCTAATTTATGTTAAACTTTTATAATTGGATTTGCCTTAAGCCAGAATATGTTGTAATAGTTACTCTATTGGTATATGATGAAAATGGAATTTACTGATATTGTCGGATAGTATTTAGACCATTGATTAAGATTATATGTTTGCAAAACGTGGACTTTGGTTTTCCTTGAGTGCACGTTTAGAAAAATTACATCACACTATACATGTATAGCGTCTTAGAGTTATGTATTTGCACAAAACATACGTTTTTATTACGTACTTGTACATTGTTGCGTGTCCATTTCCGTCTGCATAAACTGGTGAATTTAACGCAGCAGGTCTAATGTTTTCTTTTACGCTTTTTTTCTTTCATTTTTTGTAAACACCCGATATTCATCAAAATATACTTAACTTGACAAAGAAACTTACGTACGTGTGAATAATTTTGTAAATCAAGTGAAGCAATTGTTTCTTCATTGTCGTTTGGATCACCTTTTTAAATCGCTCCTTATTTTCCTTCAATTTTTCAATACGCAACTCGATAAAATTTTCTGCGATAGAACATTAGTATGCTTCAGGTTTTACAAATATTTGTTATATACAATATATATGTATGTATACAATTGACTTAAAAATTAATATGGTTAAAACGTATTCTATAAAATATTCATGAAATGATTCAGGTTTGTCGTCTTATATAAAATGTGTAAAATTTTAGCGGAAACTTCTAAAAATTTAATTTCATTAGACGTGACATTTTTACATCTTTTAAGATACTGGCCTTGATGTTGACATCAGAGAGCATCATACAGAAAACTAACACATAATGACAGTAAGGGATATGAACGACTTTCATGAAAATTATTTCTGTTGATATTTTATTTTTTAAAATTGAAGCCAAGGTATACACAAATCATGATATTTTAGTTTTTATGCAAATCTGAAGACTTGAGGAATATATGACATGATAGTCAATTGGAGAAATGTTTGGTAAACTTTCTTGTTTGGTGTTTTTTTTTGAAGTCGCATCTATAGCCAGGGTCATGTGGTGACATAAAACGGCAAAAGGAGACCCAAGGTAAAACTACTGGCCTTCCGTAAAAAAAAAAAAAAAAAAAAAAAAAAAACTATGCTAATTCCACAGCTTTTTCGCATGTTTATTTTCTATGGTCCCAGTCATGGATTCAGAGATTTTAACCTTTAATCACTCTATCCACGGATACATTTCGGATACAACTCCATTCCAACTTTTGTTATACCCGGTAACTACTTTCAGGTAAAAAAAAATACTTTTTCTAGTGTTATATTCTGTGCTATTTCTAAAATCGATCCGTTCGACCAGTTCCTCTATAAAAATATTTACGTGACGCGCAGCCTATGGAGTGCCAGATGTACAGTGTTTATATTGCCGCTGGAAATATCTTGAATTCGCCAGTAAAACAACCCAATTCTTTCAATCATACTGTAGACGACAATCACCCTTTCTTTGATCCTCGTAGAAAACAGTGTGTGTCGATTGATTTTATAATTTATGAGATTCTAAATCTGCTTGATCGAATTATGACACTGAAGCGATAGAGCAATATGCGAGAAAGTGGAAAAAGTCTGTATACGTCCAAAACCTCATGCCGTGTTTTCTTGAAAGAGAAATTTATTCGCTATATGACTAATTACCATAAGGGACAAACGGTTCAATATGATGTACCTATGTTGACAGGTTACCTAACTACTTGTAGTAGTTGGTGTAGTCAGTGGTGTGGAGAATGTATCGTGTTACGTGTTCACAACATCTGGAGTGGTATCTGCCAGTAACTAACTTTCAGTATCCATATTACAAAATGTTATCTTACAGTTTTGTTTATTCACAGTTCCTGTTAAATTAGAAAACATTTTTTTGCGCTATTGCTTTCGAATGATGAATACTAAATATGCGACCCTTCTCGAATAACTGGCATTAAAAGTAAACAACCAATTTTAGGAATTTAGCGAAACAGTATGTTCAAGCACATGTTAATACGTATAAACCATGTCTTGATGGCTGCCTCCATTCTCTGCCTCCATCCAAGTACTCTTTCTTTCATATTCAAAGCGCTTGTTATTTTAACGAGATAGTCACTTTGAAAGAATTGTAATTGGTAATTTTAACTAAATAGTCCCTTGAGAGAATTATTACTTACTAAAACTGGTAATTTCAACTGGGCTAAAATGAACGAACCCTGTACAATGTTTTGAAATAAAGGATTCATGTAGGCACGCCTTATCTAAAAGCGGATCATTTTATTTGAGGGCGAACGTGAAAGTCATAAAGGATGGGGTTGTTTTAACTTCATATTTTCTAAAACAAGCACTATGTATATATTACCCTTTTCTTTTTTCTGCTTGTAAAATAAACTGACCTGGTTTTTTGTTTTTAGCTTTTTATTTATTTTCTTTTTATTTTCTTTCATTCTGATTACAAATACACATTTTTGTTAATACCACTTTTGTATGATAGTTGCATGCCAGCATGAGAATCGTCTGATTAATCAATCAACCAGTAATGTGTCTGTTTTAACATGGATACTTTCACGAATTAACGACCCCATGAAAATGTTCAGTTCATAAACACAGTACAACATATTGATAGCATTTTCTGAAATTAGCCAGGCCTATCAATATTTCACTATCTAGTGTTGTATTTCCGATGTGATGAACACGTCTTTCTTAACTAATTAATTTCGCATGTTTTTACGTGATAGATTTGACAGCCACAATGTAATCTAGCCGGTTACTGTACACCGTCAGTTGGATTGTGTTTTTTTTTATTATTTTAATCACTGTTAGATTAATCAGTAATTTCTGGGGTAATTTCTTTTTAGGGAGCCTTTTCATCGTCGTCATGACATGTACGTGAAATGTTTTGTTTAAAATATATGAAGTTTTCAAGCAAGCTATTGACGTAGATTCGGCTACAGTGCGTAGAGTTTATTTCTATTCCCGGACTTTATTGATATTAAGACCAGAATGCACCCGGGGCGACTATTTAATGGGTCAGTTTTTTCAGCAGTATGAACAACAACTGAATGCAGAAGAGGTCGTTGAAACTTCTGCCCTGCACTTGATTAAAAATAAGTTATTCTACCAAGCCTTTCATATTAATAATTTGACATTAACGTGTACCTTCAATCTCGGATTATTTTGGATAAGAAACACTCTTCCGTAAGATTTGTCCGTTATATTTTATATAATTATATATTATACTTTACACTCGAGAAATTCCACTACTAACATCGTAATTAGGAGTTACAAGGTCATGTTCTAATGGAAAACAGCACGGAGCAAACGTCTTTGATCACCCAACGTTTCCAATATCTAATTTACAAATTAAGATAATAGAACAGCAGTCTTCATAAATGATACTTGTCAGGGTAGGGACATTACCAATTAGTGCTAATTATAATTACTACTGGAGCAAACTTTATATTGTCACACAATGGTAAATGTGAGAGAAAGATGGCATCACGCCTCACATACATGCTAAAGTTCTGCAATATTTTCGGCTGTTTTCTGGCTAAATGTTGAAATGAACTGAATATTTGCAATAAGGGGCGCGAAGCTTTCATTACTTGATGACATTAAGTAGTATATTTTATTAATTAAGTTGATGTATTAATGCATGGTCCATTTAGAATTCCAGAAAAACTTGCCGGTGGCGGAAGTACTACGGTGTATTCCAGATTATGTGTTGTACTTTCATATACACTTCATACATTCTCGTCAATTTTACGGTATATTGGTGTACTTCAAAAGTGAATCATATACGATTATACATTTATGTACCATTCGGGGAATATATCGCGTGTTTAAGAATTATATCACATAACTTATAGCTTGCTGAAAGGATTCTGGTAGAATTATATATTTTTATTGTATCTATCGACTACATTATAGCATACATTTGGAAAATCTAGCTTTAGCATCAATTTTGTTTATGTGCAAGTCAACGTGATTCACGTGCACTTTTTCATTATTTGAAAGCTAGTTTACAAGTGGCAGACTTCAATGTACTAACTTATCGTACACAGGATTGAACACAAACGAATATATCCATATCAAAATTAGTATCGCCAAACACAGTGATGTATTTAAAGTTCTTTTGTCGCTCCTGGAATTTGACAAAAAATTCCTAACATATTACAGGCCTATACATGTATTTAAATCTTATAGTTTACAAGTTTACAAGTTTATCTGCAAGGCACAGTTCAGGATTACATGAAGATGTGGTTTACAAGAAAGTACAGTTACAAATATAAACGAGACAAAACAATGAGCAAGTATATATGAAAGATTGAAAGCATGGAATTAGGTTGAAGAGCTGGCAAATATTTCTCTTGAGTCATTTTAAACATTGGGGCAATATTTCTTTGAAGCAACAAATTAAACTCATTGCAAGGCGACACCATCTAATTAAATGCATTTGTTACAAAGGGTAAAATTACAAGTTTTTTGACACTTGAACAAACATTAGCGAAATTCTCACTAGCGAACATATTTTAGAAGCGCGTGGAATTAAAATAAATTTAATTGTGTTGACCGCGGAAATCGCAACACCAGTTTAATATCATGCTAGGTCGTTTGTGATTAAAATGGGAACAAAATAACGCTACACAGTGAAATCTCTGGCAACAATTTTCCTAGTATTTTGTCTTATTATTTATTTATGTACAACAGTCATAGTAATGTTCTAATATCTTCCACGCCCGAGGAGTGTATCAGTCCAATGACTGGAAACATTTTGATGTGGGTTTTTAATAACGGAAGCGAATTATTCACGACCCTTACTCGTCATTACGAGAGCCTGTCGCGGTATTTGTGATTCATGACACCAAGAAGGATGTGTGATAAGATTTCCCGAAAATCCTTTGAACTATACCACACGGTAGTTTTATAGCGTCGTCCCACAGATTTGAGCCCTCTTAATGGTCTCAGAGCCGCAAAATTAAGAAAATAAAACACAATCACAAGATATTCTGACGGAATTCCTTGTCGAATGATACACAGTCGTACAAAATCACGTCTAACAGCAGAAAACAAATATCTTTTAAAAACATTGTGATTTTGGACTTGCAAGAAACACAATTTCTTTCTCATTTTCAGTATCGTGTCAAGTTGTTTTCTCAACGTTGTATATTTCAATTACATTATATTTTGAAATTGATCAGCAAAAAGTCACACTTCAATTAAAACGGTGTGAATATTTGAAAATTTAAATTACAATGTATTTTGGTTAATTAATATAATGTGCTGGTTTGCGCCCGTGGTGGACGAAAGTTAAAATTATTACTTGTAATATGTGTAAAAGTTTAATCCATCCATTCGAAATTGACAAGATGTTTTTGTCTGCAAAATGTTTTGAAACTGTTGAGTAATAATTAAAGTTAATGAAAACCGGAAGTAATTGGCAAATGAAATTTTAATTGCACGTTTTTCTGCTGTGGTGATTTAATGAAATTAGAAGGAGTGTGATGATTTTCTTGTTGAAAATTATGTTGATAATGATGATGTTGCTATAATTAATACAACCGTATTAGCTGGTTCCGTGCTGGTGACGAATGAATAAAGTAGTATACATTATTTTTTCTAAAACAGCACGAAAAAATATGTCAAAGTATATGATGCTATAGAAAAGTTAAAAAATTAGTTTGACACTGGCCCTGTCGCTGTTTTCAATTACTGATATGGTTGTAACTTATCAAACAAATTTATGATTCAATTTCGTTCAACGCAACTCCTCATTTATATTTTGCATTGATTTATATGGATGTCTTGATGAACAGTCCGTTTGTTTGAGATTTTCGTATATATTCTGCCGCTTTAAGGCATGAAACATGTTATGCAAAACATTATCACATTCTCTTTTTGAGAAATACAGAAATATGACATCGAAATACGTCGTGTAATTCCATTTTCAACATTTAATATTTTCTTTTAATTATAATAATATCATTATGTGTAAATTGAATCTCATAATTGTTACAAAAATATCTTTGCAGCATGTCTGTTACCGAGCCAACACGTCCTGAATCAAAACGTGAAAACTGAACATGTATACTGAAATACGGACCCGACTGATTTACAGTGAAAGTTTGAATTGTTCGTGACCATATACAAACAATGGCACACTCACACAGTTCTCTTATCATTAACTATAACAACGTGTATTGATTAGACAATTATGCTGATTATTTACACTGATAAACATCGGAAGACCCTGTCGATATTGTTTTGTTGTCAGTATAATTTATCACCTTTGTAAAGATTTTATTTTACGGTACAGTCTCCTGGATACATTGATATTTAGACCCTCGAGCTATCTTGACATATTTACTATCAGATCTATATTCTCTTTTGTCACGTTAGGTACTAGTTCTTTGTTCTTTCCCATCTCTCCACGAAGAGCGTTTTTCGCATCTCGTTTCAACTTTGTTGGTTGACCTTCTGTTTTAATATCATCTTGACCCAGCTTATCTATTATATCGGATGCATTTATATTCGCGCAATGCTTGTGTCTTGACGTTCATGATTTAAACACAAAAATTCCAAAAAGTATTAACTGTTCTGCTAGCTGCGGAGATTATATAAGACCCTAGTCTTGTTTACGATAAACCGACCCAACATTACAAATACAATGTGCTCTCATACAAAATGCGCAACATCCATCACCATAAGAACATGTTTAGAATCGTATTGCACTATGGATTTTAAGACGGACACAGTTTCTCTTTGTTATGATAAATTTTCTATTCTGTATAGCTTTCGAACTATCAATATCGATAGCAAATGACAAATCGATACAAGAGAGCAAGCGTAGTTTCCAGTAATTCCATTTGGAAGAGAAAAGTTCTAATGAAACAGCTTATGCCTGGCTGTTACAGTATAAATTTGACGATAAAAGCCTATTATTATGTGTAATGTACGTATTGAATATATCATTGTTCTAGAAAGGTTTTATGTACTATCGGTTTGGTTTTAAGTCAAGACCAATCAGGTGATCTAGAGTTCTTTAAAATGGTTGTAGCAGATTGTAGACGTGATGAAGTCCAGCTTAACGCCCCAATAGAGTTCATGACTTTTAACTTATAGACAAAATAAAGTGAATAATTATTCTACAACAACCGCAGCATAACATTATCTGTAGATATTTTGGCATTACCAAAGATTGAACAGTAGAAAAAATGCTCCCGATTGGAACACCAAACTTATGTCCGACCGTAATGTTCTTAGAGAAGTCAATACCCTTGTAGCAGTAATATTAACACGTAAAAGACTTCATATTGTTAATACAAACAGTACGACGCATTGTTATTACAAACTATTAACTCTAAACTTTAAATCACCAGGATAGCCAATAGTTATCTCGTCTAACCATTACTTGTAATGTCAAAATTTGAAAACAAATCATTCCTTCAATCATTAAAACCAGTTCACTTTTTCCTGATTTTTCTTTAAACCATTTAAACTAATCATTTACGACGATTATTGAATTTGAAGTTTTCAGAGACCTACCATTAAATCTCAACTCATTTAACAGTTTTAAATATATGGCTTTTTCAACGTCTATAAAGTCTATTGCCATGTTATTTCTTTTAAGATGAAAACCCCGTAACTTACGGAAACGTATTATTTAGATATTGACCCTTGTCTCATTTTGAAACTTCTGATATGTTTCATTGTCTGTACCCGAATATTTAGTTTGTGTTGCTTTTTCAAAATTTATACTTCAATGTTGTCTTTGAAAAAAACGTTACTCTCCTGCACCCAATTGTATAAACATTGGTTAACTTTAACCAATGGGTTAAATCAGAGTTTTGGTTAAAATTTTGGTTAAATGTTCGGTTAGCTGTTTTAGTAAATTTTGTTTAAATTTAACCAAATTTAGTTTTTGTTAAAGCTCAAATAAATCTAACCCAAGTCTAAGATGCTGGTTAAATCTTAACATAAATGGTAACCAGTACCAAAATGGCAGCCCTTTTTAAATGTTTAAATGATTTTTTAATGGTCAGTAAACCAAAATGGTTAAATTTAACCTTGGGTTAAATTAACCATTTGGTTAAAGTTAACCAATGTTTATACAATTGGGTGCTGGTAGACCTACCGGCCGACATTGATGTTAATTTCGTTACTTTTCGATAACATTGTTTTGTAAAAACGGATATAACCTCACTTACAGCCCGTTTTAAGAGCTGTGATATGTTATGTGACAAGGTGTTCATTAATATTTGTGAGACTGGCTTTTTATTTCCAATGCGGATATCCCTGTTCAGTCTCTGGGTTCTTTGTTTTGTATTACATGTACAAGCCACTCTGTCTTCAAATCCAGCTACTTATGTGTTAAGGTTTAATAATCTTGAATTATTACCTCAAAATGGAAAAAAGAGTTTGGGACCTTTTTCATTTTAAAGGGCTCAGTGATAGAAAAATGGCCCTTGATATTTTTCAAAAGCGATTACAATCCTCTAAGGTATTGTCCGCTTTAAATTTGCATGGAAGTCACTTAGGAGTGGCCAATTTTCAAAGATTAGAGAAAAAGAACATATATTCCAAACGATAAAAGTATGCAAAAGCACAGTGTGCGCACTGAAATTCAAAGAAAATTAAAGGTCATCGTGCAGTATCTTTAAAAATTAATACTTTTGTATTTTCAACAAGGACAACATTACTCTTAACACAATTTTCAGTATGTGTCCTATAATAATTAAAGTATCTAGGGCAAGACGATATTTATATTCACATTTTTTATCAGATACGTAAAAAAGTGCCATATTATGGGTATGGTACCCTCAGAGCACCGATGTATTTCTATAACTTTTCAGAGGAACCAACCGTGCCATTTCTTTTTTGTGCAAATTTCCCTTTAAAATAGGTATACTAATTTCTAAAATCTTCGATAGTTCTAGACGATACTAAACCACTACAGATGTATTTTATAGTTATTTGTAACCTTTTACAATGTACTGAGCAGCGTTCCTTATTTACGCTCCTTCGGAACAAACTAGACAGCTGTTAGATCGGGGATAAAGCATACACTATCAAATTACACATCGTATTTCCTGCTGTCTGAACGTTCTGGATATAATTTATGTTTTACTGTTCGTAATGCCATGTTATTGTCGCATTCGGGTTTTTTATTTATTGGGTCTATTTCGAAAGGTCGCTCTTTACGACCATCTACAGTCTTGAAGAGAATGAATTTGAAATGCTGACGCTTACCAGTCTTTGGTTTAATTGGTAAATGTTCTTAGGATTGTTTAATTTGAACATTCGGAATTCCTTGGATTTTTGTGGCTATTGTATGATAAATGAGTATCGACCGAGGAGCATCGAATGTGAGCTCTGCTCCTAGATTATGTGTCGATTACCATTAATCATATTCCTGGCAATTCAGATTTTTTTTTTGAAAAAAAAGAATAATTACTTTGCTATTTTTATGAAAATGATGGATTCCCTAATCACACTGTTTTTGTTTATATCTCAAAGACGCAATACCATAATTGAAATTAATTATAAATAAATTTTTCCTAAGATAAAAAATTATTTACATGCACAAAGAAACTATATCTGTACTTACTTTTAGCATTAGCCGCGGCCGTGGTCCAGTGGTTAGTGCACTGGACTTGGAACCGAGAGATCCTGGTTCGAATCCCGGCCTCGGCAGGTCATACCCTTGTATGAAAATTTGACAAAAATGTCGATTTTCCTCCACATGTGGAGAAGTTGCCGGCTCCTTGTGGAAGGGTAAGTTAGTACTGGTTGGTATACAGTCCAGGAAAACTGGTTAGGTGAACCGGTCGCCGTATATAACGGAAAAATTGTTGAAAAACGGCGTTAAATCCAATGAAACAAACAAATTTTTAGCATTCAGTCATGATGCTTAACATGACTATTACAATATTTGTTTACAGTGTATACTATATACTTAACAAATATATTTGTTGATCTGTAAAACGTATGCTCTATTTGGAAGGTATTGTGTCTTATTAGAACTGGGGGGGGGTTCGTCAAGAAATAACAGCCAGGTGAGATAATTGTTCAATTACCCGGGCCTTGGTTGCTTGCAGAGAACAGGGTTAGTTACGGTAGTGTATCCAGGAAAGCAGATTGGGGTAACTGTTTGCTGGCGTATGACTGAAATATTGATGAGATTTGACTAGGAAAGTTTATCTTTGTTGTTATTTGGCCCTAAAAATAGGAAAGATCGGCGCAAAACGTTTCTTTTCTAAACATTTATATCGTGTTTTGGAGGAGTGATTCGTCCCCAAATATTTCCGTACTTTGGATTTTATTGCTACAAACTCTAAGGTGGGCGCCAAAAAGTAGGGTCGGCCGGGTAAACCGGAAACGCGACCATTTTTTATGGTCTTAGAATTATAAGACAGGGTATGGTGCTGTTCATTGAGACAGGAACCTGATTGAAAAGTGAAAGAAGTACACTGTTCGGGACAATTGGGACTAAATAAGTTATATCCAAACCATTTGCCCTCACAATGCTGACTCACACATTATTAGGGAAAGTCGGCAGATACTTACGGATTAAGGAAAGAGAAGTTAGTCCGAATGTGAAACATGAGCACGGGTTATATCCACTGTTAATTGAATATCACTGACATACAGATGATAAATGGAATTAAACCCAACCCAGAAATCACCTACCTTTTGTATTAAATTATTGCATTCGTTTTACTGCGTCTTAGACTGTATGTTCTTAATGCAGCTTTTGTTCTTTTGAAATCCTCACAATCAATGTTGCGAGACGTTTCTCATTCATTAAAGAACATTCCTTATAATGAATTGATAATTCATATTTTATTAACGTCTAGTATGGCAAATATGTTCGCAATAAAAGAAAATAAAATAATGCTTATGGTTTCCCGCACGCTTACAGGATACATATAGGACTAAATAATAATTGTAGTATGCGCATGCTTTGTCTCTGCTGAGCTATTTTCAACTTAATGACGGACATTCAGTAGTTTTGTTACAAATAGTTAAACAACACTATAACATATTTTATAGATTGCTGCCTTATTTGGACTTTGATGTATCAAAAAAAGCATGAGTAGTTATGTCTGTTCTTACTAACTGTTTGTTCATGGCAATTTATCTACTTTCAGCAAATGCAAGGCTACGTTATAAAGCCCGGACAATGATAGGGGCAGCGGGAAGTCGCCACCAGCGGCGGCGGGCATCTCTAGCGGTGCCGTCCCTTAGCAGTAACATCTACAGCCCGATGGAACAACTCCGGGAGTTGGACGAAAATGCCCCTCGACCACCGGTGAGTCGACGACGTGCCTGTGATACCTCGGACTTCAAATCGTGTGCGATCCTGCAAACCAGGTTAAAGGAGGTTAAGCACTACCCAGAGTAAGTACCTTAACTCTTCGTACTGTCAATGTTTCATTTCAAACATATCTGTCATTTTTATATCATGCATACATGCCGACAAATAGATTTTGTTCACAGCGCAACACCTGCACAATAGGGTGTTACCACACGCGCACCAAAATGTTCAACCATTTCAATTTCTTGTGCTTCTCCAGTCTTGCTTCATGCGTAGAAAACCACTGAAGCGTTTTTCGATACTACGATCATACAAATCTGTTGACTATTTTTTGTTGTTGGTGTTGTTGTTGTCATCAAGCCTTAATTAAAATAATGTCCTATGGGCATTCTTTCATTGGACTTTTTTACATTCGGTAAAAATTAAAAATCAATTAAAAATACACAGTCCCCCAGGATATTAGAGCAAAAATGAACGCAACCCAGTGACTCCAAAATGCGGCAAAACTCATTTTATACTAATTTTGTCTATTTGTGAGCATTTTGCATAACTGTCTGCAATCGAATTTCTCTAAGAAGTTGAAATTAATTTATTATCTCTTTAACGGTGAGCCGTGAGAACAGCACGGTGTGAGAATGGCATTATCTCAAATTGCACAGAAAATAAAATATTTATTGCATTCGTTGTATTAGAGACTTCTTTGTGATATTCCTGATTGATTTGATGTCACAAGTTATGCGTACGTTCTTCCTAATAGCAGCAATGATTGGTTGATTTGTTCGTTATGAGTTACACAAATTATTCGCCAGTTTGAATTGGTTGTTGTTATCAATTCATAGCATATATATACATAAGTAGGCTATGAATATGGTCAGCAAGTTAAAAGATAAAGATAATATTCGAAGTGAATAAAGTTAGAAAACAAACAAACGCCTCTTTGATGTCGTTTGCCTTAGATATAGTACATGCAGATACATAAAAAACTGCACCGAAAACCAGAAACATCCGAATACTCAACTTTTCTACATTGCAATCGCTGTTTGGCATTATGAAGTTATAAGTTATGAGTTATGAAGTTACATTGAAACGCTTTAATCCTTAATTATTGTACAAAGATTTAACATTGGCAAAGCTGTATATCATAAAATACTGAGCGTCATGTATACGTTACCAATATCACGGTATACAGTATTTTCGTGGCAAACGATTTCTGAAATTCCATGCATTATGAATTGTATCAGGACATGAAAGTACTTTCTTTACTAATCTTGTAGGACTTCCATAGGCTCGATATGTCCGGTAATGATATTACTAACGTTTATATTATGTTCGAACCAGTCCTGTTTTTCTTACGTAAACATAAAATCAGTATTTAGTCCATTGATGGAATCGCTTTAAATTTCTCAAGCCCATGCTAGTTTGCGATTTTCCTAAGCCCAGAGTTATTTTTCCTCTCAGTTTGGTAGTTCCAAGTTGGAACATTTGCCATGTGTGGTAAAAACGGACACCTAACACAACATGTCGGTACAAAACGTATTTTCCATGCAGAAATAACATAATGCATTATCTTCGTTCAAGATGAATTGAAAAAAAAACACTAAAACTCGTACTGTATTTTTTTAAATTGTTCTGCTAACCTAGATAAACAAGCCATGTCCCATGATCCAACTCCACTACACAAGAGTACATCACTGTAACGCATTTTAATAGAAAATATATTGATTCTTGATCATTTTGAACCATTAAATGCATTTTTGTGCCATAAGTGTTCGCCACATTAACTTCACGGAATGCTCGATACAAAACATCAATACAGACATCAAACTATATAAATTTCAAACATTTTAATTTACTACGAATGGCCAACATGTGATGAAAGTTGTTGTCTACAAACAGTTCCGCAATTCAATTTTACGAGACTCGCTCAAAATTTGTATTGATTTCAAATCCAGTTCCTGATTGCCTGTAGTAGGCGTTTGTCTGTTTTTTTTTTGTTGGTTTCTCACAAAGTGAGTGCACAGTGTCTATTGTCAATCAGCCCCTGATACATTATGCATGCGAAGCTTTTAGATCTTAGGATTTCCCACTACTTTTCCACCAATGCTTCTAGTTTCGCGGTGAATGTATGAAAAATAATGTCAGAATAATCCGATTTTCTCATTATGGTATATCGTGTACTCGGAGGAGAATGATGACTAACATAGTATCGTAAGCCGTGCGATGTATGGCTAGGTCTGAGGTAAATCGTGTTTATCTCTTGGAATGCGAACATTTACATCGTCCACTTCTAGTTTTCACTATCTCGATAAATTTAAAACCTGATTTAAAACTAGGTGAATAAGAGATTTTTTGTTTGGTTGGACTTTTGCCCGCTAGTCGTATAGTTTTGTTAACACCTGAATGTGCGCTTGGCTTATAAGTTGTTGGTAGGTGCAGGTTGCCATGATGCTGATGCGCCAGCTCTTAAAACGTTCTACTGTCGGCTTCAAATACGCCCCTTGGCTTTATTTGATAAGTAGTTTTTTCCAGCATTTTGGGAACATGACCCATTCCCCAGAATTGGGATTTTTTGCGACATTTTGGACAAAACTGGGAAAAAGTAACACTGTATAAAATAACGCCAGAGTAGTGTACCAGTCTAAAAATATGTAATCAGAGATTGTCTTCCTCATATCATTCGCACTCGCTACTATCGGCCCCAAACATGTAAAAATGGCGAAAAGTAGCATTTTTTTTGTTTCTTTTTTCCCATTTGAATTGTGAATTTTCGCCTTGCAATGGAGAAAAACATACTTTTTGCCTTTGGGAACGCGACCGAATTTCGGTCGTCAAAACGGCCCAAAAAAGCTCTGATAATAGATGTTATATACCGGAATAACTACTGAAGGTAACAATAGTAGACAATATTATCAGTGACGTAAATTGCATACCACGTGATGCACGCAACATAAATACATGTAATAAAGCAATGATAAACATACATAAACAATATTTTGCCACTAAACTGTCACGGCAAAACCTTGTATTTTTTAATAAATTTGAAAACTTTTTGTTTTGAAAATTGAACGTAATAGCTCTAGTGAGTGGTATTTGAAACAAGTGAAGCGGTCAGGCCGAAACAAAGGTTTGTTTCCGGTTACCCGACCGACTCATCTTTTACCTGCCGACTCATAAGTTTTTACGGCATCCAATTCTTAGCGAAAAACAACAAACCAATGACGCAGTAGCATTGTGACCAAGAAACGCGTACATAATGATTATACGTCGTTATCTTTCTAAAAGGTGATGTCTGTCCAATGCTTACTCTGTTGAGATCTTTATGTTAACATGGTCACCAGACGATCTTCTGGCGTTAATTCTGTAAACATATCCATAAGAACATGATTATGTACTTAGCTTGTTCACACGCTGCACATTTAAACGAACAATTCTGTTGTTGATAAATTCGGAGATCACTTTGTTTATAAGCGACGGAAAGATGCATTTCATGCTATAATACCGTATTTTGGAAATAACAAAGTTATGGTCGCCCACGAATCCTGAAATAATGCAGGACAGTAAAATTACGTCATTAACACTTAATTATTTTGAAACGCCATTGAGATGACGTCATCATCAAAATTGTTACGCAGAGGAAATTATAAACAATTGCCGGAAAAAGGCGATGGTTACCATAAAATAGTCTTAAATAATGTAGTCACATGTAACTGTATACTGTAATATGATTGGTTGTATAAATAATGATGTAATATTTTTCTACATTGAACTAAGAAATAAAATAACATGAAGTTACATTGTGTATCGATTTATTGATTGATACTGTTTGATTATTACTTAAGTGTACTTAAGGCTGGCATCGTTCAGTCTGATAGCATTCAGAAACAGCATGTCGTAGAAATATTAGAATATTTTAATACTGATGAGATTTTTTTATTTTTTCCTAAATTTTTTAATGTATACAGTTTTCAGATGATCAATATTGTGTCAATGTTGTAAGAATATTATATGCGCTTTATTCATGTAATAAGGAGTCAGTTTTTAATGAACTTACCATTTTGACACACGTACATAAACTCGCGGATGTCGCGTGATCTAGTGACGTAGTTCTTTCAAGTAGTTTGATAACTAAAGTCTTTCATACAATTATTATATCGCGGAATTACTTCGCAAAACACTGGAATTTAAATCACAACACCACAGCGAGTTCCTCCAAATTCACGCTTAATAATATACATGTAGGTAAAATTATTCAAACAACATCTTTTGTTACGGTACAAAAAATAAGTCTGTGTTATAATACAGAAAACCTGTTCGTGATGCTGAGATTAGAATTGTGCCACATTTGAACCGTGTCCACATACATTTATTCGTTTGGTAATCCCAGACATGTCTAGCCGCGGCCGTGGTACAGTGGTTAGTGCCTGGACATGTAACCCGGAGATCTGGGTTCGAATCCCGGTCGGGGCAGGTCATACCCTTCTATGAAAATTTGACAAAAATGTCGATTTTCCTCCACATGTGGAGAAGTTGCCGGCTCCTTGTGGAAGGGTAAGTTAGTACTGGTTATACAGTATACAGTCCAGGAAAACTGGTTAGGTGAACCGGTCGACGTATATAACTGAAAAATTGTTGAAAAACGGCGTTAAAACCCAGTGACTGTAAGCCACATAAAAACATAAAAACAAAACAAACATGTCTTTGTCATGGTGCTTATTTTTGTTTCTGTACAAACTTGCTGTAGGATTGGCACCAACATGTCAGGTGAGCGGATGATGATTTATGAGTTGTTTGATCACCAGGTTGTCCATATTTACATCAATGATTTTAGCTCTTGATAATATTGACTATCAATTACGCTGATATTTAAAAATGGCTGAATTGAAAACCAATGTGAACAAGGGATTGTCATGTTTGTAATGTAAGAGCCGGTAATTGTACACTCACGGTCTTTTCTTTCCGCGCAATTAAGACAACAGGTGTGCGATATTTCCTGAGAAAACTCCCTAAACAAAATTCAAATAAATGAAATTGATATATGCTTCTTTTTCAGTCCTGACAAATAAATTTTACGTCAGATCGTCACTTATTATCAATTTAATAACATTAAAGGTAGAAATTATTGCACTCAAGGACTTTGAAAGACTGTCGTGATTAAAAACGTCGATAGATACAAGTTTCCGGAATTAACAAACATGTGTTCTCCTATGTTAGATGAAGGTACACAACTTCTGAGATTTCTGGAATTCACTGTTTGTATCGATTACCTCCCTTTGAATGAAGAACACGTGTTTATTGATTCTGGTGAGCTTCTGAGCATATTTATTGATCGCTAGAATCATTTAACCCTCTGCCATTTGTATTCATAACATGACAATTATTCTTGTCTAGGGGAGAGAATGACTGTGTGTTGTCTGAATATGCTGGCGTCCCCAGATTATATCATTATACTGTACATCATAATAACTAGTCACGTGGTTTATCTGATGCTATTTTTAGACCAATACTAAGTCTTGTAATCTTTTAATTAAGGATTTCGCGAGTTTCCCAGCAACTGATCCCACTATACGAGCGGCTTGGAGTTTGTGGACTGGTTTTGGAGGATTTATACGGTTAAAAGGCACAATCCGTAAGAAAATTGACCAATGTTTGTGTTCATTACTAGATTGGTGTCCAAACTTAAGAGTAAAGCCTGTATGGATGTAGGAATTCAGCTTTAAATGTCATTCTTTGTGTGCTACTGTATCTAACATCAATAAACATGAAACAATGTCCCCAATTCCTGCAGGAAAACTAATCAGCGGCGTACATTTATCTCATGGAACATGCTTCTCCTCAATGCTTGGCAAAAATAATGTCATTTTCTCATGAAAAAATTGTTTTTCATATAATGGTATTTGCTCATATTCGTTGGTTTAAATCCCCCCGAATCTGTTCGGGCTTCGACACCCTTTGATAAATGTTGCTCTGAGTTGAATTACCAAAGGCAATGATAAACATATACAGTAAAACTTCGTTATTACGAGCATCGATATCACGAGCTCTAGGCTTATGTCGAGGAGATCTTGAAGTCCCGTCATTTTTTGTTCTTAGTTGTATATAAATTTCCATGTTTATTACGAGCATCGTTATCTCGTTATCTCGAGCACAAATCATGGTCCCTTGACTTATTTTTAAGCGTTAATTACCTCGATTACCTCGAGGGGTGTCATTTTGGATATCGTTCGCACCTGCGCGCCGGCGATCGCCGTGTTTTCTACACATCGTTAAAGTTACGCAACAAAAGAGCAAATCTTAATCGAGTACTTTGTTTTTCACACGTCGTTAAAGCTAAACAATAAAAGAACGAATCTTAATCGGGTACTTTGTATTTCACATGTTGTGACATAAAATGACAATGAAACATGTACATGTATTTGTTTGTTGTAAGTTTGCAGCAAATTTTTTAAGATCAAAGACTATATAAAAGTATATAAAAGTTAATAATTATTGAGAATTTAATGACAAGTTTGAGAAGCAGATACTAATAAAATCAGAGACAAATCTTTTATTACGAGGAACTTGAAGCAAACTTCAATGAGGGACTTTTTTAGAAGTGACAACTAAAGTGAGAAAGTGTATTATAAACATTACCATAGTGACGTAAAAACTGCTTATGAAATGTACATGTATTGGTGAATTATTTTTACGATGATTGCTGTTATCATGTATGCTATCATGCAAATAATAAAGTGTGTGTGTCATTGATTGCTCTTCTTTTTTGCTACAGACGTACATAGCACATGTATTTTTCACGATGTGTCACTATGACGTTTCACCGCACGTCAGTGACACGATATTCGGACATGACATCGTACAATTGAAAACACGAAAAAATCATGGATAAAGTACTTAGGAAATATGATCAATATATATTTCAGCAATCAACTATCATGTTTATTCACCTCAGACATCATAGAGAACAATTTACGTAAGCATTTCGTATTATTATCGTAAACACGCCCATTTATGTGCATGATGCACAGTTTATTTTCAGTCAACAAACAAAAACCTCGTTATTACGAGCACTCGGTTTATCTCGAGCATTTCGTCTGGTCCGATGACTCCTCGAGATAACGAAGTTTTACTGTATTTGCCTTTTGTCGCTACATTCGAGCAATGTGAATCCTACGGTTTTGAAAAGCGCAATGCAATGATCCGTCATTATTAATCATTTGCACTATGAGTACGTAAGGTGGAGGAAAACTCTAGACTTCACGATGTTTTTTGGAACCGTATGAGTTAAGCTGTGGCCATACAATTTAAACTGGTAACACTTAGCAGAAACGAAGGTCAGAACTACTTTATAGCTTTTTAATTTACATTTGTTCTTGCTGAAGGAACTTTCATCTATGTATTTAGTTTACATTAAATTGTACAGCTGTAATATGACAGAGGGTCACAATTCTAGATTCATTTATAGCGTACAATGTTTACTTATTTTATAATTGTACGCGAAACAAGTCATACATTAATGAAAAAGAAATATTAACTGGTCGATGACGTTGGTGAAGACATGAATGTCAAATGCACTCCCCTATATAAGATGTATGATAAACGCATGTTGCAGAATCAATAGAATTAGTGAAGAAATTCTACAAAAGCCTGTATATGCTCTCTTGTTTCTCCACAAAAGTCTCAAGTTTATAAAATCACCAGGGAAATTGCCTCCTCAGAATCTGAAGAAAATTACCCGTTAGAATCATCCGTCATGTGCCGTATTAATCCCGGATCTTGCATATTTTATCTCGCAGCTAATCGGGGTTTCTACTAATTGATCACGTTGGTTAACCTTTTTTGCTTTTAATTTTCTTCTTAATAGAACATTTACGCATTTTGCATCTTTTGCGTCGTTCGATAACATCGCTTCGGAAGGATTTTCGTACATGGTTACCTGGAGCGTATCGTCAAAGCTGTGATAACATATTCCAGGTACCGGAGCGTATCTTCAAAGCTGTGATAATATATTCTAGGTACCGGAGCGTATCTTCAAATGTGATAACATATTCCAGGTACCGGAGCGTATCTTCAAAGCTGTGATAACATATTCTAGGTACCGGAGCGTATCGTCAAAGCTGTGATAACATATTCCAGGTACCGGAGCGTACCGTCAAAGCTGTGACAACATATTCCAGGTACCGGAGCGTATCGTCAAAGCTGTGATAACATATTCCATGTACCGGAGCGTATCGTCAAAGCTGTGATAACATATTCCAGGTACCGGAGCGTATCGTCAAAGCTGTGATAACATATTCCAGGCACCGGAGCGTACCGTCAAAGCTGTAATAACATATTCCAGGTACCGGAGCGTATCGTCAAAGCTGTGATAACATATTCCAGGTACCGGGAGGGGACTGTCTTCTATGCAGGCTGCAAAGACAGTTTGAAACTTGTTAGTAGTGTGAGTATTTACGAAAGCTCTCACAATCATCACATTCAACTTGACGAGGAATCCATTGACGGGCCTGAATGTATTTACCCCCATCCAGCGCCACTCGTACATGTATTGAACAAAAGTCTCCACATTTCTGGTTGAGATTTTAAGTTTCAACCGTAAATCAGGAAATATTCTTAGCGGGACAATCGCTTTTTAGTGGTGTCTGAGGGTTTGACGAACAATTAAACAGTATTTGGTCGGCGGCTTATTCTTACCAGATGCAAATCATACATGCTCTTATTTTATCATTAAAATATCGTAGGATAACTGCACGTTAATCTTACATAAGTCGCTTCTAGTCATTGTAATCGCCGGACGTTTCCTGTCATCGAATGATGACCCTACGACAGGTCACGCAAAGTCCGGCAATTATACACACCCTGACGCGCAATGTTCTTTTGTCCTTGTTCGAATGTGACTCGAACGAACGAATTGGTGGACAATATTAGGTTTTCACCATTTTCCGGGTCGCACACTATCCCAAACATTTTTATAAAAAGAGCTTAAAGCAAGTTAAAGCCCGGAGAAAAAAAATACAAAATTCAATTAAAAATACTGTCAAACCTGTGAACAAAGGTTACCCTTGGGAAAGAAAATGTAGCCTTCATTGACAAGTGGCCTTTATTTGGAGGTTATTCAGTTATTCTAAATAATCAATGACGGTTTTCCAAAGCGCGACGTTTATTCACAGGGTGGTCTTTATTCGGAGGTGGCCTCAAACACAGATTTGACTGTAATTGATAGAAACAAGTCTGTTAAATGTTTTTGCATTGTAGCCATTGTGAGCAGGTGTCTTTAGTTTGGGTGCTTATTTGATCTGTTATATCGAAGAGTACCTAGTGTAATTATACATCCTGTCACCCCTTTCTGTGTCAGCCATTAACTCGTTGTTTTAGGGTACAGCAGTCGTTTCTTTGACTGCTTGGTATTTTCAGTTTGTAAATGAATTATTCATTAGTATTGATTCTAAGATCGAGCATAATAGAACTTAATAATTAATAAAAAATCAAGCTACACAATATGATAATTCTGCTGATTATGGATAAAACAATACTAGGATTACTGCCTTTATTATACATACAGGTTTTATTGATTTATTTTCCGCAATGATTATATTAATGTTATGGCCCATTACTTCAGCGCTGTTTGTCGCAAGCACCTTTGATCACAATTTGAAAAAGAGAATATTTTTCCCGGAGGTTACGCCTGTTTTTTTTCACAGAATTTCAGTTATAAACGGGCAAACAGTTAACTAATGTTTTTTAGTACCCGTACTTGCCTTTTCTCCACAAATGTCAACATATTCTCATAAATTATCAGCGATAAAGGACGAATGACCCAAAGCTCAATGCCTTCAACCAGAGAAAATGTACCACGTCCATGGTTCAAGCTCCCGAACGAGTTGCCATTAGACTAAACGTTCTACAGATTGAGTCAAGTCTGTTGGCTCTAGTATTTAGAGGTTTTGGATACTCGTTTTTCATATTTAATGACGTTGAAAATTTCTGCCTTATTTTTTTTCTCTGAACGCCAGAGACGTCTTTAATTAATGGATAACACAAGTCCTGATGAGGGTTTGTCCACTGTGTTACTGCTCAGTGTAATTATGAGGGCTCAGAGTAATTAATTACATTTAATTGATTAATTCTTACTAATATTGTCGATGGCATGCCATCCGTTAATGGGTTAGTAACCCACAGGAGGTGAACAATTCCGGGCAGTCGGTTCATGAGCAGCAAACTTGATAAAAATGGTTGGTGATTGCTTTATCTGATGTTCCACAGTTATTAACGATAACTGGACTTTTGACTAGGTCCGTGGAGTCTTGTATTCTTTTTTTCTGTTCTTTACCTCCAGTGACATATATTCATTTCTTTGTTAGCATGGATACCGATAAATAAACCATATTGTATGCTTTACAAGCGCCGGTATATGTTTATGATAAAACTTTCGTAGCCAAGATTAGATTTGTTGAAGAGCCAAAATAGCTTAGGCGTATTTTTGTAGTGACTTTGGCCTTATTCTGCTTAAAACATCAGCTGTATTTATGATAATGAGACATAACAACTGGATATTAAGATATACGTGTATGGAAATGATCCAAGCACGAAGAGTCGTTTTTTTTATTGTGAAAAAAATTACCACACTATTAAGCCATGATTACATCTGACCCTGGCTTCTGATGTTTGGATTTTTTTCAACCGGATAAAGTGTTGGTATTTGTACGGAATATTTGTGCCAGGAATTTTTTATGGAAATTGGAACATGTTAACCGTTTGAAGTATATTAATTGTATAGACCTATTTATAAGTTCCGAACACAAAGTTGACACTCTGCGAGTGTATGATGTTGATTGTACTTTCATTGCTGCGCTACATAAAGCTAAGTACAGAGATTTGATAATGGAGTGCGGTTAGGTTATACAACCGGTCACATCATGATAGGTTGGGACATGTTAACAATGAATTAGTTGACTTTCTGTCAGAAATGAACGATGTTCTATACGTATAAATTAAGTGACCACATGTTTTCGCCCATTGTGTGCTGTATTAAGTACTTTTTTCTTGTACCTTTCAATAAATCCGAATCATTTCATAGTTGTTTGATATGACCGACTACGGTGCAACTTCTCCGAAGCAACAACCTCTGGGAGAAGCAAAATTATGTTGTTGCTGAGAAGTTGTTGCTATAGAGAGGTTAAAATAATAGCTGGGGAAAATAACAGTGGGGAAAATCATGCTACTTTTGAAGGGAGGTTGTTGCTCAAGAGATGACCGTTCTGGAGAGGTTGCACTTTATATAAGAATGTTTCCTGCATCAAATTGTTTTTTCTCACTGACAAACACGATACATGTTTTGAAGAATATCACAGACAAGCTTTATGGTGAATCATTACCGAACATTTTTGCAAGTCATGTTTTCAACTGTGAACTTTTTTCGCTTAAGGTTCAAACAAAATATTCTACTTATTGTTTACCTACCTATATTATCTAATAAACTGATAAAAAACAACATATTGCCCTCATAAATCTTGTTTTCTTCCGACATATCTACTTTGTAATGATCGCTTCCTGTAACACATTGTTCTCTTGTAAAAATGACGATTTTTATTGAATTTGCATCGACTTTAATGGCGAGAAAGAAAGACAGTAAAAAATAGATCAACACATGGTCGCATTGACAACCATGCCTGAATCAGTAGTTTATTTTCGTTATCTGACAGGGAACTGGTTGCATTTGGCTATTCATTTATCAGGTAGCATCTTTTACGAATGTTTTGAAATGGTCGGAAACCTTATCATCTCTTATTATTAAATCAAATGTGCATGGTTTATTTATTTAGAGCCTTGCGGTAATTTATCGATCAAAACTATCCTGTAAGCCCGCATACACGCGCGCATGAAGTTTTTTATCTACCGGCATTCATGAAACTATTGAAAAATGAATTATGACGAAGCAAGTTGAGTATTCCGTTTTATTGTACATGTATATTTATTTTGTTTTGCTCTTTTTCACTGGAGTTTAACATCGCCCCAACAGGCAGGGTCATTTGGTGACTTTCCAGCTTTAACGATGAGGAAAGTACCCATATACCTGCGTAGAACCACTGACCTTTTGTAAGCTAATTCGGGCAGTTTCCATACATGTTAAGTTTGGTACCGAATGGTACTCACAGCGAGGAGTGGCTAGTGATTACTGGTCACAGACTGTGTCACTCGACCACGGAGGCCCCGTTTGTTTTGCTCTTCAGTGTACTCGTGCTACAAAAAAGAACAATTATGCAACAAAACTTTACCTTGAGCAAAACGGTTTTCATGGAGGTTGCAATAGTGTTTTTAATGCTCAGTGTATGATCAAATATAATATTAATTAATTCGATCAATGGAGTACATGCATGTTTGCCACTCGAGATATAGCAGTTATATGACATGTTTAGAACTGTGGATTTGATTGAAGATATAACATTCAAGTTACTTTGTTCACCGACTCTTGGGGCCTCCGTAGTTGCTGACTGGTAATTACAAGCCCCACACCGCTATGAGTTAGTTCGAATTCAATCAGACTAATTTCTCTTGTGGAGAAACTGAAGAGCTAGCTTATGGAAGGTCGTTGGTTCTACCCAGCTGGATGCCTGGGTCTTTCTCCACTGTTAAAGCATAAAAAATCACCAAAGGACCCTGGCTATGGGTGGGACGTTATGTGGGCGTTGTCCTGAAAAGTTATGTAACAGGACAACCCAATGTGTTCATTTCAAATACGTATTGTATTATGTCCATATTTTGGAAAGCAAATTAACAATATCTTACACTGGGCTTTCCCCATAAATTATTTTATTACCTTCGTAAATTTGTATAATCAGGTTTTGATGTTACACAGAAATACTCATTTGACTTTCATACATCCGTAGCCTTCAAAGTCTTACTCGATCGATTGATGTCTGTCAGTTGTTATAATGAGATGTTTCTTATATCAAGATACACTCCCTGTATCTCACCCTGCCTTATACAACTCTTAATCAACCGGTTACACTCGGTGACTTGCTTGTGTCGTTGATACCTAATAAACACTGAGACTCATGCATAATGTATGCGCACATAGACATCCTAGTCCCCGGGCTGTTATAAATTGTAGCGTAACACGAACGTGCAGGAGGCAATATTGATCTTCACGAGGCTTGTACGGTGGGGATTAGCGGCATTGTCTGGTGATAGCAGACACTACTTATGGTCTTATTAAGCAGCGCAAGAAGAAAGATTTTTCACGGATTACTTTTCTTCCGGACGTTTACCAAGATTTCTAATGAATACACGACACTTAATCATGATTTTAGAAAAAACCTGATATTTACGATGATTGTTGATTGTGCTCAACCAAAATGAACGTATATTTATTGGCTATATTTGAACAAATCTTTATTGGCCAGCTTTTGAACAAATCTTTATTGGCTAGCTTTTGAACACGTATTTATTGGCCGGCTTTTGAACATATATTTATTGGCCAGCTTTGGAACATGTATTTATTGGTCACCTTTTTTACATGCAATTATAGGCCAGCTTTTGAACAAATGTAAGTAGCTGATAAATTATCATCATTTAAACAAACATCGATTCATTGCTCAATGTTTATCGAAAGTGATGTTTACAATATATATTGATGTAAGTATCTAAATGTATGGCCATCTTTCAAAGTCCAGTATCATTGTCTTCAAATACTAATGAAATCCTTATGAAAAGAAAATTACAATACACAAATACTGTCTTGTGTAACCACACATTGTTTCAAGCATAACAACTCTTAAAAATATTACTCGCTGCCGCCAATGAACACGTTGGTATTGAAAGCTGAAGCCAATCTATCACATCTACCGCTCCCAGAAAAGACGAGAATACTCTCCATAGTCGATATGTTAATGCTGGTTCTCGGTTTACTGAGTTTATGATGCTGAGAGATAATTATTACCATTCATGAGGAACACTGAAATCAGACATTAGGGTTCTGACTAAGTTTAAAGTAACGAGAGTTTCACGTTGACGTCACATTTACATTCTTGCCATTATGTAAACATATGTAAGTCTTTTCTCTGTGTCTGTTTCATGAAAAAAAATAAAGTTGTTGACAATTCTGATACAAAAAAGACGTCTGTTTGGAGAATGTTGTCTGTACGCGTCACTAATCACGTGACTGACGTATTATACAATGTATATTCTGATGTTTTTTAATCAGTGAGTCAAATGTAAGTTTTAAATATTGTTCTTTTAGCGCTAACTCTAGCAGAATGAAATGCATTCCTTTGAGAACAACTAAAGTACATTTTGTATGTCATAAAAGCTTCCCAATCGTAATATTGTTACATTTTAAGATTTTACACCAGAATTAAGATGTATGATATTCCTATTTGCCTGTCTCTGCAGCTGTTGAAGGCATTCAAGGCTCTTTTATCTGATACATATATGGACCCAATACACGAAGTTTTTGATCAACCCCCGAAAATATTGACACATTCTTGGATTAGTGGTGTTTTTTAACATAAAATCAGAGAAGTTTTTTGTGGAACGAAATATATTCTAATTATGACGCAAACGTCGACGTCATCAAGCATTTTTAATTGAAATATAATTGATATCTGGATGGTAAAAATGGGCCACTGATTGCTCATATCTAGTAAAATATTAAAATGCGAATCATTGTTCTTTGTATTGACTGTTTTCTGCACAATTCATACAAATGCCGACATGACGTAATATTGTTTTACAACTACATCGCTAAAATGAGAAATGAATCCTGTTCTCCTATCTGGCTTGAAATGAGAATTTGCGTGCACGTTACATGTTTTCAATTATCGATTCATTCTACAGATTATGTCAGAATTCCAGGTTTAATCAACGTATATTTTCACATTTTGAATAAATCAACTGAAATTATGTTTGTTTTCCTATAATCTGTTATAAAACAGTCAGATACCATGCACACATTGGTCTACTGACGAGTATTCCTGATCTGCTGTAACCGAACAATGCTAGTCTGAGAAGACATCATATCTCAAATATTTGGCACCAATTTAATCATGATCGGGTTCCGTGAGTACTGCTATTTTGTAAGATTATTTAATTGAATTTCTACAAAAAATGCTGTGCAAAGGAAAGTTTTGCGTTGGCGGCTGATGTTCTTGCCATTATTTGCTTTCATGTTGTATCCAAAATGAAATACTTAATACAGTAAACACCCTGAAAACCGGACCCTTTCCGGACTAGGACAAAAGTCTGGTTTTCTGAGAATTCCGATATTCAGAGAACTATTGATTATCGAAGAGAAAAAAATAGTCCGAGTTTTAGAGAATTCCGGTTTTTCAGAGAGTCCGGTTTTGAGAGGTTTTACTGTGTCTTTCTGCAGTCTGTAACACAAACAACCTCTAGGGATACCGGTTGTAATTTGTACTTTTCCAGATTCAGCCTTGTACTTCCAGATCAATGAACCTCGGCTTGTTAACAGGATTAGATAATGCTGACGTTAACGTTTTTAGTTTTTTTACCCCATTTTAATCCTTGCTAATTAGATTATTATAAAACTATATTGTGTCTTAAATACACCGCATAAAAGATATACGTTAGATTTTTGTAACAAGCAACCCAGCAAACAAACACCGCCATAAAACGGATGTGATAAAATATGTACAAGTCTGCGTTAGGAGGTTTATGTGCTCAACTGTATCCAAATTTTTTGCAACTGATTCGTCCCAGCCAAAAATGACACATCTAAGATAAACCTACCCAAATGTACAACATCCTATACATCCATGTCACTTGTGGAACGCAATTCAAGTTCGAACGATTGATATAATTTAGTACTTATAAGCGTTCTACAAAATTACGAAATTGTTGCTTTCTTTGTCTTATCTGGTCCATTGGCCATAAGTTTACTGTAGACGAAATATATAAAAGTCATGTTTAACTTGAATTCTTATGTCAGTGCCTTGTTAAAATTGAAATGTGGGAGAAATATTGAAATGTATTCCGAAGATAAGCGGTCGTTATATTCAGGCGGTCGTAATTTTGCTCGCCGAGTGATATTTGACCGTGTATTGTTTGTTTGGATATATTTTATTACAGTCATTTTATCGACCTTGACAATGATTGAATATCACAATTAATACAGAAATATGCTGCATCATTGATTGCAAAAACGTATTATTGTCAAAAAACGGTCATTTTCAAAGACGAGATTCTGTGAATCAAAAAAGTCTGCTGAGTTCCTGCATGGAAACCCTTTTTGTTTGTATATAGATAATTCGAACACAAGTTTATGTGTTCAAGTATTTAAATTCTATTAATAGTTCACTAATTCATAGTCAATCATTGAGTGTTAAATATTTAGCATAAAGCTATCATTATTGAGTTTATTTCTCTTGTATATAACATGGACTCGTGTTCCCATGAGAAACATTATGACTGATTAGGTCATTATTCCGAGGGGAAACATTACTTATTATGCATGACTTGTGTTAAGTCGATAATTGGCTTGGTTATTACTTACGTACGTTCGTCTGGAATATTTCAGACAATTAGGCAAAATTTGGCAAAAGAGAGAATTCGTATCTATATGTTCACTTCTGGTAGTAAAGTGCGCTCGTAATATAGACCGGTTTAAATAATTTTCAGTCATAGGAGCCTCAAGCGGTGACACCACAGGGTCATACTCTGATATTTTGATCTGAGGTGACTGGTTCAAGATTCCATCTCAATATTTCCATCAATAATAATAAGCAGATGGGCTTCCGTGGTCGAGTGACTATGGTCTCTGACTGGTAATTGCTAGCTTACATAGGGGAGGTCTGTGGTTGGGGGGTCTTCCTCCACCGTTAAACCCGGAAATGTCGCCAGATAATCCTGGCAGTAAATATGACGCATTTACATATACAAAGATACAGTAAAACCTCTGAAAACCGGTCAAACAAAACAAAAATTAATTCATAGGAGTAAACAAGCGGTAGTGCAGTAAAAATCATCGCTAAATTGGTTTTAGCGATTTTCCTCATTAATAATGAGAAAGGAATTTGGGAATATACAGTTACGCTCGTTTTGATAATTGCTTTACCCAAACACAGCTTGCTGTATGCTAGTAAGTATTACTGAACTTGTAAGCCCAGGCTGCATTTTCATCATCTGGCCCCACAAAATATGGAACAAAACATGCGTACCGTTGATATTCTTGAAGGGTTTGGAATAAATCAGCATGAAATATAAAAGTACAGTCAAACCTGTGTTTGCGGCCACCCCTGAACGAAGACCACCAAGTGAATAAAGACCATTGTTTGGAAACCCGTCAATGGTTATTTAGAACAAACTTACCTCCGAATAAAGACCATCTGTCAACAAAGGCCACATTTTGTCTTCCTAAGGATGGCCTTTGTTCACAGGTTTGACTGTAGCAATAGTTTAGTAGTAAACACTCAAGACGGTGTTATAATGGCGCTTTTAGGTTACAAACTAAGTTTTTATTTATATCCTGTCGTGTGGTATACAGAAGCCAGGGCTGATAATTCTTGTTACCGGAAGTCAATACACGTTAGATAGTCCGTACACCTCAGCAGTCGTTTTATCTGACATAATCTTGATTTCAGCACAATAAATTTCCCGTAATCATGTGAAGACAATTAAATGTTCAGACGCTATTCAATGAAGAATCAGTTTCCTCCGATACAAATCATCAATACCGGATAATTGACGCCATTACATAAATAATTACAATGAATTGTTGACGTTGGCATTCAACTCGGGTGTAGGGTTTTTAAGTTCGCTTCAGATGTTCGGGTTTATTGCTGAAAAAAAGGCTCTGGGACTTTGTATTGAATGAATACCTGAATTGGATTTACGTCCATCGATTTGGTGAAAATTATTGATGCCTTCCTAAACAGGGAAGTTACTATCGGACCTTATTCTTTTTTTCCCGTTCTCCTAGACTTTAGAAAATCATTTGATGAAAATAAATGGGTATCTAGTAAAAACAAATAATTTCAATCGATTGCACTTAAGGTAGACAGCAGATAGCTTATAATGGCGTATTGCCATTTTTTTTCATTGTCAACATCATTTTTTATTGCTAACATCATATTTTTTATCTTATAAGGTGATATCTACTACACACACGTGACATGTCGCTCGATATTTGATGAATAAAGCTCATATAAGCATATGCGAGACTTCGGTGTCGTGTTGTTAAATAAAATGTTTAATTATATCAAACGTTATTTTACCTCGCAATAACGAATGAGACAAAAATGTGGGTTGAAAATTAATTTGTCAATTTTACACTTTTAACATTTTGTAGTAAAATAAGATTCTTGTTACAACAGAAACTTGCATTATTGTTATTAATTTGGCTTTAAAATGGTCGAAATTTGAAAAAAATAAAATGGTTAGAATTGTTTCTTTGAACTGCATCATTTGTATTTTCTTTTAAACACATAAACCAATATGATACAAAAATATGTACAAAGTCACGATATTTTTCACAAAGAAAACACTTTGAATGTACAGTATGAGTAAAATCAGACTATTTTTAGACTGGTTTTCCCTCTGTGCTAAAACTTAACGAGAACATTTCTATATTAATTCTCTTTTCGTCCAAAAGGTGGCATTAATATTCAGGTTTTCGTTTATTAGTAAAACGTTGTGTTTTATTGGCGTTATTCAAGGTACAGCTTTGTCTCACCGTATTGAGCCTGATTTCTGTATAAGGTTTTACGATGATCTGACGTCATATGCTCGCATATCGATACAATGACAGTGTGAGTGAACGTGTAAGAAAGTTAGAAACATGAAAACTCGGATAAAACAGAACGTAGAAGTGACGAATACAAAAACAGCTCTACTGACGCTTTGTTGTTTGAGAAAATGGTCGGTTAGGCTTTATTATATGTAGTTAGCCTTGTGTTATCAGTCATGTCGTTAGAACACGATATTTCATGCACCATCTGGTCTTATACTATAACCGCTCAACCACAGAGTCCCCTAGAAAATCAAAACCCTGAGACACACGGATAATATAATGATATTATAGAAGTGCCTTCAGTAATGTAAATATTGCGTTTATTCATTGCAACGTTCACTCAATTTGGTCTTCAGTTATGAAGAGAAACATGGTGGTGAGTCACGTGCTAGGGACGTACTACAACAAACTTAAGAATTTAACTGTATAATATGTTCGTATGAATTAACATTAACAATCAACCCTCATGAATGACACTTAATCCTTATTTCTATAAAAAAACAACAGAATTTTGTGGTGTGCTGATCTCTGTAACACACCAGGCCTCGTTCACAATGCCAGTGCGAAATAATACGTCTCTGTTTAATGAAAATGTGATTGATTTCAAAAGAGAAGACGCTGTTTTCTGATTTTCACGTAATGCAGATTTCCCCACACAATATCAAAGCATAGATCGATGACACGCTTTGAGATGTAAAAACTCACTTGGGAATTCAACAGTCTATATTCATGTGCTTCCACAGTTTACAGACAACGTCTTTAAAGTAAAACATTCATTAATAGTCAACGTACATCAAATGAATGATACAATTACTTATAATTTTAATACTCTTTGCTCTGATAGAATGTAAGCTTTTTTTTAATCATTGATGTTCAACGTTGCACGAACAAACAGGGCCATTCAGCGACTTTTCAAGGTTTAACTGTGGAGGAAGGCCTGTGTAGAACCACTGACATCCCGTAAAGCTAGCTGGACAAAGCTGAACAAAGTAATCATGGCCTTATTTAGGTCGTAAAACTTTTCTATTTTCTGTCTGAACATACTTTGGATTTCGCTGTTCGAAACTTTGGGTCGGCGCCTAAAATCTGATCTGTAGGGTAAGTGTTACCTCGACTATTTTTATATTGTGCTGTGTCGTTGGTGAAAATATGATTACAGCCGTATGATGTTTTAATTAACACTCTAATTGACCCTATAATTAATGATATCAATATTTCTTTTTCTTGTTTAGTGATAGGTATAAAACATTATGATATTTACAGTCATTCTATAAATAGACACAAAGATGGCGAAGATTATCAATGCAGCTGTTCCCAGACATTTTGCTTTTTGTTACTAATAATATTTATAAAAGAAATTTGAATCACAGATAAAAAGACATAGAGTCACCATTTTGGATCAGCTGTTTTGAGCGTTTCATTGAATAAGACGGTGTCGTTTTTAATTCTATTTGCCTGAATAAGCGTTTAGCGATAATGATCTTATTCTCGGAATAAGACAGATTTTCAGCGCATTAACGATTGAGATAGGTCTATTAAGCGTATATTCTAAACAAACAACACGTCTGATTTGATTTTAACTCCATACGGAATATATTGTTAGTATGTTTTTGTGAGTGTAGCGAGAGTTTCTCGATGAAGGCTTAACCACTAAGAGTCAGTGTTTAGTTGACTATCGATTGGTGTTCTCACAGTGTACATGTCGGTAACTGAGAAATTGATAATACTTAAGTTTGCCATGCAGTAACATATCGTCCTGGTCTTGTATATTTATTAGTGTGTTAACCTACTGGGATTATGGCGAATTTCAGTGCTTGTCATTGATTGGATATTAAAAATAGATGTGCAAGACTCAACTTCCGGTTCTGCGCAGTGCTTACATGTAATGAATAATACATAGCATTGTAGAAATTCTTCAAATGTCGACCGCTTACTAACTTCAAATAAATTAAATACGTTTGAATTGGTGTTTTGGTGATACAATTCAAACATTTATCGGCTGATATCGAACTTCCGTTCATAAATTATAACCTGGACTCAATCGAATATCGCAATTGTACCAAAAAGCGTGTTGAGACTTTGAGGTCTTTGTTTTCTCGATTTGGGACGGACAATCTTATTACTGCTGTCAGTGGTTGTTAATTATTGATGCTCCCGAAATGGCAACAACAATCGGTGTTTCTTTTTAGCATCAGAGACTGCGCGTACTGGATAATACAACAGGATGTAGAGGCTAGGCTGTCAGTTGTATGTACACGTTTTTTATCTATCATTTTATAAAATGATTTAATTCATCTAAAAATTGTTGTCAGCTTTCATTATCATATCCAAGGCAGATTTACGTATGACGTGGTTCAGTCTTTTTGGGGAGGGGGGAATATTTCGTAATGCCGTATTTCTATCAGAGTCTTATTTATGGATGGAAATAATGTGACTGTATTGATTTTGCTGTAAACATGATGTTTTGTTAAATACATCTGTGACACGGTTTTAATTATTGACATTGTTATACAATGTTGAAATTCGTGTTATTTCGAGTTAGTATTTTTTGGACCAGATGCAGTTTCGTTATTCAGCCGCGCCTATTACATAATAATATAAAACATGCATAAATACGTTTTATAAGCAGACATCTTACTTTTGTTACATGACCTGAGATAAATCTTCATTTTTCTTCTTTCGATTCACGCAACAAGGGAAGTAACTCGATTTGGTACTATCCTACTATGGTTGACAGTCTGTTAGGGCGCAATAAACAAAAACAGGGCTTGTCTTTCGTTATACATTGTAAAACAATAACACGAGGGCTTGCACAGTATATTCCAATATCAAATGAATACTATGCGGTCCCATTTTTAATGTTATTACATTTTGTTAATGAACGAGTTTGGCTATCATTGAAGTATGCCTTATGTAAGCCATTGAATGCCAGAAACATGACACGATACAACACTCCCTGCTTAACTTTAAATACGAACTGTTTAAAATGTAATTATACCACAAAAACATGTTTTCATATCAACGGACATCGGACTCATTTTAAAGTAATATACAACATGTTAGGTTCAGAAGTTCTTGTTAGAAATTAAATGTTGAGACTCGTGAATGAGTCAGCGAATTTAACAAAATTGATTCAACTGTCTATAGTTTAATATCTGGAATAGCGTCTAAAAGGTAGTGACTACATTCTCTGGCCTTGCTTGCTCAACTTCTGCTCTTTTTTTCTGTGACTGATTTCAAGAATTTAAGATCAACCTACATTTGCTGCTACCATACCATCTTGTCAAAGCGCACGAACATGCGATTCGAATGCTGGTTTAGTTAATTTGTATACAATTATATATCTGTACACAAGAAATAATGGCAATTATCATCTAAAAATATTGACAATCCCCATACCTCTAATTCACAGTGTTGAAGAAATTTAATTCATTATTTTCTTTTTTATGGACACAATTGTATATTTGATTATATTCATATTTGTCTCCTCATTTTGTTACGAAAATGTAGAAAATGAAAAGCAATCGTTGTCTTATAATCTCATACAGTGAACCAAACAAAATTTGAGTACGACAATCTCAATACAAGGCCCCGCCCAATCAGATCAACAAATAAGTTAGTAAGTATACAATTCAATTGAAGGAAGTTACAAATCAATACATAATGTTTTAGGTCATTCGTTTCCTCAGCTGAACATTTCTGCAGGGAAGTGGAAGTTAAATGTGGGGGAAAGGGTTTAACTTTCCGCCGGTATAAAAATGAAATATTGTTGAAAGCAAATCCACGTAAAGTCCGAAAAGATTATCTTAAGTATAAACAAAGTAACAGCAAGTTCAAACTTTCGTATCAAACAGTTCGTTGTGTGAACTTTCACGTGTGTATATAACAACGGAAGAAGAAAACATGCATGGAAAACATGTTATTTAATTTTATACAACATTTTCAAGAAATTTGTTGCTTTTTTCTCTCCTAATTCACCCCACAAATATTTATGTCCCCTTGAATGTTACAGTATGTATGTATATATTGCGTGATGTCATATTGATAACGCCAGGGACTCCTTGGACCAGTAATGACTCTGTTTCCTTACAGTAAATTACTTTATCTAGCGTGATTTCTAAAGCCTCGGAAACGTGTTGTACATGATTACAGTACAAGTTACCCATTTTGTATAGAAATTTTAAGATTTTTTATCTCTTGGCAAGCTCACATACTAGTCGAAATTTCGAACGCTCACCTTAATATACTTTCAAATTACGTAATCATTCACCCTTCCAAAAAGTCGGTGTATAAAAACGATTTTTGTCACATCATTAATACAAAAATGTTGGATATAAGTCTAAGCATTATGCCTGTAAAATGTTAACACTATTATTCTAATTTAAACAAAATTCAACAAGGAAGCATTGGCGTAAAGTGATTCTGTGAGGAAGTTTGATTCACACTTTATATGAGGAAAACCTTTAAGGGATAAGTACAACATGTTTTGTGCGATTCAAAAACTGTTGTATACCAAATAGAAGACGTATCTCATGCGTATGAACACACATGGGAATATTAACTTGATTTGGACATGCGATAAATCTTCTCCCTGTGGTAGTGCTTTTGTCTTAATATCGTGTTAGACATCAATAAGCTCTCCACGAATTAAAATTTCTTTTTTTTCTATATTTGGTGGTGGGAGTACAGCGTTTTGATGGCTTTCATCATTGATGTGCATGTGACGAGGGCATACCAGTCCGTTGTTCAAAGTTTGAATTTGCGGCCTGAAGAAAACGGTCGCATCAATGACGTACATGAAAAAGTGAAATACTCATATAGAAATATTACAGCCGTGCTTAAATTAACAGTACAGTCATCTGTCATACCTATTGCTGATTTGATCGTCTTCTTGCACCGTCTGTTAATGATATTGTTTTACGTTTCGCCCGTAACATAGCTGAAAGTTCTTCGAGTGCAAGTACTGGCGAATCGTTCCCGTCACTGACGCGTGTAATGAACAATCCACGTGACGATACTATATCAATTATCCTTATTGTCACTCCTGTCATCTTCACGGCGTTATGCATCATAGCTGTTCATGGCACATTCGTTTTCTCCATTAGTAAAACTGATGGTTCATTGGCTTCGCCTGGTTGTATTGGGTCAAAGATGGTCGGCAAGTACATTTATGGTCTTTATTTATCATCGTTAAATTATTTTTAAATGGGAACCTCGAAATTAAAAAGGTAATGTTATAAATAGCTGTTTATGCCAAATCCCTATCCTGGTCTTCCGTAAAACCTCATTTCTATTTAACGAAATCGATAAAATGTTGCCATGAAACAAAGGTATCGACCGTTGACCTGGCTAGATAAACCCTGCTGTTATTAAAGATGATTGCGTTAATGAAATCAATACAAATTATTAATGACATATGTAAACACTTGATATTAATGGAAGATTGTGACTCATGTGACAACCGTAGATCACACGTCTACCAAATGGTTCATCATTCGTCTAGTTTTTCCAAGTTCGCAGTTTGTCCGATATCGGTGACAAATAAAATTTGCTTCCAATAAAATTGGTTTTGAATAAAAATGTTTTGAAAACATTAGTTGCTCTTTGTAATTGAAATAGGACATAGGATGATGAAGTTAAAAGTGATCGCCGTACGTGTATACAATGTAAATGTATTGATTTATTAAATTGGATATTTAACGCATGAAAACTTACTTTTCCACCCGGTAACCGCCTGATCTTAGTCCCAAACATTCCCCTTCCCGAACAATGAATTATTTAAAATGTCATCAAATACTGATTAGATTTCAATCTAGAAGTCGCGTATCTGTTTTAAACACCAAAAATAAAAAAAAGTTCTTACACTACAAATATACATTCTTCTGCAAAAAGGTCAATTTTTGAGAATAAAAAAATGATTAGAAAGATTTCTCTGACGAAATACAGGAAGTGATTACTAGCATTAATTTATAAAATGAAAGTAAAAGATATACATTCTGAAGGTCTCAGGTGCTGTATCAATCATTCAGTATTTGCACCTTGATACATGTGACAAAGTGTGTTAAAATAGTGTTGACAGTGCAGAGTGTGTACATGTACAAATGTTTGTACATGTGCCCACGTGAATGTATCTCAGTTGTGACGTCACTTGTATGTTTTGTTGTATTGTTCTTGTCTCGATAAAGTATGCGTTAAATAAAAAGAACGTTTGAAATACGCATTCTGAACAGTCTGAATCCTAATGTTTCTAGTGGCGACAGATGGTCGTAATGCTGATACGAAAACCGATACGAGAGAACAATGAATATATTAAATACACGGAGAATTGGCTGTACTTATAAGAGGGAATGTCACACAGGGATAAGGGGTTAAATTAGTAAGGCCTAAACAAAAAAAGGTTTGTTTCCGGTTACATGCCCAAAATAATATGTACGTTTTTATTTTACATATTATATCGGCAACACTGTTGTGAAAATTACAATATAACACTAAGATTTGGATGCTGTGAAAACTTTTGAGTCAACAGGTAAAAGATGGGTTGGTCGGGTAACTGAAAACAAACCTATATTTTACGCCTTATACATGCGGAGAGTATATATTAATGCAAATAGCTCGGTCATGGCGAATAAAAATGGGAGATATTAAAGTGGGGCTCCTTGAGATGGGCTGGGGTGTTAGGGCAGTTTATAGGCGTACGTGTGGAGAATAGGGTTTTATTTATAGACGATCCCGGGGGGATCAAAGATGACATACTGAGCGAGTGCCATAATTACGGGAACTCGAAATTGATGTTAGTACGGAGATGGTGCTAGGGTTCTTTAAAGAGCCACATAATTCGCTGATCCAGTAAGACGACCGACGTATAAAATGCATTATTCCGGAATAATATTCTTGTGATATTTATTTCAATATGTCTCATTGACAATTTTACTCTGGGGGGTTTAAAACAATATTTCCGATCAATGGACTGGTAGTAGACATTTTGAAATGATGCCGTTAGTCATTCATCTGTTCTTAACCGATCAATATCATGTTTATCATCGGAATTTGGGTCTTTCATAAAATGTTAGCGTCAAGATCAATTTTTGAATCGATTACATTACTTTTTTAAAATTACCATTTTTGTTACGATGTATGAATTGCACGCCAAGAGAATTTTAAATCACAAACTGTATGCTTGGCAAAGTAGGAACTAAAATTGCGCATGCGCAGTAGATTTGATTCGAGAATCAAACACATTACTATTTTACGCAAATGTCCAGAGGAAACAATATACATAAACGGTAATAGTGTAGTTTTTAGGTACCTCTGACCATAGTGACAGACTGGTTAATTGAATACAGTGGTTGCTAATTAGTGTACGTTTTGATGCGATACGGAGACTGTGGTATTGATTGAATCTAAGACCGGAGAAATCAACTATGGTCATATACAGAACGGTTTGAACAGGATATTTCCAGACTGTCTTATTGTCCTTACGATATTTTCTGTGTCATTTAGTACGAATTCCTATGATGTAGATTCTGTTTTATCATTGTCATGTGTACGCAATAGAGGGTCACATATGACGGGCTCAATCCGAGGTTGTATCGGCCCCAATTTATGCACTAGGCCCATATTGAATGCAACTGTTTTACATTTTATTACATAATGTTACACAGTCAAACCTGTGTTTGCAGCCACATCCAAATAAAGACCACCCTATGAATAAAAACCATTCTTTGAAAAACTGTCACTGATTATTTAGAACAAACTGACCCCCGAATATTGGCCATTGGTCAATAAAGGCCACATTTTGTCTTTCCCTAGGATGGTCTTTGTTCACAGGTTTGACTGTATTTCAAATACAAATTAAGTACAACAACTCAACAAAATTGATCGACTGAATTGTTTGTAAATGTTTGAAAATAGCGCCGGTCATTTATTTATTTAAACTATACTTGTGAAATATTTGATAACAGTTAATGAATCAATTTTTCAAAAAAAAATGATTTCAAAATGTTTACGATGGCTCCATCGTACCAAGTGTTTTGTTATATGGTATTAACGCTTACACCCCACTTCATGATTGATTCAATTCACCTTGTTTAAACAATAAGATTTATTAACATATTCAATCGCCTGTGATCAAACTTGATGGATGTTTGCAACTCTATAAGTCTACATAATTTGTCCCACCTTATCGAGAGCGCAGTTCAAATTTTCAGACTGGTTCTATGTTTACTTCTTGTGAATAATATTATTATAAGCTAGACTGTATCTTTAGTCTTAGTGTTACGACTGACAAATACTGGTAGAAAATTGCTAATATGACAGTCCATAAAGCAAGATAGCAACAGAGCAATTCCATCTGCGCATGCGCCTGCTTTCATGCACTTCCGGTAATAAATACATGTTAACTAGCACTTACGCTCTTGTAGATCATTTTTATTGTACATCGGTCGATCTAAAAATATTTTCTGTACTGAGAAATTTCTGTGTAAGGGCCTTTTTGGGACCCGAAAAAATAGATGCACCATTTAGGTGGTTTCATTAACATGTTGAAACCCAGAAATATACGGTCGAAAACATGTGGTCATCATATTGAAATGGTCGCTGAGTCAGGTGTACAGCGTATTTAAAAAAGAAGATAAAAACAGATTTTTGTATAAGAGTTGTACCCTTCCATTCGCCTTTTAACGTAAGGTATGAATAAATTCATTTTCTAATGTTTTCCATTTGTCGTGTAATCAACCAGTTACATGTATGTCAGAATGAATAAAACATCAATGGATGTAAAAGTGAACTTGGTAATTATTAATGTATGAAATAGCTCATGAAAGAATTATTTTAAGCCTGGTTTTACCAGTGTTTCAGTTCTGTCAGGGAGAGAGTTATTTTTACCAGACGAGTCTTCCTGGATTCTACACCAGCTCTAAACATGTTCTCCGCGAGTAACTACCAAAATCTGTATATAAATGATCAAAGATGGAATATAAATGATCCTAGACTAGACTTGATGTCTCCAACCAAATCATCACAGTGGACATACACCGCAACCAGGGTTCGGACTCAATATCTTTAGGTCCGTAGACCTAACGCTCTTCCCACTGAGCCAGACCTATAGTTACTAACGACATTTTCAGATACGTTCAAACAATTTTACGTTTTGCACCTTACATTACGTACTAAGCAATATAGGATTTGTCCTCTACATGTGTTGTTTGTTTAGAAAACAGAATCAAATCAAATATTGTGCGTCTAAAGGAAATACTAACATAATCCCATCATAGAGAAAATGTTTGACGTCACCGTGTCTACCCTCCAAATTGTTCTGATTGACCCGAGCAGAAATACTTTTAAATCTAAACATTCACGCGATGTTTTTGTTAATGAAGTGTTCATGCGCACATAGAGTTCGTTTGTGATTTCACATTAGTCTATGCAAGCTAACACATCGTCATAACATGTTTGCCTAAATAAAATGAGAAATAGATATTTATTAATTAAATGACGCCCGCAAATCAATAATTTCATACAAGATGGTATATATATATATATATATACAATATTTTTTTCTTTTCTCTTTTTTTCTTTGGTCAACAATGACATTTTGTAAATAACGATAAATGAAGATGAATTATATTTATTTCAGCATTCTAAAAACGTCACCTTACACAGATTTCGGGAGCATTATTGACAAATGCAGTCTAGAAACATACGTACGCCGCATGTCTGAACAAAAACCAAATACCAAACGTGCTTATTAATTTTATCTCGAGTTATTGTCAGACTGCTAGACATGTTTGTAAATCAAAACACATTGTTGTTTCTCTGACAATCCTACTGAGAAAATATTTAGCATAAAAATGACATTATATGTCAAAGATATGTAAATTAATGACGTCAGTACTGTATTGAGAGCGTTGCTTGAGAGGAGAATATGTTATTATATTGATCACCTGATGTTTTTGATTTACATTAATTTGATTGTTGATCTAACAATGTTTTATATTGGAATTTGACAATACAATGTAAATATAAGAAAGAAAATGACTCACAGGAATAAACACATATAAAACTCCCAAACTCCCCCAAAACACAGGCCCCAAAACCCACCCAAATAACGGACAAAAATGGTGGAGGAACAAAACACAAATACAAATGTATATACAACCACGCTTGTGATGAATCATTTCATTTATTGTAGTTCAGTTCTGTTTTGGACACACATTTCAATCTGTATTAAGCGACTACACTATGTAGCCTTTACAGACATGTAGCTAATATAGATCAACCTGGTATGGCAAGTACGTTTAAAGATTACAGGTTGTTGACTTTAAAAGGCCGTTGGTTACTCAAAAGAAATTATTGTTAACAGTTTTGCTATATCTTAAACACGATATTATCATCCGATAATTTGGACCGCACTAATGAGTAATGTCTTTTTCACCATATTTAACGTGAGATAATTCATAATAGTTGATATCACTGAATACGTTATACTGTTAGGGGCGATTAGCTACAACATGTGACGTCATTGGATACGTCATACTGTCCGACTAGGTATATCGGTCGTAACATGTGATGTCACTGATTACGTCATACGGTAAGGGGAGATCATTTTCGACGAGTAGATTGCCTTTATAAATATTATACATCATTATGCTCGTATATTTAAATATCAAGGAGTGTTTGTAAGACGTGGAGAAACTAATGATTCATTCAAATACAAGACATGAGTGTGTGGTATTTTACTTACTATGGTTTATTACATATTAATATGACATACATTCATGTACGCGTAACAAGACGACTTACATTTATGTATTAATGATGTTAGTGTATATTTATTGTATAGAATATGGTGGATTGTTTTCTGTTGAGTACAATCAGAAATATCCCTAGGGTTTTAATTTGGCCGATACGCGGTAGAAACCGAACTATATGGCGTACAATTAATATTCGCCTTGTCGTAAAAACAACTGGACACAGCCAGTCACTATCTCCCTTACGTATATGAATATTCCGGAAAGCTGTCTTCTTGTCTACAAATGAACGTTTCAAATCAATCTTTCAGGAATAGACTGATTACATGGCTTGAAACATCGTTAAATATGGAGACGATAACGATGTACGGCAACTAAGTATTCGTTCCATGCATTATTCATGCCCTTCTGTCCAGGATATTTTAAGCATTTTTGTTTTGTCGGGTGTGTTTTATTTCAGTACAAACCTTGTTTTAGAAGCTTGATAATCGAACTGTAATTGTTTCTACGGTTAAATATTAACTTAATAGATTTTCTCTAATTCTATAAAGACAATTACTGTCGCTGTGTTTACTTAATAATTTGCCTCTCATTGTGTATAATTGAAGTAATAAGTTCCAGTGTTTTACCAGACTGATATGAAAAAGAATTGTTTGCTTAACAAATACGCCTCGGTATGGTAACATATTGAATAAAAATCAAATTGCTCATTTATGACAAAAAGACAACTACAAGCATTTAATTATCGAGTGGAATCTATATCATATTTCAGCTGGTTCACCTCGGTCAAAGCGGTCCATCAAATGAATGCCGGATTCCCTGATTTAAATCATTTTTCCTCGGTTTAACGTTCTGACAAAACAAGTATGACATTTCTGGGGATCAATACAAACGGTTTAATTGAATCAGAAATTTTTCACACACTGCAAACATGTTTTGATATGAATTATAACCAAAATTATGCACACCGCTACATGATACTTAACTCATAAAGTAAAACCTCGCTTAACGGCCACATCGATATTTCAACCACTTATTTTGAAACTTGATAATGAGACCACCTTGATATTATGTCCGAGTTATTTTGATCTAAAGACGGTCTAAATAAAAGGTACATTTTTATTATTGTACGGAGTTTTCTGTCTGTATACCTTAATCTATGAATCATTATATCCTTCATTTTGCGAGTCTACATGATGCAATTTGTTGATGTGCTTAATGACTCTCAGAAACTTATTTTGTTAGTGAAAAATATCTCGGTCGCTTAATACATTTGATGACTTGTCTTTGTTTAGTACTGAAACGCAATTTTACGTGGAAATAGTTCTGAGTCCATGAAAATATAATCAGTTATGACTAGTGTCCCGGCCCCGCGGTTATTAAACTTGAGATCGGTCTCCGAGCTCAAATCTCAATTCCATTTTCAAAGTATTTTGTGTGAAAAGATGGAGATATTTAATGTTTGAATACACATTCAGGTCAATTATGCTGCCACAATAATGTATCAATAATATCATTAAGATTAAAAGACAAGCTCGGAGACCGATCTCAATTTTAATAACCTCGGACCCCGCTTGATATATATGGTATTAATACAGTGCAACCTCTCCAGAGCGGCCGTCTCTTGAGCAACAACCTCCCTTCAACAGCAGGGTGGTTTTCCCACTGCACGATATAATTATTAATTTATCTCTCTAGAGCAACAACCTCTCAACAACAACAACATATTTTTACTTCACTCTAAGGATGTTGCTTTGGAGATGTTGCTCTGTAATACGAACCAAGATTATTGATATCATATTGTACACATGTTCTGTCCTGTTAATTTATGAAATTTGACGATGAATGATGTCGTACAAAACACGATTTATGTGTGGCCGTACGAACAAACCGCGATTAATGAGTGGTCGTATTCATGATTATACATTAGAATCGATCGTATGTTTCATTTCAGACAGCAACTCTGATGCTATAACAATGATAGCGATAAATATGAAATAATCGCTTATTGCATTGATTTTGTCTGAAATATTTATACAGAGTATCGAAAACAAATACTAATTGACGCTAAATATCACGGTACTAGCTGACCTGAAAACAATAATCGATATTTGGCAATTACCGATTGCATGCTCCGATGTGAAATTTTTATCGATTTTTTTGGTCGCATAATGCTCCGATTCGCTTCCATTTCTAAAAAAAAAACAATAACTCAGTTTTGTTTACATGAACGACCTGTTCAGTTGGTTTGTTAAAACGATTCTTTGTCATTTTCTCCGATTATCGATGAACTATTTTTTGACATAAGCAGTCTACAGAGCGGAGCTTTGTCAGAGGAAAATCTTTGTCAATTTAAGTATACAGGAAGAACATCGGCGAAACTAGAGTCGTATTGGTTTTGGATGTATGTTTGCATACGTGTAGGGTATTGTAAACTAGGAGACAGTGTCAGAGAAAACTCCTGTTTAGAATATAACGTAACGGGACTCTTCACTCTGGAGTCGGAAATAGTGGACAAAACTGATAAATTATAACTTTCAGTGGTCTTTTTATGATGTGGTAGGATGTTGACAGTTGTATTGAAAATCTGTGCCGTTTAGTAAAAAAAAGAATTCGTATACATGGATGGAATTTACAAATCTGTGAAGTTGTTGGAAATATTGATTATTATGTTACAAAACTGACAAAAGAAGAAATAACTGCTCAAGTTTTTCTTAATAAAAGTAAGTTTTCCTAACATATTTTTAGGATTAAATTGTTACTGCTGGCACGGAAAAGTGGTAAAAGTATATATGTTTCATTTTGATTTTTAACACTTTAGTTTTATCCGTAAAAATCTGTGACTTTTTTAGTAATTTTATTTAACCTTACCGTAAGTGTACTCATAAATATCACATGAATCAGGGTCATGAAGTATAAAGATTTGTATAGATTTAGATATAGATTTGTAAACAAACTGTACGTGTAAATTCCTGCGTATTTTCTGCATCAGAATTTCTGTGTCATCTGAATTATTGTACCGTTATGTATATGTATATAGGATGTATTTATACGCAGTTTCCAGATTTCGGATAATTTTAATTCGTGTACAGTTTGCTGCTCAATGGGAGAAGTGAACTATTGACAGTTCATACCTTTCAAACCAGCATCTTTTGAAGGATATCCCTTTTGTCTAGTTTTGATTAGCTTGTGTGAGAGCAACTCGCGTGTTCTCAGTTATTTTGTTGTATCTAGTCAATTTGTTTAATTCTAAATGACTAATGACCGAGATTCGTACTAATCTAACAGAACAATTAAAATGTTATTCTAATGTTTGTTGTACATTGTATTGAATTATCAGTTTTGATTGTCTGGTTCCAGGTGCATTATGAACTATTAAAAAATGTTTAAATGTACGTTAATCAAACTGTAGGGTCCGCTAAGCATAATTCTGAATTTCACGCGTTTGCTTAAAAGCAATGCTGAATTGTCCTTCCGGTAGATCAGTCGTGTCGATGAATCCAAATATGGTCTGTTTAAATAACTACATTGTATTTACTATATAAGATAACCCTGTTGAAGCCAATCATGCATAATTTGTGAAATTATCCTCTATTTGTATCGGAAGCTTTGTATGTCATTCATAACACACTGATTGCGACTTTGTTACTGAGGCTTAACACCGTTTTTCAACAATTTTTCAGTTATATATGTCGGCCGGTTCACTTAACCTGTTTTCCTGGGCTGTATACTAACCAGTACTAACTTACCCTTCCAAAAGGAGCCGGCAACATCTCCACATATGGAGGAAAAAATCGATATTTTGTCAATTTTTCATAGAAGGGTATGACCTGGATTTGAACCCTGATCGCAACGTTACAAGTCCAGCGCGCTAATCACTGGACCACGGCCGTGGCCCCATATCACACTGATAACAGGACAGATATGTTTACACATCCCTTATATCACACTCCTTACGTCCTTGAACTAAATTTGTTTTTATGCCTTCTATCGTAATGTATATTCAAATCCATGACATGTCAACGTCTGTTAGTGTGAATATTACATTACAAAATTTGACCATTTGAACTAATGAATTCACCCTTCCTTCAGTGTCAGCTATATTTGTCTCAACGTTTATACAGAACTTTTAGAATGATTTTTAAATCTGCGTATCTTATTCTCTGCCTTTTTCGGCTTCATTGAGTTCAAAAAACCATCATAAAAGGATTATCCATATTGCAGCCCGTATGTATGCTTTTTGGTGATTGTTCAAACCGAAAGTAGCATAACATTTTGTATCTATTTTAGACTTTGAAAGACATCTTCGAATTTAATTCTTTGACGAAATGTTTTAACATTGACTTTTATTGCTCTAAAACAGTGTCGATATTTTGGTGAATTAAATATGGATTTGTCTGTAATAATGGTATCTTCAGACTGGATCCTGGCGTCATGCTCTCCTGTACTGGAGGTAATTTAAGTCTTCTTGGTAAGAATAAATCCTTAGTTTTAAATCAATGATACACCAAAGACAGAAATAATTTAGATGTTTTAGATGTATGCGTAATACGTATTTTTTCTCATATGCTGCCAACATTCAGCTAAATAATATAAGATTGGTAAACTAACAAACGATACATCGAGTTTAACAACATGCAGGTAATTGTTAAAGCATTTTTATGTAAATATCGATTAAATTTTATTGCCTTGATGATTTTTACACTATAAAGGACTGTGTTTTTTCTCCATAACCAGTTAGAATTGGTTTCTGCTAAAAAAAACTCCGCAGCTATCAAAATACTTTTCGACCTATTGATTTATCCACCGATAAATACGACCTGTCTGTTAAGAAGTATGGCCGATTATCACAACAGTTAATGGATGTCCATTATACCATAGTGCTGATTCAAAAAACACTTCATCACTATTAAGGTTTCTGAAATACGGAAGCGCACAAGTGACAACTGGAAAGTTTATCGTTGATAAATAGAGAGTGGCTTTAATTATTGAACATGACGGTTTATCCACGTGGTATACAATGAATTTCACATACGGGTTTGTCTCCTACGCGCGAGCAAGGGCGTTGCTAGACATGTACCCAGACAGTAAACTTATTCTAATATTTGTTGTTTTTAAACAACTCCATCTTAACTTTTGATATTATAACTATTAACTCTGGTCGTTTTGACCACAGTGGTCTTAGTTGTACTTTACATTATAACTGAAATGTTCAGATACACGTACATATTGCATGTCTCCGAAACGCGTGAAAGTGACACGAAAACGCTACCATTCTGTGTTTTTGTCGTGTTGAAAATATTTATAATCATCCCCCAAAAGTGGCCTCGTTCCTCTCTAAGGTTGTAAATATATAAAATACTGTACAACACAATCATTGGATTTGTTTTATAGATCTATGTGTGTATATATATAAATGTACCGGGTGGACGGTATACTTTGAACTCATACTTAATGATTAACGCCTGATTTTTTTAACTTGATATTAGTTAAAATAAATAATACCAGAATGGTATAATCCCAATATAGCCGGTATTAATACACGATGTCACATCAGATGCACACTGTCTAAATAAAATGAGATCCGAACATCTCTCTGACAGCTGAGTTTATGATGATAAAATTGATAGCGGGGTAATATTGTAACATCGAGAAAAATATGTTAATGTACATCATCATAATATCACACACAATATACACATACCACACAATATACACATACCACACAATATACACATACCACACAATATACGCATACCACACAATATACACATATCACACAATATACACATACCACACAATATACACATACCACACGATATACACATATCACACAATATACACATAGCACACAATATACACATACCTCACAATATACACATACCTCACAATATACACATACCACTCAATATACACATACCACACGATATATACATACTACACAATATACACATACCACACAATATACACATAGCACACAATATACACATACCACACAATATACACATACCTCACGATATATACATACCACACAATGTATACATAAGATACAATATTCAACTGACTAGAAAAGAAACCATACAGCGACAATGTAGTTGGCTTTTGTTACAATAGTTTGTAGTTTTATTTATTTATTTATTGACTGAGGCCAACTTGGTGCGTTAGATAAAAGGAAACATATAACATATAACACCGCAGTCTCGGTTATATTGCATATTGGTATGTTCGATATCCCTGCAGCTTATAGACAGGACCGTCAGTATTGACTAGTAACATCCACACCACACATTAAACGAGTTTTCCTGGTGACTAGTTGTCAGTTCAATGATACAAATTGCGCATTAACAAAACGATTACTTATTTGAAGGCTGCAAAAAACGCTATGAGACAACACATGCCGCTCATATATTCCAATTAGATGGTGATTGTGTGGGCTATGTTACAAACAAAAGATCCTCCTTTTGTAAAGCAATATGCTGCATCATGAAATAAATCGAAAACGTATGTTCGTTTACGAACACCTACACAATAATTATGGGAACTTTCGGGCGCACTTTGTGTTGAATTATTAATTACCAATGATTTCGAAATAATTGCAAAGGCGCGTTGCGTTTGAGGCCGCTATTAAATTTAATATGTGAAAATTATCAAAAACTTGAGCCGATAATTATCGATAATCAAATATTTATAGCAATTGATATGAAATATTGGCAATTAACTGCAGTCACGTGTACTGGATTCAATCAAGCACTTTTTACCGAAGCTTTGAACTGAACTGAACAAATGAATACAATGATACATCGCTGCAATTGCGCTTGTATAATTGAGATGAAAATATTTCACTAAATTTTTCGTTTGTTAATGGAATTATGCTAATAAAATCAGTGGTATATTTTCAAAATATGTATTATTTGCTTAGTGAAATTATAAATAGAATTATGTTTGCTTGGAGCAAATAACTTAAAACGTATTGTATCGACTTGATTGTAAGGTAAAACAAGCTTTTGCTTTTTAATTTATTTCATGACTTTGATATTTTATCTCTTAATTGAAAAACTATCAATTTTCTGAAATCTCGATGGACTGTGGTTGTGTAATTTTCTAATGTATACAAAATTACATTATACTCAGATTTTAATGTGAACTTTTCACCAAAAAAAAACGTCGCATGCTGAAATTCTATTGAAACTACACGCATTACAAATGTTTAAATGTGCCATAAATACTTCATAGGATAGGAATTGATTGTTGTAAAATGAATTTGTCATTGTGTCTGTTTAAATGATGTTAATATCGAGACGAAGAAATCACGATTGTTGTGACAATTGTATTTCATATCTTGGTCTAAGTTTTGTTTATTAATGAATTGAATTTGTTTTGCTCTGCTTGCGTGATTTTTAAGTTTTCAAGTACAGTCAAACCTGTGTTTGTAACCACCTCCGAATAAAGACCACCCTGTGAGGAAGGACCATTCTTCGAAACACCGCCACTGATTATTTATAACAAACTGACCTTCGAATAAAGGTCATCTGTCAATAAAGGGCCACAGTTTGTCTTTCCTAAGGATGGCCTTTGTTCAAAGATTGGACTGTACATTCGAATGTTATGAAACATTGAATAGTCAGTTTATACTGAAATACTTCTGTGTACGAACACTACAAATTTATGTAGCAAGTTCGTACGAACGAAACTTGAGGACAATTACTCACAAAGAGTCAGACAAAAGACTTGTTTACGGTAACACAACCGATCCTACTTTTTAGCGCCAATCCTTTAGTTTTTAATAACAAAATCTGAAGCACGAAAAAAGATATTTGGCCATGAATTATACAACCAAAGTACATAATGTATGTTTGGAATAAAAAAGTTTTTCACGACCTAGCTATCCTATATATTTGGTTAAGTAACACTAAACGCGATTTTTTTCTAGTTTATCTAGCGTAAATTCTGCTGAAATTTTGCCTATCTCTACAAGAAATATTACTGCACGTGTTTCCCGTTTCAAATTTATACATTTCTTTGAACTTGCATCTAAATTTTGCATAGAACGCACAGATAGATTCTTCAAGGGAAGTGATTAGCTGTAAAAAACAAGCGTCTTGTCATTTTACACCAACTTCTGATTATCCAACTTTCTCATCTGGCGAAATTTTCTATTTACTGTCTGCTGAATATGCAAATATCACAGCCTCAATTATTCTATTGTTGATGTCATAAGCGGTAAAATCTTCCCCGAATAACGCCTACGCAATTTCTAATATCGCTGCAAAACGGGATGTATTTATGAGTTTATACAGTAACAAATATTGAGCCCCAGTATTTTGCAGTATTTGCATTTCAGCCTTCTGTCAAGTGTATTAAGTGTTCCCTCCTCACATTGATCAACGATTTATTCTCCCCCACCACCCAATCGCGAAGTCTTTTAAAATTGGCATCTTCTAGTTTATATAAACAGGGATTGTTAATGTTAACGCTAAATAACGGTGTGGCGTTAATATTACACGCGCGTAATAAACACTCCTTATTTTATCACAACAAAACAACAGTATCTAGATAAGGTAAACAACATCATTTATTGCACAAACCATATTTATTCATGATTTCTACAAAATTGATATATTTTCTAGTCAACTTAGCAGTAAAATAAAAACGACAAAAAATAACTTAAAATGAATAGCATTGAAATTTTAATACATTGTATATAATGAAATAGCTGTCACTTGCACTTAGTATAATGAGAGAATAGTCGTGGATAAAATTGTTTAATCGAAATTTAATTTATGTTAATCCAAACTTGTTAATAAATAATCGGTGTTACTTTTTGTCGTGTAAGTACATTTTATTGAACAATGAATTCATCAAATCTAGGTGACACTTTTTGCCGTAGTAGAAATAAGATGCAATTTGACAAGTTTGCTGACCCAGACTTTAATTGATAGCTGTATTTTTTCATAAAGTATTCTACAGTCAAACCTGTGTTTGCGGCCACCTCAGAATAGAGACAACACTGTAAATAAGGGCCATTCTTTGAAAAACCGTCACTGATTATTTAGAACACAGTGACCTCCGAAAATAGACCATCTGTCAATAAAAGTCACATTTTGCATTTCCTAAGAGCGGCCTTTGTTCACAGGTTTTACTGTACTGTGTGAAAAAATCGTTACATGCAACAAGACCAATATGTGTGTTAGGGTATACTATTGTAGCTATTTGAACTCCGTATGCCAAACGAGTTTGTCGCCATGGTCCCGTTTTAGTCCCTTTTTTTATTAACAGTGGATCGGTACTTACCTTCCATAATCTGATACAAATACATGTCTCTGGTATGTGTATCAATGTAAAATGTACTCCATGCCGGCCTGTCTCCAGAGCGTATAAAATACAGACAGGCTAAACTGGGTGGGTCATCTTTATATTGTCAGTGAAACCTTAATTTATCTTGTTTGGGGTAGTTCATCTACTATTCAAAGTGTAATTTCAACGTGGTTAGACATTGTGCAGGCGATATGCATAATTAATGCGCGGCATTGCGTGTTAATTGTGAACATAAGCTGCTTGAAAAGTGTGATTAACTGGTCACACGTGATATACTTTCCTGTCAGTGTGAAGTGTGAAATGCGTCTGATTGTGACGGTTTATAAGTGTTTGGAATACGAACTAAAAAGTTAAAACACCTTAGGCTTAGTGTGCAATATTGATGAAAATAATTTAAATGTTCTCTCTGTTTGGCATTGTATGACATAAAAAGGAGATTGTTAATGACAACAGAGAGGTAAAATTTAAATTAAATGCACTAATTGATAATGATGTCTCGTGTAGGTCTCGCGTTACTTAAGGTGAAGAAATGCATACTGTAACGACTGAGCCTCCTGAAGATTTGTCAAAAGGTTTGAAAATAATGCATAGATCGTAGGACCACAAAACAAAAAATGTGAAAATGTGAAGAAAGTTATGTCCAGTTGAACATTTCATAATAAAGTTTAAAACTGGACCGTGCTGCATAACTTTATCGTTAACCAAAAGTTCCGACTCCGGGACGTAACCGGTTTATGGTGAATTTATAAATGTTTGCAAGTATCCTAATCCGGGTTTTTTTCTTCTTCCAGTTTTTGTCAAACCTTCAATTTAATCATTACAGGATAATGTCGATGTTTTAAAACCATATTGTTGATATTTGTGAATTTTATTATAATTCGTTTGTATTTCAGAATGGCGTCTTTCACTGCTCATGGTATGGACAGAGACGCTGACGATATGACGGGGCCAGTTGATGGATCTTTGGGTCAGGCGACCAGCCGGGCCGCACATCTTAGTCTTCCGGGTTTCGGGGGCTCGAACACACGTTCCCTTTTTATATTCAGCGAAGAAAACTTTATTCGGAAATATGCGAAAATTATCATAGAGTGGGGATATCCTTTTCATTGTCGTTCCGTTTAAATTTCGTTTTCAGTGTTTTTCGTTTCGTTTTTCGTTTCGGTTTCTGGATTTAATTGAGTGTAGTTCGTTTCTTCAAAATGGATTTAATTAAGTTATCAATAATTTTACTTGGATTTAACTTTAAGAGGAGATATATATTCGTTTTGAGGTAAGTGGTGAAACAATTAGTTTAGTTATAAGTTGGCCTCATAAGTTTTATGTAAAGTTGTACAATGTTAGTTTAGTTTATTCGTAATATTTCATATATTGTAATAAACAGTTCATAATAGCTGGTCAATTACCATTTGAGGTATGACAATTCTTCGAGACAAAGCCGACAAACTGTGCATCTACGAATGTCACGTTTTCGCTGTACGACAACAGTTTTGCGATGCCTCTTTTACTGACATACCAGTAAACAATTGATTGAGTCTTACAATTATAGAGCATGTACCATCTCATAACTTAATCTCATATTTATAATCATATACACGTATCATCATTTTATCTCATACTGAAATGACGTGTGATATTTGAGTACAACTACCACCAGTATTTTACTTGTTTTGTGAAGGGAACATGAACGTACTCAGACAATGACAGTTAGTATGTTTTTTTATATTGTTCTGTCTTGCTCATCAATGTACGTAAACTAGGACTTCTAAGTTTCTAGACACACGTAATCAGCTTCAGCTGGCGTATGACATTTAACTCTACCTAATCTTAATATTCAAGTTTCTCTAGTTTTTTATATCATAATTATAGCTAAACTGAAATTACAGTTTTCCCAACAAAAAGGGGACAAAGGCATGTTATTCTGTTCTGTTCTGTTCTGTTCTGTTCTGCTCTGCTCTGCTCTGCTCTGCTCTGCTCTGCTCTGCTCTGCTCTGCTCTGCTCTGCTCTGCTCTGCTCTGCTCTGCTCTGCTCTGTTCAAGTAAACTATACCGTCAGGTTTTCAAACATATTTGATCGAATTTTCTAAACAGGCCTTTCTTGACTTCATACATTTATAGATGTGAACATTTTGCGGTAATTATTATTTACAGTATATGAACAATTTATTGACAACAAAATTTACAACGCAATAGCTGCGTCACGTGTGAAATTGTCAACAGATGGTCACAGATCGCGGTAAAATATTCAAAATAAGGTTACTACAATCTAACTTAAAGACTCCCAATGCCCAATAAATTATTCAAACCATTGCACCGACTCTTTCGAAATGAATGCTTTAAAGGTGGCTTCATTCTCGAAAACTTTTCTTACTTTTACTGAGAACTTCAAAGGTCAAAGTATGAATCATTATCAAGTTCACCATCCCTAAAACAAAGAGCACATCAAATAAAGAATGTATCAGTTAGCACTGTCCTTTATTAGTAATGAAAAATAAACACGAAATACGCGCTACCTCCATCTTTGGCACAAGTATGAAAAATATTGATTTTGGCAGAAACATCTAGTGGTGTTTTTCACCAGAAAATGTTCATTGCGGACATTCTGATATCTTACGAAATCGTTAAAAAGATTGACTGCATACAACATATTCCTTTTGCCAACGCCTTTAAATATCATCATATCGCATGGCGGACATGAGTATCTGGATAATTATATTTAGTACAATGTTATTCCGCTGTCTACCAGCCATTATCCCCGAGGCTTACAAGCAAACATTTTGTTTATTCATGTCTTTACACATTTCTTTCGTCTGTTAGACATTACAGTTTGCTCTGACAGACTAATAATAACGTGCAAGATGTGTAGTAACTATCTTTCACATGTTCAATGTTTGAATTTTCCGTTGTCAAATAATTCTTTTTTTTAACTAATTAAATAAAATTGTTTAAACCAAAACATACTTACACATTTAGCAAACGGTATTAGTAAAAAATACACGCATTTAGCGTAACGTTTGGTCTTTACCACGTGACAAGGTCGCATGTCATCTTGTCGGGTACTGCGCTAACTGAGCTTCATTCGGGCTAATGGAATCATCGGGCACATATTTTCAAACAACGCAAATATTTGTGACATTAAGGAAGATGCTCGATTCACACCAGACACTTATTCTATTTCATCCACCCGAGGTCAGTGAACCATGAGTGATTTTTGCAATATCGTTACAGAAATATATTGGAAAAATGTCCAAACGCATTTGTAAAATTTTATCTCTTTACAATCGCTGACTAAAAATATTCAGCAAGACACCAGGGGGCTTTAGGCATTTAGTTCAGTATTGATACATTTATTCTTTGTACTTTCTCACATGAGATATCAGGACTATCTGTGGGATGTTGAATGTCAGTAATTTCAAACAATTCTTGTTTTATGATGAATATGATCACTTATGGTTTGGCATACTGTGGTAATCGATCCTTTTACTGCATTACGAATGTCCAATAAACGTGTTCATTTGGCTTTGTTCGATTAGACTAATAGTTGTATATTTTACAGTTCTCAGACGAGTAAACGAGAGAACGCGAGAGAGTGCGAGAGAGAGAAACTAAAAATCACCATGGGAATATAGTCAGTGGAATGGTATCGCTTATATTCCTATCGATTTGTATTAAATATCTCCGACACGAACAAACAAGTATGATTAATGACTCGACTCGGGCTATAAAACGTCAATACGAATATTTTATGTATACAATATTAGATTAGATAATATTCGGTCGATCTGAACACGATACATTAAGTCTGCATCTGGGTTTGCTTTTAATATACATGTTGGTGTTTCGTACTCAATTCGTTTCGCCTGCCGCTAGTAATAACAATTTCGATTGGTGCATATTTATTATACAGAATAACCTGTCTCCTTTGATTCAGTACAAACTGTTACATGTAATTGCAAATTATTTTTTGTCTTTAAGAATGTAATTGCTTGGATTATCTGTTTATCCGTACAAATGATATTTCATTAAATCTGCTATTCTATTTGTTTGCTATCTGTATGGTAAACAAGTGGAAATGTATTCAGATATGACAATAGTTAATTCAGGACTTTTCCAAAAGCATCTTTTGACAGATGATCACATAAATATTCAGGATTAGTCGATCAATTCGTGAAAGTGTCTAGTTATCTGAAACATCAATTTTATTGTACAGTTGGTGTACGACAGTAAAGAAACACATTAAAACTTTTTATTGCTGAAAAAAGTTGTCTCACAAAAGCGATTGCAATAAAACTTTTCAAATTGTAAATCTCCGATTTTATTGCTATCCCCTAACAAAGAGCGTAAACTCCATTCAATCTGTGGGCGATTTATTCGTTATAACGTGCGTATGTAGAACTGAGATTACATCAAAGTTTTACCTTTTAGTTTCTTTTTTTGTAATTCATGGCTAGTCTAGCTATGATTCTTAGCTTCTAGCTATCGACCGTTAAAATGATTTGGCAATATATAGGGAACTCCCGAAGGGAAGGAGAAATCCATTCGATTGAATTATACCGAGTTTTTGCCAAGTTTACTATTGCATGTCTAGTGTTGCAATTTCTTTCCGCATCATCTTTCGACAAGGCAAACACGAGAAATCGATGCGTTTGGATTCAGTCTTAATTACAAGATGTTTTTTTCTGTGCAGAAATACTACAGTGCTTAATCATGGTTTCTGGTATCGGGATAATAAGTTTAGATTTTTTTATCTCCATTCATTTGTTTGGCATTTTCTGACTTGCATTTGCATAAAGACGAAGCCAATACTATTATGTATAAGGCGTTTCTCTGTGATGACCAGATCAAATGTTCTAAAATTCGCGACAACCTTGTGATGTATGAATAAAATAAAAAATACAATCTCCCTTTAAACAATACTTATCCATATATCAGGGTCAGTTAATTCCTACGCAAAGGAGTGCTGTGTCCAAATTGTTTATCACATCTTTAGGATGATCATTGATCGCAGACTTTACTATATGACTATAAAACAATGATACGATATCCTTTTATGGTAAATTTCGACTTCAATATACAACAAGTGACAAATTAGCTGCAATATTCTATGATATCTTAATAAATTGTTTTGTGTATGCAAATATTTTGTATTGACAGACGTGCATATTGTTTGCTTTGTCAGACTTGATAAAGTTCAGAACGTGAAGCCCTCATATTTTCGATATTAATTTTGTTAATATCTTATCTCAATGAGCCCAAAAGTGACTGTAGGTAGTCAATCGTCTCCAGAGCGCAGACCAGACTTCATATCTTGGTATTTTTATCTGTTACATGCAACAATTCTTCCTGCTTGTTTCGATATTTCTAAGTCTGTTACCAGATATCAGAAATTATACAATTTACGACCGTGTCCAAATTCTCATCAGCCCGTTTCCCGGAATTTGTAAATAAATTCGCTGATATCCCGATATGATACGATCAATTGTTTTATATCCAAGTTATGCTATTAGCATACACATTGATATAATTCTGCTTTCCATTTGAAACAAATGCCACACTGTCTAATCTTGCCTGGGTAAAGTTGGCATTGCTATTTATGGATATGAAGTTCTGCAAATTAATAAAACATACAAAATGGGAAAATTCAATACAAAGGACAGACGAGAATAAAACAAGGAGAAAAAAGGCATGCAGAAAGCAACATCAAATTTAGTTGAATCACCGAGTTTTTTTTTGCTTTGAGTGAAAAAAATGTGTCATAAACTACACAGAGCACAATTAATATTAAAGGATGAAATAATAAAATAATAGAACTGGTTGTAAAACTCGTGCATCAAAGTATGAAAAAAAAACGTACAACATAAATATCAATATTGTATAACACACCGAACTACCATTTGTAATAAATGCATGCTTTTACGACAATTCCAACAAACCATTTCTAAATATGTCTTAAGTAAGTATTGATCGATTTACTGAAACATACCAACATTTTAACGCGCGCAAACTTTTCATAAATATTGATAGACATACAGTATTAAATTCAATATGATTAAAGAATTTACAATCTGGGAATGGAACTAGCGGCATTTTAGCAGCTAGTACTCCTGAGATAAGCGTGTTTGAAACTGTCTCTATGGTCAGAAGCGTAGCTTTTAAGTCTGACCTTACGTGAGGGACTTGAACAATTCACGAAAAAATTACATTCATGATCTTAACATGACGTATTTTCATACATGCTATGTTGCCTGTATATACAAACGAATCACTTATTACGCATAATGACTTTTGTGTCACCAAAGGATTCTTTTTGGCATTTTTTTGTGTTCGCTCTTCATCTCTACATAGATGATTATTAAAACTCTAAATATACCAGCTTTCACATTTGTGCATGTATATCATACGACTGGGTCAGACTGTCACTGGATGCTTTTTAATAAGTGTCTCACTTCCGTAGCCCAATTTCACGCTTTTTTCAGAAAATCTATGCGTTTAATTAAGCGCTTGTTAAAACTTGTGGTTATTACGAACCGCCCTGTCTGTTGTATACCCGGACACCGTACATCATGCTCTATGATGTACATACTGTTACCATTCCTAAATATCCTGTTTCTACTTGTGGGCTTATATACAATTAGTTTGAACTCATTGCTGACAGGGTGACCCACAAGTGTGAGGCTGGTGTTATTTTCTGTGATTGAGGCTGGTGATGTTGATGTTTTATCGTAACGCTGAAAAAAATTCATTCTTTATGATTACTCGACCAAAAATATGGTAAGTTGGTCGTAAAACTTTTCCATTTTTTGTTCTAAAGATAGCTTTAGTACTTAGGGGGTACGATTCGTCCTAAACGTTTTCGTTCTTTAGATTTTGCTATTAGAATTTTAGTATCAATGCCAAATATTTATTTCGGGTCAATAGAGAAAGAAGGGGTGGGGGATTTGAAAGTACAAAGTGCATCTACTTGTATTGTATTGTAGAGTAGCTTGTGCAAAACACCATGCAATGAACCACTTACTTTGTTCTGCACCGTTTTTGATCACTTATGATCCGTTCCTACTATTTCAACCCATGCCGTTCGTTCCCGTCTCATTTGTAATTTCCATCGGCTTTCTGTTGCTTTTTCCATCGGGCCTGTTAAGTAATACAATTTACTATCGCTTCGTGTAATGCTTCGTTTACCATGCTGTTTTTACATAATAATAGTTTACGCACGCAAAAACAAATTTATTTCGTAAAGTAAATTTAATTACTATTGTTGTTCGCTGTTCGCATCAATGATTGTATTGATACACTTAATTGTCTTACTTCAGCAAATTAGTTTTGTACGAAGAAACTAATCTTAAAGGATTTATGACGTTTCGTTCATAGTCTCCCACAATGACAGCTGTATACAAGAATGTATTGATCAGTGCTAGTAAGTCTGTCGATCTATATTCAGAAATATGATTTCGTTCCCTGATATGTATATAAGATGTGGTCTGGGGAATAACCTCATGAATATTCATAACAACTTGACTATTTATACAATTTATAGTCATCTTGAAATTTAGAGTGGAAACTGACTGTATGTTTGAACATGCTTAGCAAATTCGTATGCAGTCATTTCATGCGGGGGGGGGGGGGGGTGCATGGGCACACTTTTGCTAAGATAGCAGATTTTGAACTTAAAAATCTTGCTAATGGTATTTTAGACATTTATTTAGAACAGTTGACAAAAGATCAACAAAACAATCTTAATGATGTACATTTTATTCACAAACAAAGGGTAACAATACTTTTAAGCTTAAATTTGTTATATTTTTGTTATGATATGTTTGTGAAATCGTTTCAAAATTTTAAATTAATGAGGACTGTATTTGATGCTATGGTAACTGTTTGAAGGCTTACTTTGTTTGCATATATCAGAATTTATATTCATCCTGTGGTTTCTCTGTGGAAACTTTTAATATTTTCATCCGTTTTTACTTAAAGACATTTACTTAACCGCAACCGTGGTTAGTGCGCTGGACTTATAACCCGGCGTTCGAATCCCGGTCGCGGCAGGTCATATCCTTATATGAAAAGTTGACAAAAATGTCGATTTTGCCCCATATGTTGATAAGTTGCCGGCTCCTTGTTGAAGGATAAGTTTGTACTGGTTAGTAGACAATCCTGGAAAACTGGTTAAGTGAACCGATCGCCGTATGTAACTGAAACTTTGTTGAAAAACGGCGTTGAAACTCAGTAAAAACTTATTTAATCCTAAACCGCTTCCTTAGATTTACGGTCATACCTGGTTTCATAGCAACATCAGATCACAAAACAATCATTCAAAATGTGCAAAGCACAGGATTTTATTTTTTCAAAATATTTCAAATTTTCCTGTCCCCTTTCGGAAAATCACAAACTGCAGTAGTATTTCAAATGCATTACGTCTAAGGCTATTTGTATTCCATATGTGATCGTTCATGTGATGGCAGTTATTTGCTGAGGACAAAATAATATGAATCCAGGAAAACTGGTCAGGATGTCTTCTCGTTGATGTATGACTGATACGGATGAAAACAGGAATACGACTATAAAATATATTTTATATTTACCGGAAATAATTAATTAATGTTAGTCCGTTTATCAAACTAGTATTAATCACCTATGTGGATTCCTTTCCATGATACTAGACCTAGACAAATCGATGTACTAGTTTACACAGTAGTTCGTTTGAAATGTGAGCATGCAAAAACACACCTTTGAAATACAAATTCTGCAAACACGTCCATCATTACTGTAAAATCAATGTCATTTTGTTCAGAAAGATTATGACTAACGTATTGATGGAAAGCGTCGCTGTTTTTTCCCGTCTGTGCGTTATTTTCTATTTTTCATCATATGAGCGCTGGTTACTACTGGTTCGTTGCCTAGGAACACTGGTTAGTACTAATTGGTTGCCAAGGAACACTGGTTAGTACTGATTGGTCGTACAGTATAACTGGTTAGTACTGATTGGTCACACAGTAACACTTATTAGTACTAATTGGTTACATAGTAACACTGGTCAGTTCTGATTGGTCGCACAGTAACACTGGTTAGTACTGATTGGTTGCACAGTAACACTGGTTAGTACTGATTGGTCGCACAGTAACACTGGTTAGTACTGATTGGTTGCACAGTAACACTGGTTAGCACTGGTTAGCCTCACTGTCTGCTACACGTTAACTAAATACATTGATAAACGATTCAAAAACAAATAGAGACACACAAACGAACAGTGTCATTTTCTTTGTTATTTCAGTACGTTTGAAAGCCACCATAACGGCATGTTTTACTGTTTGCATGTATTTGCCACACAGGTTTAAGACGCTAGAAATAGCTTTCTTATCAATTATTTACGACAAATATTCCCTCTGGGATGTATTCTTGTTGTATGATTATCCTAACATTTGATAAAGGGAAACAATCCTTTGATACAATCGTTCACAACAAGCAGCCACGATTTTCCAGCCTCATGCATGATATTGATTTAGGTTTCTAAAACTCTGACGTTAATTTGCTTCCCCGAATGTTTTGTGTTCGTGTGAAAGAGAAAACAGGACATAAAGACACGAGCAGTGAAAAATTTTCTTCTGCCGAAGAACGATTGTCACTTGAAGGCTTCAGTCAATGTTGGAATCAATTCAGAAAATATCTACTCAATTCATATCTACTCTCATTGTTCCGAGGTTAAATCTGATTTAATTTAGATTCTAAGGCTAGATGTTATCAACTTATACACTTATATAGGACCATGTTCTATTTGTTTTATCGCATGTTAATTCTTTGTACCCACACAAATATGTTTTTTACCAAATTAAACAATTGTACACATTCGAGAACAAGGTGTAATTAAAGGTGTTTATTTGAATTAATTATTTCTTTTTTTTTGCAATGAAACGTTTTCAGCAATCATTCCATCTAGGCTGAGAATAAAAGCCTTTAAATGCGATTGCTGAGAAATGCTGTAAGTATTACTTAGTTGACTGATGCACATTATTATACATGCACGTGATTTAATTGGAATTTGTAAATCTACAAATGCTCTATTTGTGTTTCATTCCTGAGAGATACCAATTTTTGTATTACACGGTTACTCTACATTCACACGGAAGCTCATTTGCTACGGGAAGATGCGTCATTTTAGACTACGGATTATTTTCAAATATTTACGCGACATTTCAACCAGATGTCGATTACAAGCGGCAAAATCACATGTAGTTACAACCGTTCAATTTACGGAGAGTCGTTTTTTAGTTATGTTTGAAGCGGTTGATTTATGTCAAACACGGTTGTTTTCTTGGCGAATTGAGTATATTGAAAGTATAGCTCTTCAAATATTTTCAACTGTGATCGTTAATCGATTCCATAATTTCATTCCAGTGTAACAAGGCGCCCCGAAGCCTCGGAGAAGTGAATGTGTTGTGTGTTCATATCATGATGCTGCAGTTCTTTGATACTGCCAGCGTATCCAATGAATTGGTACATTTCTATCTATCAGCGCCTTTTGGAATCGGCTCATAACTCACCGAGAGATTGTTAGTCAATTTTGTATCTCCTTAAAGCATACATATATTATTCTTGTTGAGTTTAACCAGATTCCATATATAAGACTAATGTGTGGCAATAAATGTCTGTTTATTCAGCTCATTTTTTTCATCCCGAAGTTAATTGACTTTTAAACGTTTGGTATTTCCGTGGTATTTAGTATCGCTCGATCTCGGCACTGATGCGTGATATTACAATGTAACAACAAAGGACCGGAAATAATGGTGCTTTAACCAGTCTGATTACCCAACAACTATAACTTGACCTATATTTGTTTTTAGCGACACTGCATGGTTGCGACCTAACGTTACACACTTTCTCTTGACTTGCACATCCTTGTGTTGATTGAATATCGAAACGATCTTACTTTTATTGCAAGAAAATGCGTCCATTAACTGGTACCGGACGGTACGCCCGGTTTTTAAACCTTACAGTTCCATATTGTATCCAAAGGGACTCGTTGAATCGCATAAAATCAGTGCATGGCCACACTGGGCGCTATAGTTACAACTTTGTTACAGTTATTGATCTAGCGGCGCTTTTATCCGACACAATATACAAGATTTTAAATATAAACACCCCGATCGATCCGTCGTTTCATGTTTGCGCTCGACTGTTAAGCTTTTAAATGCATTAATGCCTCAGTTTACAGTGTTAATGGTTCAGCGTCTGCATATTGCATAGTAATTTTCTATCAAAGAGTTTCTGTATGTACTCAATTTAGTAAATTGAATTCAGGTGATAGTGCCACTAGCGATTTAAGCACATTGGAAAATCAAGCCATTTAAAAGCTGAATACATTTTTTATGTCACTCATGTACAAATGTTGCGTAAAGGGATTTTGTTGAAGCTTTTGATTTGGAGACTGAAATTGATCCTGGTTACATAATTGTAAATTCTCCGGATGTCAAACACAATTAAATACTGATGTTGGCGTAGGGGCGGTGACAACATCATACTACATGCAGTTAAATAAAGTCACGTGTTGGTACGTCACAAAGAGCTTCAAGCATTGCGAAACTATATTTTCCAACAACCAGCATTACACGCTTATGACGTACTGCTGCATATCTTTTTAACATGAATTCATAAAGCGGCTAGGAATCAAGATGGCGGTCGACTTTATATCAAGAGTGAAAGAACAGAATATCGATCAGTGCTGAAGTTTACTTTCTTACAATCTGTGATTGAAATCACACAAGTCTTGAATAATACTTGAATTAAATGGACACCGACCAATACGAGCTTATGAATTCAGCAGCGTCTTATAATGAGCTTCCGTCTCCTTAGTGAATAATAAACACATTCGGAATACCTCTCTCTGTCTCTGTCCGTCCGTCCTTCCGTCTGTCCGTCCGTCCGTCCGTCTGTCTGTCTGTCTGTCTGTCTGTCTGTCTGTCTCCGCACTGATGTTTTTTTAGTGCGAATGGTTTGAAAGCGTAATTGGACAAAATCTGGTGAAACTTTGAACGAGAGGACTTACTGATGGTGTGGTCGTGACCAACAAGTCGGGAATTGTTTATTTGAAGTTAATTTCACACCACAAATGTTTGCTTTCAAACCTAGTAAGAGTTTTTATGATAAATTCCTTATCTCATTTAGTTCCAATCTCGCTTTAATATTAATACATGTATATTAATTACACACCTTGTAGTTTGTAATAAATGATTGGTTAAGTGGAGTGAAGTTTGAACGACATTAAGCTAGGACCTTGTTTTGAAATAATGACTTTCCTGAAAGCATTCTTAGTCATTCATTTAGCTGTCACCAAAATATTGCTTCAATCAATTAGACTGACTATAAGTGTGGGCATGAGAACAGCAGAGACGAAACGATGAATTAGATAGCTGGCGCCCGTATATACATACTAATTACAGGATAACACAGTAAAATTTCGTAGTTAAGACTAGCTTTAAGATAAAACAATGTTGTTTTTTTTGAAATATTGATTATTCTGTTCAAAGTTTTACAGATCTGCAGATTTTTTGGCTTCGATTTATTTTGGATATTTTTGGTCTGATTTCTGGAGCGTCATCGAACTATATTTTGTGTGTGTACGCATTCGTTTTTCTTGGACACATGCAGACAGAAACGATGACTTACGTAAATGATAATATAACATCGCTTTCCAAAAATAGTTCGTACTATTGACTTAGTCATATCATAATGTTGCATTAAGGTAGAATATTGGATATTAATATTGGACCACAAATAAGTCGTCTGTATGATAATGTGGTCTTAATAGCTAAGAGGTTGCTATTAATATTTTATTTAATATACTAATACAGTAACCCCTGGAAACCGGAATTCTCGGAAATTCGTACGATTTTTCAAGTCCTATTTTTTGTCTTCTATAATCAATAGTTCTCTGAAAACCGGATTTCTCAGAAAACCGGACTTTTGGTCCAGTTCGAAAGGTGTTCGGTTTTCAGGGGTTGTACTTTATTATATTTTTGGGAGGTTCTGCTGTCATGCATGATCATTAATCTTACTGGATGAAACATTTCTACATTTATCTCGTAGCCAAAGTGTTTCTAGTGTAATGTATGCAATGTTCGAATCACGTGACACAAACAGAGTTGATTAATGTATGATTTCAAAACAATTAAGATCGATTGCTTCCACCGTTGCTGATAAATATTCATCATTTTGAATTCAATTCGATGAAAGTTTCATGTTTATCGACTGGTATTCATTCAGTCATAATTCAAAAGTTATAAATGAGCTTTCGCGGTGGTATATGGAACTCTATATCTACCTATTGAAAGAAATTACTTCAATGTCAATATAATTACAGGTCTTTGATAATGTACATGTTTAGCAATCGATCATTAGTGTGTATTAAACATATTCAGATTTTCTATACCTTATCTGAGAGCTGAGACCATTATGCACAATAATTGTCTCAACTGAGAGTGATCTCCCTTGATCTATATGGTCAAATCTTCATTTGAGTTATTCCCCTTTAATATGCAAGAATTGATTGAATTCAAATTGATTATCTCAAGACGGATCAAATTACATCAGCACCATTGTATAATTTATGACTCTATGATATTAGTGGAAAATTATCTTTAATCAAGTTAGATATTTCTCCTTTTATATTTGTATGAGCGAAATTCTATCTGGCCAGGGTGATCAATATCGCAGAGTTCAAATGCATTTTCTGAGAGGGGAGGCAAATTTCCCAATAACGTGAAATTATATGAAATTTCTGTATCATCTTTATGCGAAGGAGTCATCGGCAATTTTTTGACATTGACATACATTAAGTAAGCATTATCATGCGTGTAGCGACAAAATGGTATTCATTTCCAATACTTGTGCTTGCGTGTCATTAAGTTAAATGCCAGTTTGTTTCTAAGAAATGATTCATATTTTAGTTTCAATAGCATGTCTGCTAAGCCCATACGTGTAACACAATGGATACTAAATACTATGTGCCGATGAGTACCATAGAAAGACCATGGAACACAAGGTGCGCACATATACATTTACGTATACAATAAAACCTCGTTATCTCGAGGAGTCATCGGGGCAGACTAACTGCTTGAGATAAATGTGGTGCTCGTAACAACGATTTGGTTGAAAATTATACAGAACAAAAATTGATGGGACTTTAAAAACTCCTCGGTGATAAGTCGGGTGCTCGTGATATTGATGTTCGTAATAACGAAGTTTTACTATATTTTACAATGATCTACAAACCAACACAGAGCAGCAAATGTACACAATACAGAACCGTACTGGCAGCACAGAACATCTGAAAATCATATCATCATTAACATCTTTTAAAAGCACCACCGCCTAATGACTAAACAACGGAACACAACAAAGTTTCACCTAAAAAAACAAACATTCGTTTGACAACTTCAGTACCTCAAACTGAACTTAGCTTCTTTTGAATTCTGCCTTAAAACTTTAGAAGCTCTTCTCCGGGCGCCACATGAGGATCCTAAAGTTAAACTGCTAAATCGTCAATGTGTCTTTCTCTTTAAAGCTGATCCGCAGGCAATTCTTTCTAAGTGTCTGCCATCAAAATATAACCACCAGATCTGTTAAATGATTTATGCCAACTAATTACAGCTTGCATTTCTGAACATTTTGCAATCATGACATTTTAAATGCAGTGACAATTAGAAGTGATGTCTCCAAGGGGTTGGACATGCGAACATAATGATGGTTATTTGAAAAAGAAGAAGATATCCCGTAGCGAACGAGCAAATGTTCCGACATTTTCATGACAAGCGGTTATAAAATATTAACAAACTTGTTGAATAGAATAATTCTGCCAGTTTTGAATTTTGAAAAAAAAGAATATTTAATGCAATAGCATCAGATGCGTTTATTTTTTTTAAATTGCTATTATTTTAACAACTGGGCATTTATCGATTACATTTTCAGATGTGTCATGCACCATACATAAAAATGTGTTTATTCATTGTTTAATACACTAATGAATCATTTGTTGATATGCGGAATGGTGATGGTAAATCAGTAACATTTGCATCTATTTCATTGAATTGCGTTTTAGCCTAATAGTGTTCGTTCGTACGTTCAATCGTTCGTTTGTTTTGCCTTCTTAATTTGATCGAAATTCAGGGTTCGTTTCTCAGTGCCAGGTCTTGCGCTAACCTCTTCGTCGTGTCTTACACTGAAGTCGCGAAGCCAGTGGTTAGGGCGCTGGACTTGTAACCCAGAGATCCGGGTTCAAATCCCGGACGTGGTAGAAGTTGCCGGCTTCTTGTGGAAGGTCAAAGTTAGAACTGGTTAGTTTTGAGTCCAGGACGTAAGGTGCTAACTTCAACCACATCGACTCCATTTTCCTTAAAAATACGTTCTGTGTTAGTTTTTGTTACTTTTGTCTTAAGCTCATCACGGGCCTTCAGCTCTCCATAGTTCTAATCTAACCACAACATCTTTCCATATTTCTACGAAAACATCTCAATATAATGGCTGGAGACTTCCATTGGTTTTTTACAGCAAATTGGGAAATTTATTACCATGCTTACAGTCTTGCCGTGTTGTTAATCATTCCACACAATGTCTCTCTGTGTCATCTGTAACGACTTTCAGTTTGGAAAATCGATCCAGTGTGATTACCAGCGAAGCAATGTTATGAATATTCTGGCACATTTTTTAAAAACTTTATCATTTACGCGTAAACAAGCTTAGCCAGGATTTACCACATTTTTTTCCGATTGCTATCAATTGCACACTGGTTTGTTCGTACTAGGAACCTCGATATTGCAAAAAAAGATATCATGAATATTTTAAAAGGAAATAGAACGCGGGTATATCACTGATTAGAGATACGGTTTTTTGTCCTCTGATCTTTTTCATTGCGTATTCGAGGCTGTACTGGTCCAATGAAGTGGAGTTATCAGGACATATTAAGACTATGGATGATGAATATTTGCTGCCAGTTGACAAAAAAAACAGTATTGATAATTCAAGTCTTAATTAGGCATAAAATGTCTGTCATTAATTAATTTATTTGCTGATCTGTAGTATGAAGTATTCAATATCCGAAAACATTCTTATCAAATTGAAACAGTACATATAGATCAGTGTAATTGAAAATCGTTTTTCAGAGTCATTCATCCTGGCGTGGTTAGCGCTGCTCGCATTTTATTTATCATTAAGGCCTTAAAATAGCTTGTTTCCGCTACCCCGACCGACCCTACTTTTTGCCACCGACCCCATGTTGTTTGTTTGGTCAAATGATAATTTTGCGAAATAAAAGTAAAGTCAATTATATTCTTGAATATATAATAATAATAATAATAATAATAAATAAATAAATCTCTACCTACCCCATTTTTTCATGGAATGTAATTATTATAGAGTTTTAATGTAGTGACAGTCGAATCCTATCTCTAGATAAGCGGATCTCTAGATAAGGATTCTTTCAATTGAAACTTGCTTTATTTTTGTTTTTACGTGACTTATTGTCACTGGGTTTAGCGCCGTTTTCAACAATTTTTCAGTTATAAACGACGACAAGTTCACCTAACCAGTTTTCCTGGACTGTATACTAACCAGTACTAACTTACCCTTCCACAAGGAGCCGACAACTTCTCCGCATAGGGAGGAAAATCGACATTTTTGTCAAATGTCGCGACCGGGATTGAAACCGGATCGCCGGGTTACAAGTCCAGCGCACTAACCACTGGACCATGGTCTCGGCCATTGAAACTTGAATTTGATTCTTGCGTCTCATCAACTCAGTTCAGACGTAAGAGAAGGAATTCCAGTTACACTTGTGAAACAAACAAAGTATAACAGTTAGTACCTTACGGACATCTCAAATGTCATTTACCACTTCAATAAACTGCTCAAAATTCTGTGTATGTATATTTGTTCGGAAATAATTATTCTAATGCAGAGTTTATTCACATCGCGGAGTTACAGAAGAGGTCTAGACATGTTTATTGATCTTGTCAAATAGATGTACTTTGTCATTATATATACCATGGAACAGTTCAGAATTCTGTACTAAAAATTGTGATAAAAAATTACATGTATATAAGCTGTTATTCTTTATTCAAGTGTACACATTGTGTTCATTATTGGGTACAAGTACGAATTTTAATGAAAAAAATCACAAACTACGATTTGCGCAATACACTGCAATAGTAGCTTTTTTGATACATTTTAATGGAAGTCATCCGATTATAGGGACTGTTTGTATGATGAAATAAGTTCTGGATTTATTCTAAAACTGAGTTTTTTTTAATGTCAGACCATTAACTCTAACACGACCAGCATCATTGTCAACATAAACACAAGAAAACAACACATACATTATTCTACAGTATTAAAACCAACTAACTGATACATTTGACCCTCTGATAGCAACAGCTGGCTGTAAATGCGGCTCTTATTACAGGTAAAAAGTAGATGAATGCAAAATATTTGTGGTATTGAATCGAAGTAACAAATATGTTCTCAACGCAACACGATATATCATGTATTGCTTTTTTTCTTCCATTTGTCATTAAATCGAGGACGAAAATAAACATACTTTATATTGCATTTTAATATGGTTTCCTCATGAATTCGTTCTACAGACTGAGGTAAATCACGTGTGTACCCACACTTCTGTATCAACCATTTGTTGTACAGAGGGTCGCAACCGTGGTCGTTATTCAAATGTGTGCTGTCAGTCTTCCAAGATTCAAACAGATTCATTACCCGACCTGAAGCGTTAACACGATAGTGTTGTTCCATTTACCATAAGCCGTATCTCACCAGAACGAAGCATTAAACAAAATACATAGACAGAGAGACAGAGAGAGGGGGGGGAAATGGATCGATATGAATCACATACATATTCACTGTCAGGATTTGTTCTGCCTGATGAAATGGAAATCAATATAAAATACATTCTTTCGTGTTTTTTTTCTTCCTTTCTTTCGTCTTTATTCGGCATGGTAGCTACTACAGTCGACGTATTGACTTTTATTTGATGATTTTAGTATCAACAATTATCTTGTACTAGATTTGACCACCTTAATATCTTTAATTTCTATATACGAGTCATGTCAGCTATGGTGACAATTACTCCGTATCGCCTGATGTCACATTCCCAGTTTTATAATTATAATTATTATTTGTATTTGTAACTCGATATTTTTGCTCAGTCATTGGCCTTAATTATGTGGTAGCATTACTAAGCTAAAATAATGAAAAAAATATAGAAAATATGTCCTGTAATACGTGTTCTTGTATTTTCCTGTGTGCTGTATTATTTGACATCATGTGTTACGCTTTAAGTATAGTACAACTTTCCCCAGGCAACGCCTTTGGGAGAAACAAAATTATGCTGTTGTTGAGAGGTTGTTGCTATAAAGAGGTTAAATTAATAGTTAAATCGTACAGCGGGAAAAATCATGTTGTTGTTGAAGTGAGGTTGTTGCTCAAGAGAGAGCCGCTCTGGAGAAATTGCTTTTATTTTTTTTAATAGAGCCTATGTTCTTATTCGCAATAATTTCAGTATATTTTGTTTCCAACGGTAATTCTTGTCATTCAATTAATTTAATGCTTTATCAGTTGCTTGTTTACATCAAAAACATCAGCAAGTTTACTTTTGATATCTTAGTTACCAACCGCTTCAACGTCTTTATCCAAATCATCAAGGTTGTCAAAATCTTCATCAATATAAAATGTCTCTTTTTTCTTATTTTTTTTTTTGAAGTTTTATGCTATTTTTAATGAAACTCTGACGACAATATCCATGCAACATGGAATACATATTTCTGCAACATCGGTAGTCCATTTTCAGACTCGTTTTGTTTGGTGTAAAAATGCCCTAAGGTTCGTACAGCAAAATCTCACATTGCGACCACTTCAGATTTACAACCATCTCATTATAATGATCTCTTCATTTCCATATTATCTTTCAACTTGATAATGAAGCCTTTTCAATTTTACCACCGTTAGTTTTGGTCCCAGAAGTGGTATTAATATTGAGGTCGTCTTATACTGTTGTTTTGAGCAACATACTTTCCCAGGAACATAGTGATCAATCCATTACTTTTATTCTTCATAGCGTATTTATCCCTTGTTTCTCCAGTTATCGACCAAGTGACCTTTTCTTTTCATCGATAAACAAACACATAATTCATTGATCCGGTCATAGAAGCGTGATTTTGCCGTTCTGTGATTTGAAAGCCGGCCTCTGATTATCTTAAAGAACTCTTTATCCGTTTGTTCTTATTTGCAGACATATCAACGTTACCAAATACTCGTCACCTGTAACTAGCTTTTCCAATATACATGAACTGACATCACAAACTGTGGTATAGTTTTTGTTTCCGAAACTTTGTTAACATTATGTAGATTTTGTAACAACACGCAACTCAAAAAGTCCACCGAATACGTAGTAATTATACATATATATAACTACTAATTATATTATTTAGCTTACAATTAGTAAATTCATGTATAATTTAAAACAAATACAATTATGCACACAAATTATACATTCTAGTTTATCAAAGTAATCACAGTTTTGTGTAACATCTGTTGTGTCCTGTGAAAATGAAAGCTTGTTAGGTGTACACTTACTATGCTAATGTATTCATGAATATCACATTGTTTACATCAAGTTCACAAATGAAGCCCAGTTACAAACTAAATGCACGTGGCGCACGACTGATCATTTTATAAAATTGATCTGTGAGATCTGAATATTTGTTACATTTAATGTACCCAACAGTTTCATGTATTAAGATGAATAATTGTATTATATGTTAAACTTAGATAATTGTTTTATATATTATGCATTAATAATAATTTTGTCGATACTATGCATAGATAAATGATTTATATAGTATATGTGAAGTAATATTGAATGTATAATACCTATATGTAACTTTTTTAGACATCGTTCGTAAATACTTATCATTTTTAATATCATATAATAGAATAATAATGCAGTGCAACACCTACAAAGCAACAGCCTGTAGGAAAAGCAAAATTATGTTGCTGTTGAGAGGTTGTTGCTCTAGAGAGGTTAAATTAATAGTTAAATCATACAGTGGGGCAAAGTCATGCTGTTGTTGAAAGGGGGGTTGCTCAAGAGAGGTTAGCGAGGTTGCACTTTTTTATGCAATAATACATATATTTTACTATACATAAACAACACCATTATACGTTATAAAAATAGCGTTGCATTTTTATTATTAATAACATAATTGTAACAAGTTGTGTTAACTGTTCTTATACAATTAATCTTTTCGTACAGAGAAAAAAAGCACAAATGATCCGACAAAATAACCCTCAGAAAACAGACCAGCTGTATTGAAAGACCACGTTTCTTGTCTTCTATTGTGGCCTTTGTGTACAGGATAATTTAGACTGTTTTAATAATGATGATGGCTGTACCGAGTTGGGTGGAACATTTCAGCACAAATGTCAGGTGACTCATATAGGGACATACAGCTGTTGTGAAGATTATCAATATTAATACAGCGATGGGAAATGGCTTCTGTCAATTGGTATTGATTTTGTGTTAATATTCTGACTGGGAGATGAATTGAATTACATGTATTGTGTTAAGTGATGCGCTCTCTCTGATGTAGAAATATTTCAAGCCTTTTAATCAGGTGACTTGTACCATACTTGTGTTGTTAAGTGGTTCAGTTAGGTAATAAATCAGGATTGGTTTACATTTAAATGGGTCCAAGTCCTAAATGTTTTGTCAGTAAAGCGGTACACGGTTTTTTAAAGTTTGATTTTTTATAAACAGTTTAGTAAATCCACAAAACAGCATCTTGCGTTAGAATGTATTTGTTTGTAATATCAGCAAAATATGTTCTTCGCCATAGCTTACATATATAGTATGAATATATATACATGTATATATACAGTGTTCAGATCAACTTTAAATTATGAATGATTGAAGTTTTTTTTTAATAATTCAATGGGTAATAAGTATCACAATTTTTAAAACATTCGTTTTGCATGGGTATTTTTCCATAATTTTATTCAAACATTGAAATGTGGTGAAACATTTTTCAACATCCTAGTAATTGCTATTCATTTATTATAAGTGTATTACATTCATAATGCTGCTTTGACGCATCTGTTCGCTACTATTAAAAACGTCAGCAGCATAGAAAGGTATTGTTCAATTTTCGTTATTTCTTTTTAGTTACCCTATATATCATAATTTATTGTACATTTAAAATTTTGTAAGAGTTGTTGCCCTTGTTGAAGAACAGAAAAATATTCCTTTCCGAAATTATTGCACTGTGACCTATATTTTAAAATCAAAATGAAATAAGGCAGTTTTTTAGCATTTTCTATCGTGAGTTTTCATTGAAATCTTCTTTTTTCTTTAATCTGTGACAAAAGTCCACCCCCATAGACTTCAATGCGAATTTGAACTGGCAGTAACTCAAAGAATTGACCTTATTTTTGAAAAAATCTCACGGTAGACCATTCATAGAAAATTATAAAAATGATAAAGGTTATCAAATTGTATTTTCGATGATAATGATGGTACTCATGACACTTCTAGTAACAACGTTTCATGACTACAACAACAACAACAGTTATGAAGAACCGGATGGCATTTATCAAAATGATCATATAGATGACTTTGTTTTTATATTTTAATGCCATAAATTTATACACGCAGTTGCAAGTCTTGTTCAGGTAGTTATAGGTTACATGTAGAAATTTGATAGTTATAGCTGTGCAAATCGTTTCTGTCCTGTTCTGTCTAAATATGTGTGTGATTGTTTTTGTTTGTTTGTGATAGAGCTGTACATATAATATATGTGTTTATAGTAGTTTGTATGCCCGTCAGTCCGATTAGCTCAGTTGGTAGTGCAGCTTGCTTGCAAGCGGAAATTCGGGGTTTTGGCCCCGCATCTGGAACTTTATTTTCTGCCTCCTTTTATATATGGTTGTTGATTTGTAAGTCAAGATGTTTCATAATTTTTTACTTATTGTCTTGTTCATTAATACGTGTTTATAAACATGTTTATATGTATTTGCCTTAACTGATGCTTACGCCGTTTGAATATATGGTGCTACTTACAATTATTGCCAACTGTATCGTATTAGGACTGGAAGAACATTTACCGGAAAAAGATAAAACACCATTAGCTGAACAGTTGGTGAGTATAAATTCTATTTTACCCGTACCAGGTCCGTGTCCAGTTTTTTTCAGTCGACAAGTCTTCTTTCGTAAGCTGCAGTAATGCTTACCGCTGATGCACACAGATCGTGCCCGATGACAATTCGCAAGTTACATTTGCTGGAATCTCTGTGGATAAAGTAACTATTGAAAATCATTGATCATTCCAGCCTTAGAAATTGTATGTCAGCATTGACGTTCTGTATTCAGTTGTATGTATTACAAAGCCTGTTTAAAATTCCAGACCGCGATCTCTATACATGATTAAACGTGTAATTTGATTCTTTCAAATGGTTGCTTGCCTTTCATCGACTTCTAAACAATGATTTGAATCCAAGCATATGTGACATCTCATACATACTTAGGCACCAAACCAACTGCTAACTTAGCATCATCCATGAATACAGTCTTGGTCCTAATTTATCGAATTGGTTTCCACAGAATTCTACTGAATGCAATCAACATTCAGATAGTTTTCCTGTTGACGATGAATGCATTAACTGAAATACGAGCTTCAGAGTTTTCCCTTTTTTGTAATTGAAACTGCCATGGTGTCTTTTGTGTAGGTCAATTACATAGAAATGGCGGCGTCAATCATGCCGTAATGTTGCTGTAAGGTTTAGGAAATATTGGCGTACTGTATGATAATTGTAAAGGTATTTTTAAACCTAATACGGCCTTTATTGCGGAAGAAAATATATATAATTGCCCATGGAACAAAACGGAATGACTGTGTTTCATGACATGGTGTAATATTCATATAAGCTTCTGTTTACGTGTCAGGACAATTTATTATTTGATATTAGAAATGGGACGTTTTAATTATTTGAAATGTGATATTTGTCGATTCTATCACCAGCTTAATTGTACTTTTCTTGTACACACGCCATATCATCTTAATGTTTCCCAGTACAAAATGTCTGATTTGGTACGTAAACAGATTTATCTCCGTCTGTATTGTGATTATACCCCATCTAACCTTTTCTACAAGTGTCACAAGCTATAAAAACTAAAGAGCACTTTCAACTGTCATCATAGTATTAATTAGTGTTAATGTTGCCAAATAGAAATAACCTTGTCCAGTACTTGGTGCCATCCTTATGAAATAGTCCACAGACTTGTTTTTAAAGCATTTTAGTACTGTCTTTAAAATGCATGAACGAAATGGGGATATTTTGCAAAACGTTATTAGGACAATGTTTCGGATTAAAACGGTCTTAATTTTGGGTGTTTTAACATCAAGTTGAAATATGAGTTCTAATTAACCCTTTGCCTCATGATACCGCATTTCCCCGCATCTGAAGCTGGCGACTTTTGAAAACATTATGGCAAAAAAAGCCATTGCTTGTAATGAGTAATGGCTTCTTTTGCCACAATGATTTCCACTCTCTCATAGAGAAATAACCCAATTTTCTAAAATAAATAGACGTTTTGTATATTTGCTTTGAATTTGGAAGAGTCCAAACTCTGCGTATGACGCAATTGGTTAAGGCTTTAATACGCATAAGTCTAGTTGTAAACTTTTCATATTTTCTTTTTTTGCAGGAAAAGACGGAGATGTATTTCCTAGGCATTTTCTGTATAGAAGCGCTGCTTAAAATAGTCGCGCTAGGTTTTATATTACACCGAGGGTCCTACTTGCGTACTGTGTGGAACATAATGGACTTTGTTGTTGTTGTCACTGGGTAAGTAATTGGATAAACCGTATAATCTGTATCAATTACTACAAGATAAATGTCACTATTAGCATTTAGAAAAAGAATAATTATGTCACAGCAGATGACTGTTGTATATTATGTTATATGTTAAGGGCTGTCTCAAAAACTGCTGTTCCTGCCGCATAAAGTAAATTTGTTCACGATATTTTTGTCTCAAATACTTTAAAAAATCTTTAAATATAATACTGACTCTCTGTCTCTCCATTAAGTGAATATTTGTTTGGCAAAACACCATAATACTTTAACTAATTATACTCATTGTTGCTTTGTTTCAACAATAAATTTGATACTTGGGGCTAATACTTTAGTACAGCTTAAGTGTCCTATTTGAGGTGCATGTACTGGTGTTTAGTGTTCCCTAGTGTACATATATCTTATTGGAAAGTACACACCGTGTTTCTTGTGGTAATTTTCCATTCTAAAACTCTTCAATTAAGCTGTCTAGAATGGATGTTTCCGTCATTTATAAATCAACCGGCGGTACGGTCGTTGCGAGTTTTAAGACCTCTGAAACTAGTCACAGGAATCGAGAGTGAGTGATTGTAAAGTTTGTTATGGGATCAATACTGGAGACGAATACCATTATGGCAAGAGACCGGAGTTGTTGTTTTTTTTCAGAAACAGCGCTCATTGCTGTAAACAGTGAAATTATTCCTTTTCTTCTAAATCTGCATGGAATGAAATTGATTTCTTGAGAAATGTACAAACGCGGTGATATATGCATTTATTTGAGTACAGGGACAATGCGTTTGCTCAGAAAAACTCACCAATTTCCTTATACGCAGCTTATTAAAAGAATACATTTTGCTAGTTCCCAGTTGACCAAAATAATCAGGTTTATCACAAGGAACCGTCATATAGCAACAGTGATGAAATTGTTTTCTGACTGCCAATATTAACATGCTAGTATTATACAATGGAGACCGGTCACCTTTGTCTACCAGAGTTTTCATGCTAAAATTTCAGACAAGCTTGTATTAGAAGGTTTATGGTAAATTCACTGTCTATTCGTTTTTATATGCATCAACTTTTAATGCGTGTTGCATTGATATATAATGCGTGTTGCATTGATATATAAAGCGGTCTCTTGCCATGAAACCCATGTATATATATATAATAGTGAGAAAAGGTCCCGGCATTTACGGCATGTATAAATATACTGTACACACCTACACTAGGTTTCCTTTCATAAAACGACACTTTAACGCAGTAGTATAATAAGGTTGAGAAATTATTTATAAAACGCACAATTCGACCATTTGATTTGTTTAACGATTTACTGATTTTCTCTAAAAATGATACATGAAGTATTGTTTAAAGGGAGACAATCGTAATGGTATGTTTTCATACATTAAATGATTGTCTAACTTAGAAACATTCTGTGTATTAAATGAGAACGAATGAGAAACGATACATTTAAACGCTGCATATTTGTTCGTACAGCATTTTATTTACGTGTGTAAATTTACTTTATATATCCTTATTCAAAATTAACATACAAATTTAAATGTATAATGAATTATTGAATGTTTACCCAATTCAATGACCGGACGACAATTAACACTAGAGAAATGCTAGCATAATATCTGTTCATTCTCATATTACATGACATTAGATTGATTTAACGAAAAAGTTGAAATTGCAATAAAAATAGTATGTGTTTAAACAGTGTGGTCTTACGAATGAGTGGTAATTAAAGCTTTAAATCTATGAATTAAATTTGATTTAACGGCAGTCATCATGACGGTTCAAATGCTTGTTTTATCACCAATATTTAATCCAATTAGCTGTTTTACAAATGGAAATCACGATTGCATACAATTTTTTACAAAAGTATTGAAATACACAGTTGTCTCCCTTTGATAGAGGCGCATTATAAACCTTCGTCAGATAGTCTATTAGTCGTAAAACAATTGTTTGTTTCAGGTTACCCAACCTACGCGAAATTTTCCCAGGGCCCTAGTTAATTAATCGGCTAGAATTTTATTAGGCTCGATTAACGGTGCACACACTGTCCCAATTTCTGCACAAATGTAGTCTCAACAGTGAATTTTAAGAATAATGAAAAAAAAATTTATAATATCCTATTTTTAATAAGTAACCAGAAACAAACATTGTTGCTTAGTACATATTATGTTTGTATGTAGATTGGTGACGGGTTGGATGATGTTTATGAAAACTATATATTCTTTTTCATAGGTTTATTACTATAACCGCCTCTAATACGCTAGATCTGCGGACCCTAAGGGCTGTCCGGGTGCTACGTCCTCTTAAACTGGTGTCTGGGATACCAAGTACGTATCATGACTAGTTTTATCATATACATTATATTCTGATGCCCCTGGCAATGTAGTTTATTTGTGTCACAATAGACATTCAAATCTGTGAACAAAAGCCACCCCTGGAAAAGTTAGAATGTGGCCTTTATTGTCAAATGGCCTGTATTTGGAGGTCTGTTCATTATAAATAATCAATGATGTTTTCTTTAAAAAAATGGTCTTTATTCACAGGGTGGTCTCTATTTGGAGGCGGCATCAAACACAGGTTTGACTGTAACACAACACACGTGTTGAATGACTATATCTGACAATTACCCAGCGTCAGACTCTTTAATATATAAAGAAAGCAATAATTAATTGCAAGTGTACATAATTATTGAAATAGATGTTGTATGGTGACATTAAGTTGGACCAGCTACCACTATCCATAATCAGTTTGACTCACAGCTATTCTTCCATCAATTATTTCGTGGACTGGTTGTGTTTTCGCAAACACAACATTGTCATATTCTAAATATTCCTTCCACTCAGTTTTTCTCATTAGCTTGAGATCTTGATGTAAGAATATTATCAAATTTTTATAAATACCGAGCTCAAACCATGTATCAAAACTTAAAACAAATAATTGTATATAAACATCAGAGTTTGCAAACTTTAGAGAAATTCGACCTTTATAAATAATTCATTTTTTTTGTAGTAATTCAATTATTGTGTCATACAGTTGTCCATTGCTCACACAACTTTTTCACAGGTAACCAATGCAACTCAACACTATGATAATAATGTTAATAATGATTGTAGGGGTGGACGTATCTCTTTGAATACAGTGATTTGAAATATTACCATAATTGAGTTTTATATGCACTGTACATAACTCACAACCTATTCTGTTCTGTTCCATACCAGGTTTACAAGTGGTGTTGAAGTCCATTATACGTGCAATGGCACCTCTGCTACAGGTCTGCCTTCTTGTGTTCTTCGCCATTATCATGTTTGCAATCATAGGTCTGGAGATATACAATGGTGTATTCCACACTGCGTGTTATAGAAAGAATACTCGTTCAAACGATGACGGTAAATTTTGTATTTATGTAGTTTTTATTTTATTCACCCACCAGCTTCCATCATTTTTCCCTTGATATGGTCCAGTGTCTAGTGTCCGTAACTATTATTATTACCGGTATATTAACAAGTTCAAGTTCAAAAGTTTATCAGCGTATAACGTAGAACATTGTTTTTCAGCCATTTACAGAACATAATAAAAAATGGCATAGACAGAAATAGTATAACTATGGACTCTACATAAACACAATTGTTTCGTAAGAAATAAACATATTAAGACAATAATTAAGTTATTTTAAGACACGGGTACAATGTTTAGGACATTAAGTCTATGTAACGTAGCATTTTTGATAAATATTGCAACATTAATCATTGTTTTCAACTTAACATCCACTAAGCAGTCCATTCTTTTCTATTCTTTTCTATATCGTATATTATAATATGTTATTACTATAATTAAAATTTGAATATGAAATTTCAAACATGAATAAAAGTGTTATAATTGGTATTTTTTTTCATTTTGTTTGATGGGCTTAATTCATTTTTCTTAAATATTCTATTAACTATATTTTATAAAAAATGTTACTTGAGGATATGTAATAAACCTGTCATTGTCTTATATCACAGACAATATCGTGCTTGGAGATGAAGAAAGTGTACGGCCTTGTGGTACGAACCTCGTCTTCCAGGGTTTCACGTGTGAAGACAGTGTATCAGAATGTCGGCCATATTGGAGAGGACCTAATTACGGCATCACAAGTTTTGATAATATAGGTTATGCCATGTTGACGGTGTTTCAATGTTTTACCATGGAAGGTTGGACTGATATTCTATATTACGTAAGTAATTTCCTGGACTTTAAAGCCATTACAGTGGAAACCCTCTGAACCGGTTCCTCTATAAACCGGATTGCCCCCGAAATTGACTAAATGTTCTGATACTATATGGTTCTTTAATACTATATAATTCAAAAATCCCCTCTAAACTGGCATTCCCTCTAAATGACCTGGTCCCGGGCACGGCTGGTTTAGAGGGGTTCCACTGTATTATTGTTCCTGTAACTTTCCTATGTAACTTATATGATCCTAGCTAAGTTTTTTGAAAAACAAATAACACATGAAAAAATAAACACACGTTGACACTTTGTTACTTCAAATTTCACTCACAGAATTGACTGAAAGAACATACTAATTGTTTTAATAATGATTGCAGAAAACCTAAATGAATTAAAATACAAGATGTTTTTGAATATTTAAATTTCAGACCAATGACGCCTGTGGACGATTATTTAACTGGATGTACTTTTACCCTCTGATCGTTCTTGGATCATTTTTCATGCTCAATCTAGTGCTTGGAGTTCTTAGTGGGTAAGTCATGCATTTGGATGAGAGTCATGTGATTGGATGAAAATCATTTGATTGGATGAAAATCATGTGATTGGATGAAAGTCATGTGATTGGATTAAAATCATGTGATTGGATGAAAGTCATGTGATTGAATGAAAAATCATTTGATTGGATGAAAGTCATGTGATTGGCTTTAAATCATGTGATTGGATGAAAATCATGTGATTGGACGAAAGTCATGTGATTGGATGAAAATCATGAGATTGGATGAAAGTGATGTGACATGGTGTATGTTATATTATGCATTTTCGTTTAAAAATTATAGCAATTGTACCTTGAAGGTATTTTCAATATGGCTATTTAATTCTCTCTCTGGGGAAATTTAGCCGTGCACCATCATTCAAGGTCATTTGGTGACTTTTCCAGCTTTAATGCCGTGGTGGAACTACCGACCTTCTGTGAGCTAGCGGGGCAGCTTCCTCACTTGTGAAAGTTGTGGGTTTTGGGTGGAAGGCCATTTATGTATGAATTAAAACACGTAGTATTTATGTCCGTATGTTATCTTAAAACATTAATGAAGAATTATGGAAAATTTTACTCCTTTATGCTGTTTGCTTCATTTTCATTTTAAACATTCCAAAATTTAATTTTGGTTTTCAAAAAGACATCTGGCCTTTATATTTTTGTGAAGATCTTGAGCAAAATTCACAAATCTATTTCTAGACATTGAACAGAAAATCAAGAATTGTTTTAGAAATATTTTCACTTGAGACCTGTATTCCTCCGAAGAATGAGCAGAATTTCACCAAGACGCAAGTGGATTCATCATTGTGAATGCTCCGATTTAATAACATTTTGATAGACATGAAAAGATTGTGATACTTTGATAGTATGCTTTGGTGTTTCTATATAGATTCCTGTACTTTGTAACATTTCATAAGCCTATTTCAGACTCTCCCAAATTCATAGCTGATATACAAAACATAAACTTATTTCAGAAAATTGGATGATTTCTCTCTGACAGAGACTCAAAGTTGTCTGCTTCAGATGCGGGGGAACTGCGGTATTATGAGTCAAAGTGTTAAAGCATGATTCTTCATGTACTAGAATGTATATAAAATGGTGACTCTTTCTTACATAAACTTAATTATTAACCTTTATCATTGGTTTCCTTATATTTTGTTCTTCGTAATTTCAGTGAATTTGCCAAAGAAAGAGAACGCGTTGAGAATCGTAGAGCTTTTTTCAAATTACGACGAAGGCAGCAACTTGATAGAGAACTCAACGGTTATTTGGAGTGGATTTGCAAAGCTGGTAATATTTCCGACCAACATTTTATATTACACCAAAAAATGTCACCAAACAGTAAACACCCACCTTAGTATTGATAGGTTTCAATGTATGTATATTTTTACATGTAAAAAGATATGCTTGGCTGTATACAACTCCTTAGAATATTTGAGTTCTTTTAGAATTGAGAAACTTAATATTGGTAAAACTTCAACCTTTATGGTTCAAATTCTAAACTCTGTTTTCATGATGAATGTATATTGTTACACTTATGCATAGATTTTTGTATATTAAAGGCAAGTATGGCCTATTCTACTCACTCAGGAACGACAACTCTGGTTAAAGATTTAATGCTCTGATGCCGTTCTTTATTTAGATATACAGTGCAACGTCTCCAAAACAACACCCTTTGGGGGGAAGCAAAATTGTGTTGTTGTTGTTGAGAGGTTGTTGCTCTTGAGAAGTTAAATTAATGATTAAATCATACAGTGGGAAAAATCATATTGTGGTTGAAGGGAGGTTGTTGCTCAAGAGAGGGCCGCTCTGGAGAGGTCCTTTAATTTCAGGCTCTGATAAAATTATTCATAACTTTCATCTTTTTACTCACTTATATAACAACCCCTGTTTGTTTGTTGAATATGTTTTGAATTTACATACCAATATCTTTATGTAATGATATTGCAAAAATTATTTGTTGTTGACCAACTTTTGCTTGTTGCACATGCAAATCAATTAGCACTTGTTAGTTAATGTTTGCTAAACTAATGGAATTTGTTCACAACTGGCCTTGACGTAAGTTTGACAGAATTTTAAATGCAAAATGATTATTTCATTTATCAAAAATGTTCTTTTTAGCTGTTAAGTTGTTCTTAGGCAAGGGCAAGTTAACCATTATCAGACATAAATCTTTTCTGCTCCCTTTTTTCAGAGGAAGTTATACTGAATGAAGAAAGAACGACTGATGAAGAAAAGATTAAGATAATTGAAGGTACGTTTGCTTTTTTTGATCTGCATTAAAATTCTAAGCTAAATCTGTTGTCGCTTACCTCTTATGCACGGCGGCTTTTCTTAGATGTTCAATGCTTAAAGCTTAAATTATTGTCATTTTCCTAATGTATATATACATATATATTTTCAGATCACATAAGTAGAAATAGTTACTAGAAACTAAAAACTTTCTAATTTGTCCTAAGTATGTAATTATTTATGAATAATTTAGGAAATTATGCATAATATTTTTTTTTTGAATTTATACATGATTTGGACCAATTGTGGGATTTAGCCAAAATCAAAGTCTTTGGGAACTGAGGGAGTTGAAATGTTTTAAATTTTTTGTCGCCTTATCTGCAATCAATGTATGATAATGACAACAGACTATAATAGTGGGTTTATTTTCGTACAAGAAGGTTTTGCATGTACCGACCTTCCTTTTTTCTTATGCCACAATTGGCAGTTTATGTCTGATGTTTCTACACAAGGCGATGCTGCTTCTGTAGTTTTCTGAGACTGAAATAGAAAATATGACATTTCTCTTTAAGACCCTGATCTAATGGGTGTCTGCTGTCTATCTAGATCAATTTACTAGAGTGTTAGTTCTATGAACATCGGGTTTGTGAGCAAACTTTACTTGTTTTCTGTGATGATTTGATTAAAAATGTTGTGTCTGTGGACATTTGTCCTCTACCACTGATCATACATGTTGAGAAGTTAGCAGAATTCAAAAGTACTAGTTATGTTAACAGGCATTGTACAAAACTTGTAAGAAGTTATCATATATCGGGGTACAGGAAGTAATGAACTTCCTTGAAATATTTTTTATAAAATATCGCGTATTGTGTCTCACTAATATCGCTGGAAGCTTTGGTCAAGTGGTAATGGTCTTTGACTGGTAATTTCTAGCCCCTCACTACTGTGAGTTGGAACCCCGCCTGGGACCAAATTTCACATGTGAGGAAGCTGTCCAGCTAGCTTATAGAGTTTCGATGGCTCTACCCAGGTGTTCGTCTGGGGTCTTTCTCAACTATAAATAAAGCTGAAAGTTCCATTTGACCCTGGCTATTGGTGGGACATTAAACTCCAGTGAAGTGAAGTATATTATAGATGGCGTTGCAGTATTTCTCCACATAATAGTATATACTTTATTATACAAGTACTCCACCCATATTGTCACTGATATACAAACTCAACAGTCTTGTAATTATTAAAAGGTACTACATGTATTACCTTATTACCTTCACTGTTTTTTTACTATACATAAAATATTCTGATGATTCATGCGTTTAATTAAATAGCAAAATTAAAGAAACAGTGTGAAGAAAAAGGTAAACATTATAATAGATTTTATATAGAATGTACCAGTTTGTTCACTTCTTAATACCTTCACATGATATTTTGCATTAGATATATATGTTCTACTTGCTCACATGATTGATTGATATTTATGACTAACATATGCAGTGATTGATTAGTTGATTGAATGATTGATTGATTGTATAATTAACAATTTGTTGTCTTTAGTTTGTCACTTGTTTTCATAAAGTTTATCAAAATTTGATTGATTGATTGATTGATTGATTGATCTATCTATTTGTTGATTGTTCTATTGGTTAATTGATCTTTTGGTTGATTGATTGATTGATCTATTGGTTGGTTGATTGATCAATCTATTGGCTGATTGATTGATCTATTGATTGATTGATCTATTGATTGATCGATCGATCGATTGATTGATGGATTGATTGATTCATTGATTTATTGATTCATCGATTAATTGATTTTTTGTGAGTTATGTGATTTTTATGTTTTAGTTTATTTTTTCCAATGTTCTACAATTGTGTTTGTTTTCACATTATATTTGACTGTACCGTATAACTATTAGTTTTGTTAATTGTTTGCGAGTCAATGTATCAATATTGCATGAATTTCCAAAATATTTCCTTGCATTTATTTCTTTTCTATTTTTCCAAAACATTATTGCCAAATAAATGAAGTTATCAGAACATTGGTGTGATATAATTTTTTGAGTCACAGAACATAATTGTAATTGGCCACAGTGTGTTACCTTATGTTATGCATGTATTTAACAAGTTAACATCATCGAATTAAAAAAAATGGCGCTGAAAGTCATGACTTGTCAGAAATTTGGCGCTGAAAGCAATGTGTGTGTAACCTTAGAATGGAGTCCAACATACTATGACAACAAAAATATGTTCATTTCAGAGCTAATTTCATTTCTCATTAAAAAGAACAAAAATAAAAAAAGCAAAAACAGATAATGAAAAGTGATGATATCATATATGGATATCCGCAATTGTTATCAAAGATAGGTCAGCGTTAATTATCTGATCGGCTGGGCATATTGCTTGGATTTTAACAAATACATGAATTTTATCTTAATTTCTCATTATATTTCAGTCTATCTGTTGTTAGTGTAAAGTCCTGTCATAATTAAAACAATATTTATGTTTAAGGCCATCTTTAAAAAGTGTTTGTGTGTAGCTACACGATCCATTCTTGTAATAGTGGGTAGGTAGGTAGGCAGGCATTTTTTATGTTGTCATTCTTTGCTTGTACTTTGAATGAAATAAATGTAGAACAAAAACAATTTTTAGTCAAAATCACTAAAAATGTGTTTAAAGGATTTTTTAATGAGTTGTTAAGGTCACGGTAAGCCAACAACTTTTTAAGGATGGCCTAATAACCATTTGTTAATTCAGAAATCAAACAAAATGGAACCGGATTAAAAGTCTTACTTATTGAGATAAAACCACTATTCAATTATTTGATATAATCCATATTAGTTCTGGTATGGAAAAATTCAATTGATGGCAGTGAGTAAGTATTTAATCAAGAAATTTGTACAAATTCAAGGCAAAATTGTGTTGCTATGGTTACACCATTATTCCTATTACATGTAATGATAAATATGAAAGATAAATTGAAGTCTTGATGTGAACATACTTTTTCACCAAACTTTTACAATACATATTAACAACGGTTTTTGTGTTTTCTATTTTAGCGCGGCGGAGAGCCGCAGCACGTAAGATGAAACAACTGCAGGACGGGAAATACAACGATAACGATGATAACGATAATAATGATGACGATTTACTAACGGACCTTAATATAGGCAAGCCTAATGGTCATTGAATATTATTATAAATTTATTATAATATACCTTATTATTTCATTATTATGATACCTTACTATAGCACCTTATGATTTCAGTGTTATTACAAATTCATTATAATACTTTATTATTTCATTATAAAAATAGTATCATATACCATATTATTTCATTATTATAATACCTTTTTAAAGCACTTTATTATTTCAATGTTATTATAAATTGATTATAACACCTTACTATTTCAATGTTAATATAGATTCATTACAACACTTTATTATTATAAATTCTTTGGTATACCTTATTAATTAATATTATAAATTCATTATTGTACCTTACCAATTCATCACGGTATCTTTTTATTTGACATTACAATGATATGTAATTATTTCTGTATCATAATTCATTTTACCATAATATCTTTTTATTTCAATACTACCTCAAATCATTATTATACATTATTATTTCAATAATATGATGATTTTATTACAGTACCTTAATATATTATTATTTTTATAAATTCATTAAATTATCTTATTATTCAATAATATTCGTATTATGATTTGTTATTATTCTAATATACTATCATTAATTTACCATTAAGCCTGATTATTTTCAGTTAATTATAAATTTATTTTAATAAATGTATTCACAATTTAATCATTTTATTTTTCACTGTTAAAATTTTTCATATTGGAAATTCACATACATGTATATCCAATTTTCAATCATGATTCAATTTAGCAATGTTTTTGTGTAAATCAAGCTTAAAGTGAAGAAAAATAATTAAAAAGATTATAGCAACAAAATTCCTGGGGAACTTCACATTTTTAATGTTCTAATATTACTTAAATGAAATATGGCACATTTTACCGTAATGATAAAATTGTAATGTTAATGCAATTACAGTGCAACCTCTCCAAAGCAACACCCTTTTGGAGACGCAAAATCATGCCATTGTTGAGAGGTTACCGCTCTAGAGAGGTTAAATAAATAATCAAAACGTACAGTGGAGGAAAAGCATGCCGTTGTTGAAGGGAGGTTTTCGCTTAATTAAGAGGGCCGCTCTGGAGAGGTTGCACTGTATTTTTAATGTATTTCAATAAGTTTACAGGTTTTATTTGTCTTTGTTACAAAAATGCACCTTTCTTTATATTACAGGCAATGCGTTTGGTAAAAACTTTAGAGGGAAAAAGACTGTAGGAAAATATGCGGCATTTTGGAAGGCTGAGAAACGCTTCAAGTAATAAATTATTGTGTACCATTAACTAATACCAATGTTTATTGTTCGTTCTGTTGTTCTTAAATTTGAAATTAAGTGTTTGGGTTATAAAGTGATAGTTATTTTTATGTTCGTATTCTATGCATATTCATGAATTCAGTTGTGAACAACATAACAAATCTTTCTGATTTAAAGTTTAATACGAAAAAATCCCTTAAAGAAAAAAAAAATCTACTATCAGACAGAAAAGGTTATAGAGAATATTGGCTGTTTGGAAATGTAAATACAATATTTTCAGCTCGTCTGTTTTGTCGAAAAAGACGAGCTATTATGATCACTGGGTCATCATTATTGTTGTGCAAAAATATCTTTTTATTTCATTTATTGTGTTGTCCATTTACTCAAACACTTTTAAAGATATCAACATGACACTTTGAATACTTGATTATTATGATAAGAAGCAGTTGCGAAATAAGGATTATGTTTTGCAGTTAAACCTTTTTTAACTCAGAATTTTGGTTAGAATTGCTTATTAAGTAGACTAGTGTAAAACAATGGGCACTGGTGCCAATCTTTTGAGATCTAGCTTATAATTGTTATTATTATTGTTACATTTATATCAGAGCTGGCATAAAACTCTTACGAATGTTATCAAAGTAAATATCATTGTCATCTTCAGATTAGAAATCTGTTATAGTTGATGATCATTTATTTTTTTATACATTTTCTTATTATTTCATTTCAGGTATTGTGTCAGAAAAGCAATTAAAAGTCAGGCATTCTACTGGGCAGTCATAGTGCTTGTGTTTCTGAACACACTTTCAGTGGCGTCTGAGCATTACGGTCAACCACAGTGGCATACAGAATTTCTTTGTGAGTCTATTAACATACTTTTTTTATTTGTCCAATGTACTCTCTGTCTCTCTCTCTCTCTATATATATATGTACAATTAATGTACCAACACTTCACACTAAGAAATAAATGTTAGCTAAAAATTGTGACATTGCTGAAATTGAAATTAGTTGGTATATTTTTGCAGTGTAGTAAAACAGGCATTGTCAAATAACTGAGATATTTCAGTATAACATCATTATCGTAGCCCCCCTGTGAGTCATTATTGACCATATTTGGGAATTTTACAATTTACAGTAAAAACTTGCTCAGAAAATATTTCAGTACTAAGACCGCCTCTTTATAAAGGTTTACTTTTAGACTGGTTATCAATAATACCTCCATATTTCACCTTGATAATGAGACCTTTCGATACAAATGTATTAAGATATTTTTGTTTAATTATGTGGATCTGATCTTAATATTGAGGCTTTAGTGTACACTGATGACTCATGTCTGTTTTGTTTTGTTTTATGTGACTTATTGTCACTTGGGTTTAACACCGTTTTTCATCACTTTTTCAGTTACATACGGCAACCTGTTCACCTAACCAGTTTTCCTGGACTGTATACTAACCAGTACTAACTTACCCTTCCACAAGGTGCCGCAACTTCTCCACATATGGAGGAAAATGGATATTTTTGTCACATTTTCATAGAAGGGTATGACCTGTCGCAACCGGGATTCCAACCCGAATCTCCAGGTTGCAAGTCCAGCGCACTAACCATTGGACCATGGCCACGGCTGACTCATGTCTGTTTCCATCTTCCATCTTTGCTCTGAGTATAATTATTACATATATTTTATTTCAGATATCACAGAATTCTTATTCTTATGTTTATTTATGATGGAGATGATCATCAAAATGTACGGCCTCGGTGTTAGGATTTATTTCCAGTCTTCATTCAATATATTTGACTGTGTAGTAAGTACAAGCTTCAAGTTTTTATTTCTTGAGATTAATCTCAAGGATTAACCCTTTACCACATTTCTCGGCATCTGAAGCAGACGTTTTTTTAGAAAACATTGTGACAAAAGAAGCCATTGCTTGTAGTAATGAGTAATGACTTCTTTTGACACAATGGTTTCCACTTTGTCAGAGAGAAATAACCCAATTTTCATAAATAAATTGATATATTGTATATTTGCTTTGAATTTGGAAGAGTCCAAAATATGCTTATGAAGCAAAGGGATAAATGAATGTACTATCTGCAGAACGGAGAACGTACTTATTCATTCAGTGAATATTTTCTCATAAAATGTTGTTAATATTATACCAAAATTTAATTTCAATGTTTCATAAAGTAAAAATGTCTTTGAGAAAGTCTGCTATTAATGCTATTAACAATGCCATTAATCATGTTTTATATACATAATTTTAAGTACACATACAGTGCAACCTCTCCAGGGTGACCCTCTCTTGAGCAACAACCATCATTCAACAACAGCATGATTTTTTCCCACTGTATGATATCATTATTAATTTAACCTCTCTAGAGCAACAACCTCTTAACAACAGCATAATTTTGCTTCTCCAAAAGGGTTTTGCTTTGGAGAGGTCACACAGAGTACAGTAATTTTATGACTTATTGTCTGATTAAATAAGAGGTATATCAAGGTTTCTTGTGTTCTTATTTCAGGTTATTGTTGGTAGTATATTTGAAGTTGTTTGGTCGGAATTCAAAGAGGGTGCTTCATTCGGCATTAGTACATTAAGAGCTCTCAGACTCCTCAGAATATTCAAAGTCACAAGGTTTGTTTCCATTTTTATTTTTGTTTGTTTGTTGTTGTTGTTTTGAGTCACTCCAACATCTAGGGTCATATGGTGACTTTTCCAGATTTTAATGGGGAAGAAGTCACCAGGTGTATACACTTTGGTGGAACAAGTGAAGTTCTGTAAGCAGCTTCCTCGCTTGTAAATTTGTTCTGGTCTCTGTGAGATTAAAATTTACAATAGTAATGGACAAATACCATATGAGACCATAACCACTCAACCATGAAAGCCCCTTGTAATGCTGCATACATTACCTGGATGTATCAGTACTGTTATTTTAGTGACAAATATTGTGTATTACCTATTCTATTTTTAGTAATTGGAATTCCCTTTCTATTTTTAGATATTGGGCATCATTACGTAACCTGGTTATCTCTTTGTGTATTATCAATTCTATTTTTAGTAACTGGAATTCCATTTCTATTTTTAGATATTGGGCATCATTATCTTTTTGTGTATTATCTATTCTATTTTTAGTAACTGGAATTCCCTTTCTATTTTTAGATATTGGGCATCATTACGTAACCTGGTTATCTCATTGTTGCATTCCATGAGGTCCATCATCAGTTTATTGTTCCTTCTCTTCTTGTTCATCCTTATATTTGCCTTACTTGGTATGCAGCTCTTCGGTGGAGAGTAAGTAATGCTTATGTCTGGTTTCATTCATTAAAATTATCTTGATCTAAATTTAGTAACAATTCGGATTTCCGTGTTATATCAATTTAATGATCTACTGCCAAATAACTTTATTAACTGATAAAATATGGGGACATAAATTATTAATTGCTGTTTCATTTTTAACAAAAAACACTTTTTGGTTTTCAAGAATGTTTACCTGAAAAGACAAAACCCGCCGTTTTCAGTTAGCTCTTACATTTCACTCCTGTGCACAAAAAAATGTCTAAGGCATTACAATCATATTATTGCTATGTAACAAACAAAGGGTTAAAATAGAACAGCCAAACCATGTTTTATCTTAGAATAATGTATGGATTGATTTCTTGTATGTTTACTTTGGCAATGTGGCGATCATGTCAACTGGCATTATTTGACAATGGTTTTGTGCAAACATATTTGGTTTAAAGTGCCTGAACAGGATACATACGAAAAAATATGCTGACGTCATATTCATTTTCCCTCTTAAATATTTTGCACTAGAAAAATTCCTTGTGACTAAAAGATGACAGATCTGTCTGTTGTATAATACCCACACTGCTTTAATCATAAGATTTCATTATTCAAACAGACTCACATTGTGATAACAAATCATTATGATCGCGTAATTTAAGGCCATGTATTTTGGGAGAAGTTAGACATATTCCTATTACTGCATAAAAAAGCATCATTTTGTATTTTTAATAAACTGCTTTTCTATTGCCAGAATGAATTTTGAAGAGGGCCGACCAGCAAGTCACTTTGATACATTCCCTATAGCTCTACTAACAGTGTTCCAGGTAAGCAATAAAGAGGGTTGAGCCTTTTTTGTTTAGCTTCAATATTGCTCTACTGAAAAAAGTACTTATTTAATTTAATTGTTGTTGACGTTCTTTAAATAATTAAAGGTTTCAGAACTCTACTTGTCACTGAATAAATCAATCATGTGATATTGATTTAATTGCAAAAATTTTTTACAAAAAGAAGACATGGAAATATGGTAGAGCGTACAGTGCAACCTCTCCAAAGTAACACCCTTTATAAAGCACAATTATGTTGTTGCTAGGAGGTTGTTGTTCTAGAACGGTTAAATTAGTATTGAAATCATACAGTGGGTAAATATCATGCTGATGTTCAAGGGGGTTGTTGCTCAAGAGAAGGCCGCTCTGGAGAGGTTGCACTGTAGTTTCAAGAATCTGATTTGATTGTTAGTTGCATCAAATGAAATTATATGTGATACTTTGATTGTTTGCACAATACACCCTGTATATTCACTCAGAAATGTAATATAATTATGCATGAACTCACCGACTGTGAGTTAACGACATTTTTTTCATTTTTTTCTGTTTTATTTATTGAATATTAGCAAAAATATTGCATTAAATGATATTTTCCTGTATTTCAGATATTGACTGGTGAGGACTGGAATGAAGTTATGTACAATGGTATAAGATCGCGGGGTGGTATTGAAGGTTATGGAATGGTGTATTCGTCTTATTTCATCATTCTCGTTGTGTTTGGCAACTGTATCCTTTTGCATAATTTTATTTACATGTATGTATTAAATGATTGCAGGAAGTTTCGATAGTGAATAGAAATTTCAGCTTTCAGAAATCCCTGCAAAAGTATTAATCTTATTTCTTTGGATTAGGAAATAAAAGTTTGTTTCCGGTTACCCGACCGACCCATCTTTACCTGCCGACTCAAAAGTTTTTACAGCATCCAAATCTTAGTGCTATATTGTAATGTTCATAACAGTGTTTTCAATATATGTAAAAAAAAAACGTAAAAGAAAATAATGCCTACCTACCGACCCATATATTTTTGGGCATGTAACCGGAAACAAACCTTTTTTTGTTTAAGCCTTACCTAAATTTTGTGTATTTTCTTTCTATTTGCTGTAAACTATTACAAATATCTCTGCTATGCTTGGAACTTTGCTTGACTGTAAACATCTCATTATTTAAGGCATACAGCTAAGTCAGAGTTTTATGTACTAAAATGTGTGGCTTTATACAGAAGTGGTCCCATTATTAAGGTGAAATATAGACTAAGTATAAAAAATAAGTAGTAGTTGTAATGAGATGTCCTTATAATGATGTGGTCAGTAAAGTAGGTTTTATAGTATTATAATGAATATCAACTTAAAATCAATGCTATCGAACATTGAGGCACACCTTAACAAAGTCCAGATACCCTTCTGAATGTGTTCTTGGCTATCGCTGTTGACAACTTGGCAAATGCTCAAGAACTAACCGCTGATGAAGAGGATTCGGAGGCCGCTCGTGAAGAGGTAATTAATAAATTTAACGAAATTTTATTATATTTTCTTACTTATACATCTCATGTTTACATTTTGGACATCAGTACACTATTGTACTGTAACACACCATGTTCCTAGCTAGTTATATATTCTGTTAAGGACATTAATATAACTTATTTGATAAAAAATAACTAGACCAGATTATATCAGGCTCTTCAACAAATATATGAAAATTAAAAGTTTATATTCTGTATTTTTAATAAACACATGGTTGATGTCTGTGAAATATGTAGATAGCCATATTGGAATTTGATAAAGTTAAAGGTTATAATGTTGTATAATTGTTGCATATCATGTATGCATATATTTACTCCATGCTTTTAAACATGAATCAGAGGCTTCGTTTTAACTTTGCCTGCAACAGAATTCCGAATGTTTCATATAGTTACCACTAATAGTCTGATAATCATAGTATTTGTATGGTCATGTGGTGGCAGGATTCTTTTAGAATCATGTGTACAATCATATATCTTATAATCATGTGGACTGGATTTGTGATTAACAACTGTATATCAGGGTCACATGATGATGTCACTAACAGGTGCTTGTTTGAAGTACAAACATATTAATTGTTATAAATCTTCAACTATTTGATACTTAGATCTTAGAATACTGAAAATCACTTGCTTCAAATATTATTTAGTATTTTATAAGATTTCATTTTTTGACAAAAAAAAAATTAAAATGATATGCTGGAAAATGATAATTTGTCAGCCATTTGACAAACAAAAAAATTTGGATCCATAATTGTTTTTAGAAATGTCCAATTCTATAAAAAGTCATTTTGGGTCTTTTTTTTCATTTTTATCCACATCCTTCGGCAATCCAATGTGTTTTGTTATAAACGTGCACCTGTTTGACGATATCATACTTTATCCATGTTAACGTTACTCCATATCGAACTATTTTTCTCTTAGATAATCAGCATGTTGAACGAATCCGTTTCAATGACTCTGGTAAAGCAATACAAACTAGCCCATGCTACATTAGAAATAATTTTTGCATGTTTCTCGTTGAGTACTCTGTAGAAAAATAGGAGCGTGTAGCCGTATCTATGGCAACACGCCCAATTACTGACGCTTTATACTTTCTACATATTATTTGCAAACAGTATTTTGTGCAAAATTAATGAAATTCAGTGGTAACTCAAATAATTATGATTTTTTGGGATACATTTTTGGTTCAATTTTCTTTGTTTTCGTTTTCACCAAGTTTTTTATTACACGTTTTTCTGTATTGAACTCTATTTCGAACAAGCGCGCAAAGTTTGTCATGCATTGTGATGAAACACGAACATATCACCCCACACACCGTTTATTTCAATGTTAAAATTTACTCTTTATTTTCAACCTTTATTCATCATACCTATGATTCACTGATTATTTAGAAATTTTAGTAAATTTACCGTTTTTAGTTTGGACTTTTGTTTGTATTAATAAATTGATTATTTTTTCTCTATCATTGAACTCTGTGTATATAATATTTACATCCAGGTTGCAATACAGGTGAATCTCTTTTTCACAGATTTTAGGAAATTTATTATTATTTTTTTCATATTTATTTAGCTTGCTCTTTTTCCATTATGACCGATATTTTATATCGCTTTGGTTTGTTTGTTCTCTACAGCATATTTTTACCCTTCTTCTGAAACTTCTGTGACATCAAGTTGTTTCACATTGTAAATTTTTGTGTATTGACACTGTTCACATCTTATCATAATAACTAGAACACACTGATGCAGATGACAGACTGCCGCCCTCTTGAAGTATGACACGCTGTTTGCGTCAATGGGCAAAAAAGTCTCTGGTTTCTGCTAACAACCCTGAAAAAAAAGGGCTGGTAGTTTTTTTTCAAATATTCTTCTAGTTTGGAGACATACTTTACATAAAAAAATGAAAACATCGGCAAGAAAAATAGATCGAGTCTGTAAATTCGAGGGTCTGTAGAAAAAAACAGGGTTGGTTGGGTTTGCAGAAACCAGGAACTTTTTAATGCCTTTAGCAACTTTTCCAAATTTATTTAAAATATAACTGATTCAAACTTTCACCGAGTCTGTAATGTACAGTGGCTTGATGTAAAATTGACAAGCAATAACATTCACTAGACTTTCTTCAGCCTGCCCTTCAACTCGGCGTCCTGTTTGTTTACGTATGCTCTATAATTTTCTGAAAGTCTACAGTACTCTGCCACACAGAATATTTACAACAAAATAAGAAAAGAAATCTAAGAAAGTCTTGTTTCTAAAAAATAGTTGTATCATGTCTAGATGTAGCTATATGTGTCATTATCTCATTCTGATTTTATAAAATAAATGTAATTTGAATACAACGTGATTGGGAAATGTTAGATACCACAGATTTTGAACCTAATTTATTTGTGCCCCACCATGTTGTTATAAAGGCAGAGAACATTGATTACTCTCAGCATAGGTCTTGCTGTTTCTACTGGATTAGTAATTTTAATTAGACTTCTGCACCCAATTGTATAAACATTGGTTAACTTTAACCACTGGGTTAAATCAGAGTTTTGGTTAAAATTTTGGTTAAATGTTCGGTTAGCTGTTGTAGAAAATTTTGTTTAACTTTAACCGAATGTTGTTTTTGTTAAAGCTCAAATAAATCTAACCCAAGTCTAAGATGCTGGTTAGATCTTAACATAAATGGTAACCAGTACCAAAATGGCAGCCCTTTTAAAATGTTTTTTTTATGGTTAGTAAACTAAAATGGTTATATTTAACCTTGGGTTAAATTAACCATTTGGTTAAAGTTAACCAATGTTTATACAATTGGGCACTGGAGGTTTTATGATGTGTAGGTTAAATCAATCACTTATGAAATGGTCCTAAATGAATTCCCAGGTATCAGGTCACAGTGCAACCTCTCCAAAGCAACATCCTTTGGGAGAAGCAAAATAATGCCGTTGTTGAGAGGTTGCCGCTCTAGAGAGGTTTAATTAATATTCAAAACGTACGGTAGGGGGAAATCATGATGTTGTTGAAGGGAGGTTGTCGCTCAAGAGAGGGCCGCTCTGGAAAGGTTGCGCGCCATTTACAAACTGAACATCTTTCTTAGAAAAACTCTAAAATTATTTATCACTATATTCATAAATAAATCAAAATTATAATCTGGGTGGCCATAATCATTCAGACAGTAGCCACAGTATACAAACTTTGTTAAATTTAATGTTCCAGGGCATTTAATACAGAATGTTCATGATCCGTAAAATACTACATGTATGTGTAGTGCTTATTGAATGACTGCCCAACCAAAATTGCTATATCAGCACATTATCATAATTTATTATTAAAATATATAAATCCTAAAATTAGCAATTTTCGAAACAAATTGAGCAAAACAAATTGATTTATCATCTTTTCCACTGTACAATACAGAAAGGTACAGTAAATCACTTTGTAGTGCACTACATCTGAACTGACAATTCTGAAAACCGTAAAATTGAGGAGCCATACCACGTATTAAATTATTGCTGTTTGCTAATAAATTTGGAAAGCGTTGTAAAACTTACTATTGTTTTTCTCTGCATGGATATGGAAAGCTTTTACTTATAATTTTCCTGTCCAAGTTGGTATTGTGAGGTCTACATAGCTTGCTAAAATCAATCCTATCCTACGTATAGTTCTTAGATTGACGTGACGTAACTCTTTTCCTACATTGTAGCATTGTATGATCGTAATCAGAGTTTAGATACAAATGTTTATGTATTTATTTCACTTTATTTTGTTTAGTATATAGAATTATGAAGCCTGTACGAGGGTCATCCATAAAGTTTGTGGACCGCATTGTAAATGAATTCAAATAAGCAACGTTCTATTATGCTCGATAACTTTGTTGTTACGCTTGCAATGACGTCAAAATTCAGCAGCAAACATCATGAATACTTGTTGCAAAGTGAAGTCTAAAATCTTTCTGCACACTCCTGTGCATTTTTCTACAAATCATAGCACAAAGATTTGTATCCGCTTAATTTTACCCATTCAAAGTGCTCCATAGGAGCTGACTGCGGACGCCTTGGTAAATGGTGCCCAGTTACGATGTACAGACAAAAATTGAGTCATTAGATATCAGTTTTGCTATGACAGTTTTTCAAAACCACGGTATTACTATAACCCAAAAAAGTTAGGATGTCCACGAACATTACAGACGACCCTCGTAGTTTGTTTTATTATGTAGTCATTTTAATTCATTTTTGTAGTCACTTAAAACAAATGGGATTTTAACTTAGTGCAATTCTAGTCAACAGTACAAGTCTAGTGTAAAAACAGTTGTGTCTTTTCTTGATAAATCAGGTGGGAACATCTTTAAATCTTTATAAGTCACTGGTTCCACATTTATTATACATTCAGGTGGCCAGAATTCTATCATATGTTAATGGGTACTCAGTGCTCAATCCATTATCATAATTGGCCAACAACAATTTTGAACACCACTTTAAATGCGGGATTTTAAATGTATAATAATAGGTACTGGTAAACGGACTGTGCATTTATAATCCAAAAGATTGATGATTTTTCCCAAATTTGGAAAAAAATCTCCATAAAAAAGAAAGGACACAATTTCGACCAAAATGTTTGAATATTACCATTTAAAGAGTCAGATCTCTAACCGTACCAGCATGTCTATTTGTAATACACTTTTGCAATCTTTTATACATCAAGAAACTATTCTTTACACATTGTTAAATGACTAAATTTCATTCCTATATCACTGATATATTGTAATAAAGAACTGTACAAAACTATTAAGAAATTTCCCTCTGAGTAAAAAGATGGGATTTTACTGATTTGTGGTCTGTCCCAAGATGTGGAATGTAATTCCTGGACTGATATAGTACAAGTCAAATTGGACAAATGTTTTATTTTTTGTTTAAGCCTGAATTCTGTAATACAAATATATCATTATTATTTTATTATAATTTTTGACAAAAAACATGTTTTTCACCTGTAGATTTAGCAATTGCATGTCTGAGAATATTGTATTATATAAATTAAATTATTATTTTTCTCATATTAGCATACATGAAATAGCAATCTTATATTTTTGTTGATAAATTTACACAAACAGTTGATACTTCTGATTTGATATATTTTGTGATCATTGATTGTTCATATTTCTGGTTTTCCGTCTTCCAAAGGGAGATCTCTTGAGTGTTAAAACATCTGTGCCCAATTGTATAAACATTGGTTAACTTTAACCACTGGGTTAAATCAGAGTTTTGGTTAAAATTTTGGTTAAATTGTCAGTTAGCTGTTGTAGAAAGCTTTGTTTAAATTTAACCGAATGTTGTTTTTGTTAAAGCTCAAATAAATCTAACCCAAGTATAAGATGCTGGTTAAATCTTAACATAAACAGTAACCAGTACCAAAATGGCAGCCCTTTTAAAATGTTTGAATGACTTTTTAATGGTTAGTAAACCAAAATGGTTAAATTTAACCTTTGGTTAAATTAACCATTTGGTTAAAGTTAACCAATGTTTATACAATTGGGAGCTGTACAGTATTATGCATATGAAATTTCTTGTTGTTAAATTCTTTTAATAAAACTATGATTAACAATTTCATATGATTCATGATTGTAGAGGTGTTTTTTTTTCACTTTGTTTACACAATTATATGTTTGCAAATGTTTATGTTTATTAATTAATATAAAATCACAGAGTAATTTGTAATTAGTATTATTTATATTATATAATTTATGATATTCTATTACTTGAAAATTATTTTACAAACATGTCTTTCGTGCATTTTAATTTGTTATATACTTGAAATATAAGCCTTTTCTGAGGAAATGAAATATAAGTAAACATATTGTTGACACATATTGTAACTAACTGAACATAATTGAATTACAATTATTATACACGTTTTATTACATATTCCAATGCTTTATGTCTTTATGTATAATGTAATCTAAAATATATTTAAAATATAACATTTTGCTCTTTGATTTAATCAGCGACGGGATGAGATTGGCAAAGCAATGGAGAATCATTTTAGCCCCACCCCAGGAGCTGGTCCCCCAGGGATCAATATATGTCCTCCGTCGCCACAAAATAATGACGAAACAAAGATTGCAAACTTTAACTAGTAAGTTACGAAACTTTTTTTTTCTGTATGGATTTATTTGATGTTGAATTAAATGAATTTTTGTATCAATTAAAATTATTGTTCAACATATGTTTCTTAGGAACAACTATTACTATGAATGTTGCAAACACATGCCGTTGGAGGAACACAAATTTATTTTGAAAGATTGATTTCTCTGTGTTTGATAAAGTGTCGAACCGCCGTAGCTACATTGAGGCACACCATGATGCATGCTTTGGTTAAAACTTTGGCAGGTAATGGGGAAAAATGGCAATTTTTAGTTAAAAAAAGTTCTGGGGGAGCATGCCCCGGACCCTTTAGATTATGGGTCAAATATGGTTTGTTCTATTGTGGTTTAGTGTAAGGTTAAACCTCCGGTTGTGACCATGTAAATATTACGACCACTTTGTTATAACGACTGGTTACTTTTTTGGACCAGCTGTCAATAACTCCCCTATGATTCAACTTAATAATGAGACCACCTCATAAATGGACATATTTTTTGGGTCCCAAAGTTGGTCTCCTTATCGAGGTTTTACTCTATATTTTTATCCATGGATAAAAAGAAAAAAATTGCTTATTACCACATAATGATAAATTACTGGTTTGAAAAGCAGGATTTAATTTTCTGAAGTATTGATGATAAATTCTAGTCACATTGTGGTCTGTCTTGTTATCAGATCACCCATGAATGTGACACCACCTTCCATTAATTTTTACCCCTGTATAAAGACCACTTTTATTGAAAAGCACTCTTTTACTCTCACAGGAGTGACTTCTATAGGCATGTTTGTCTGCATTTACAAAACCTAAAAGTGTAACTTTTCATTCAGTATCGAAACACAACAATCTGTTGTCCAATTTAATCTATTAAAATAAATTATACAGTGAAAACTCTGAAAGCCGGACACACAGAAAACCGGACACACAGAAAACCAGACACTCAGAAAACCGGAATCCTCGGAATACCGAATATTTGAGCTGGTCCCGGTTTTCCTTCTTCTTTTCTAAAGAAACCCCAGAAAACAGAACACTTCAGAAAACAGAATTTTATCTGGTCCCATTGGGGTTCGGTATTCTGAGTTTCCACTGTAAAATCATCTCTCGCATGTTGATGTATGATAATACTTTTTTATTGTATATTGTCTTGTTTCATGTGGACTCTATTTAAATCATGCATGATTTCTGATTTTTCTATTGCTACCTGTATTATGTCTTCATGCTATTTGGCAATGGAAAAAATAAAAACTGTACACTGCAAATACAATTGTAAGAAATGTAACGAAAAAATCTGTCATATCAGAAAATAAAAACACAATCCTATCAACAAGAAGCATAATGTATAGTAAAAAAAACATCATGGACAGAACAGACATAAATCAAACAGAAACGAATTTAGAATTTTTTATTTCACCAATGATTGTGTTTCATACATATATAATGCTGATTTTAACGTAGTACCTCAGACCTTCTGAAAGCTATTTGGAGTGCGAGCTTCTTCACATATGAAATTTTTCTTGGGTTGATGGGAATCAAACTCACGGGGTAAAAGACGAGTGGTTACTGCCATGGTGGCCCCTAATGTATTTTTATGCTCATCATAGATGCAGGCTATTGTTTGCATTGTGTCTTTTATTTACCCATGGCTAACCATATATATGTACGCAAAATCTGATTTATTCTTTAATCACTTTATCACTGGGTTTTACACCATTTTTCAACAAATTTTCAGTTATATATGGCGGCCGGTTCACCTTCACCCAATTGTATAAACATTGGTTAACCCAGAGTTAAATTTAACCATTTTGGTTTACTAACCATATAAAAAATCATTTGAAAATTTAAAAAGGGCTGCCATTTTGGTACTGGTTACCGTTTATGTTAAGATTTAAACAGCATCTTGGACTTGTGTTAGATTTATTTGAGCTTTAACAAAAACATTTGGTTAAACTTAAACAAAATTTTGTACAAGAGCTAACCGACAATTTAACCAAAATTTTAACCCAGTGGTTAAAGTTAACCAATGTTTATACAATCGGGTGCTGACCTGTTTTCCTGGACTGTATACTTACCAGTACTAACTTACCCTTCCACAAGCAGCTGGCAACTCATTATAGCAACCACATACTTTCCAACAAGTTTCAATATTCCCTCTTTATTTTGGTTTGATTATGAGACCACCTTCATATTTAAATGAGTTTTATGTCCAAATGTCTGAACATCAATGTATTTCATTCCAAGATAATGCACGTGATATTAATGATGATGTTGTTGTTGATATTGTTGTTTTTACTGTTGTTTGTAAACATGTTGTTCACATGTTTTTAAGCTTCATCCTAACTGAGACTAGCTTTCAATTACAGTATATCTTTCAGTAACAATAAGTCGGACACAAAGCTTAGTCAGAACAACTTGAAAGATAACCTCAGCAAAGAGCTGACACTCTCCAAACGTGGCAAGGATAAAGACAATGGTATCATTTATTTAACCCTGTTCTGTTTTCTGTCATCAACAGTTCTGTTACAGCACTATCTCTTTGTTTTATATGCTGTTGTTGTTATTTCTGTATCATTTTAACCCTTTGCCTCAAAAGCATATTTTGACTCTTCCAAATTCAAAGCTTAAATATACAAAACATCGATTTATCTAAGAAAATTGGGCTATTTCTCTCTGACAGAGAGGAAAACATTTTGTCAAAAGAAGCCATAACTCATTACATGCAATGGCTTCTTTAAAATGCCATGTACAATGTTCTCAAACGTCATCTGCTGCAGATGCTGGGAAATGTGGTATTATGAGGTAAAGGGTAAATACAGTAAAGCTTTATTACCTCAGGGAGTCAATGAGAGAAACAAAATATTTGATACAAACTTGCTTGTAATTACAATTCATGTGCACATTAATGTTGCAATATACTTACAGAAAATCTATTCTCTGATGTCCGAGATGAACATACTCGTATATTGATTGTGAAATAAAGTTGTCATACCAGACATGATGTTTTCATTACGTACAATATCAATAAATAATGAAGTTTTACTGAATTTCATTATCTTGTTTTTAACTTTGTGCTTTTACTCCTCAAAAATAGTATTGAACACAAGACTGACAGTGTTCTAATTATATTTGTTTAATTTATTTATTATATTTATATATACTTCAACTCATATGGTATTACTTACGTATCTTCAGTGTTTTCCCTAAGATTTTTGACCCGAGGGTCCCCGGGACTCCCATCTCTAACATCTTATGGGTCCCTTCGGATTTTTGGGGGTCCCACACAGAAAATGCCAAGGTCATATTAACATTGAAATAAAGAATGGTTTGGTCTTGTTGGCAATAATTATTTCACTATATCCAATACCTGACAATATCTGTGTTCACTTTATTATATTGTTTTACCATATTTAATTGAAGATTTTCTTCCTCTATCAAACTTGCATTCATTATAATCCAATTAACACTTTGCTTCATAAGCATATTTTGGACTCTTCCGAATTCAAAGCTAATGTACAAAATATTAATTTATTTAAGAAAATTTGGTTATTTCTCCTGGACAGGGTGGAAAACATTGTGGCAAAAGAAATGATTACTCATTACAAGCTATGACTTCTTTTGCCACAATGTTTTCAAAAGCCGTCTGCTTCAGATGTGGAGGGATGGGGTATTATGAGGCAAAGCGTTAAATATCTTTAGCATAAAAATGATTTAATGTTCTGTTTCCTGAATATCAATCAACTATGATTATTTTATCTGTAATGTTATTTCCTGATGTAAGTGCATACTGCAGAATTTGGAAGTTGACTTGTCCACAATAATTTACTTTGATGATTAATTACTAAATGTTTAATCTGATCCTGAGTTATTGAACAATGACAATAAAACTTTGGTCACACAAAAGATTTCTAAGTGAATTAAATTATTTGTACCTATCCAGTGACAGGGTGTGGCCAAAATTTATATTTAACATCATAATTCTACTAGGCTTGCAGAATGACAGTACGTTATGATTCGGATCTTTATTTTTCCATGAAGGAAAGTCTAGGAATCAAGGAAAATCTGATTATATTTTATTATAAAAATAGATCATGGCTTAATTTTCATAAAAAGATGAGTCCATCAACCTCTTGATTTATCGATCATTCTTTCATGCCTTATTGTGCCTGTATGAGGCTAATCATGTGATGACTTGAAATGAATAAAATCATTTGTATTAATCAATTTCATTTATACTGACTTTATTTTCTACCCCATTTCTTTAACAGAATCAACACGGAGTAGCAGTGTGGATCTACCCAGACAAAACACCAACAATAGCCAGGATGAACAGGGCTCTGGTCAGCCCAAACCTATGTTACCATATAGCTCCATGTTCATTTTTGGACCAACAAACCCGTAAGTCTTCATTTTAATGTCTTTGAAACATTCTGTGTGTGCATATTTTGTATCTGTATTTACATATTTATAAGGATGATGTTTGTATCAACATAATTAATGATACAACGTTCCTGGGTTACTTATTACTACGTGCAATGTTTTTACATTGGAAGGGAACACTGCCATTGGAAGTGGTACAGACTGAGAGAACAAAGATAAGAAAGAAATCCTAACAAAAACTCCAAAGCAACACTCATTCTTCACCTTCCCAAAATATTACCTTTCTTGAAACTCACAACCCACTTTAGGACAATATAGTCTGAAATCTTGTCAGATACAACAATCATTTGTCTGTGGATATAAGTGTACAGAACCCAGAAAAATATTCATTCTCCTGTTCTTGATTAATGTAATAGCCACAAAGTCATATATAACAATAAACGATTTATATTTTTGATATGTCTTTGTTAGAAAAGTATTTTTACTTTTTTCATCCTGCATTTTCAGGGTCCGACGGTTCTGCCACTTTGTCGTCAATCTTCGATACTTCGATTTGTTCATCATGATTGTCATCAGTGCTAGCAGTATTGCTTTAGCTGCGGAAGATCCGGTCAATGAACTTTCTGACCGCAATAAAATCCTCAACTACTTTGATTATGTCTTCACCGGTGTCTTCACGATTGAACTCATCCTTAAGGTAATAATAAGGAAACTTGTAGCCCAGAATTACCAGACTTTCCCACTATGACTTTGAAAGTATTTCTTATACAGCAGTTTAATAAGCTGACTTAATTCTATTTTATTACATAATGTCTGTGTGAGCCCATCTTCTGGTGTATTCCTTATGGTTCTTTCTTTGTTTTGAATGAGTATGAACACTTGTATCTAATTATACGAGTACCACAGATTACTGTGATGTCATATGTGAAACTACAGTGAAACCTCTCTAGACCAGCCAAGCCCGGGACCAGGTCATTTGACCGGTCTAGAGGGGATGCCACTTTAGAGGGTTTTTTGAATTATGTAGTAATGAAGTCGGGACCAGAACATTTTGTGGGGTAACTAGTTTACAGAGAAACCAGTTAAGACCATAGTTAGGAGGGTTTTCACTGTACCGCTTTGTTTTACATTTCTTTTCACAGATAATAGATCTAGGTATAATACTTCATCCACGAGCTTACTGTCGAGATCCGTGGAACATTCTAGACGCCACAGTAGTCATCTGCGCCCTCGTTGCCTTTTTCTTCACGTGAGTAGAATTTGCCAGCGTCAGTTATATTGACATATTCATGAGCAGTTCTCGTCATATGGTCAAATTACTCAGACAAATGTGGTTAACTTTTAGGCGTAATAAGTAAATAAGTTAGAAGATCATTTATTTTGACCATTTATGTTGAAGATTTAAAATTTACTGTTAAATTATTACAATCTGTTCACAGAGTATAAATTTACGAACAAAGTTTGAATTATTGACCTTTTATAGTTTCTGTATTTCATAAATGCAAATTACAATGGCTTCAACTGAAGTGGACTAAATACATGATTCTTTCTTAAAAGTAGATCGAGGCTAAAAAATTATTGTGATATAGTTTGAATTTTAATAAATTTGGTGTGAAAAATCAAACGTTCGTCCATTGTTATAAGCATTATTATTGAACACTAATTCGCTTTAATTGTTGGTAACTTGATCAGGTACGAAACTGCTCACTTAGTGCGGACGTTAAACCAGGAGCTTATTTTTGTCAAATGTTTATATTGTACAATATGATGTTTTACATGTAAGGTCGGAGCTGGTTGTTGTATATAAATGTTTGATAAGATATTTTGAGTCTATTTTAGTATTTTATTCTTTTTATTCTTTGAATTTAAATTACGTCATCAGTATTTCTTAAACATTGTTTTTAGATTCGCTCTTTGACTTAATTTTTAGCTTTTATTATTGTGAATTATATGTTTTCAAATTGATAACCACGTGTCCATCCATGCACTTAACAACATCCCTTAATAACAACCATGACTAAAATGTCAGCCATTTTTGTTTTCGTTTTTAATTTTGCGTTATGTTTAAAGTGTATCTGTGACCCTTTAAAACAGGTGTGCAAATGACGCATTCATTTTATTTATTTATAATTATTTTATATCCAAGAAATGTTAGTAATTTGGAATTTTGTTGCATTGCAAATTTGGATTATATAGTGAGTGCTATTGAAATAACCGCATTAGTATCTTAAACATTGTGAATACAGCACTGATCATTAAATTTTAGAATTCATAAAAATAGATGTGGTTGTGTGACAGATTTCTACACATCATTTAATTTTATAAAATTTTGATTTTTTAAGAATTTCAGCGAGGTAAACATTTGAAACATTAATAGAAATGCAATCTAATGAGTTGTTTGTTATCAGAAGTTTAATTCTAATGAAAATATTACAACAATTATCAAAATTATCCGTGATAACAAACAACTTTGAGCCTTCATAGTTTAGTTATACAACATGACCCCGCCCCTTCCCCGCCCAATCAGTATCACACAACAAAACCATATATATCTCTAGCTTTCTAACATATATATATATAAGCCTTTTTCTTTTTATCAAGTTATATTCATGCATTTTTTCCTGAACTCTTTCATTAATTTTATAATATAATTATTTTTCCTGGATTTGTTATAGGATAGGGGAAAAGTAGGTTATATTGTTTGCAAAGTTATTTTACAACCACTTTACATGAGTTGATACATAGACAACACTTTTCTTAGAGATTAGTACACAAATCTTGGTGATGTCATTAGATAATGTGTTTTGGGTATGGTCTAGATGTTTTTTTCTAAATTGTTATCTTATCAGATATGTAGCTAGAATGTTTACGACTAGTTTTTTAACTTGGGCACAAAAGCTGCTGGCGAGACTAGAATGTATTGCATTATTGTTTTTAATACTTGTCTATTGATTTACAAACCTCGTTGTTTGGGATTGTAACCATTTAGCGCAATTAGTAGAGTATATTTATAACTTGGAATTGTAAGTTCAGACTGTCGGCACTTGCGGAGAACGGGGTTAGTTCTGGTATAGAATCCAGGAAAACTGGTTTACACCTGCACGAAATGATGTAATCCTAAAAATACAATAAATATTTCTTTGTTTTGATGTTGTTTTTTTTTTCATTAAAATATTAAAATCAATTTGATTGTTCAATAATTTAATTATGCAAAGAACATGTCAAAGACGAGCAGTTTGACAATTGATTTAAATTATTAAGCTTATTGTTGGCATGGTTTGCACAGCATTTTCAATTCATAGATTTAATATCATTGTTACAAATGTTTCGATGTGATCCTTTTATTGAACTGAATGAATTTATTTGACTGAAATTTTAAATCAAAATTATGTCAGACTTTTGTAAAATAGTTGGATTTAATACAGCCAGCTTACAGATTTCAGTTTTTGAGATTTGAATTAAGTACAAAGTTTTCAAAATTGGATTTAATTTTGAATTAAAGTGTACTTATTTTTCTACTATCATTAAATCTTAGTTGCCAAAATTTAATTCTATATATGTTACTATGGTAATGAGGTGGCACTCAATCGGCCTATTTCGTATTTTATATAATACTCTTAACCTTGATATATTATTCTTTCCTTGTAGCTCCTCACATGTGTAAGAAGTCACTGGATAAATATTATACATATATATATATATGAATAATTATCACATTTAACATGTTGCATTACCTTATGTCATAAATTATAAATTTGTTTTCATCTGAACATATGGGCAAGAGAATGAGCTACCAGAAGACAGCATGAGCAGTATGCTGTGATAAGTTTAAATAAAACTAAAGTGATCACATTCCTGCCCCGTTTTAAACCTTTGCATTATAATACTGCATTTCCCGCATCTGAGGCAGACAACTTTTGAAAACATTATATGGTAAAAGAAGCCATGGCTTGTAATGAGTAATGGCTTCTTTTGTCGCAATTCTTTCCTCTCTGTCAGAGAGAAATAATCCAATTTTCTTAAATCAGTTGATGTTTTGTATATTTGCTTTGAATTTGGAAGAAATTCAAAATATGCTTATGAGGTAAAATATGCTACAACATTTTAAGGGAGTTCAAGGTCTGTTGAAGAAAATATGTGTCGTTAAAATATGACTGACAAGAAGGTCATTGACTGGATTTTAGAGTATTTTGAGGTTTTGAAATGTAAGATCACTTAATCTGTTTATGCTCTGGACTTAATCATGCAGAGGGGACTCTGTGGTTAAGTGGTTAGAGTTTTTTCTGACTATATTGATCACTAGGCTCTTATCATTATGTGTTTGAAACCCACTTGGGGCCAAGTTTCACATATGATGATGCTATCCAACTAGCTCTAATATGGAAGGTCAATGACTCTACCCAGGTGTAAGCCTAAAGTCTTCCTTGACTGGTTAAACTCCGAAATTCATCAAATGACCCTGGTTGTTTAGGTAACATTATCCTCTTGAGAAAAGAAGGATTATGTTACTGAATTAAGTTTTTTATGAATATGCCTCGTGTTTGATATTTGAAGGGTATTCAGGTTTCACATGAACTGTACTGTGTCATCTGGTGTCTGCTGTATTGCCATATGTACATGTGAAAAAAATGCTAACAAATCACATTGCTTGAGTTTGATTGTTTTTATCGAATGTCTATATATGTTACATACTATTATTTTTTTGGGGTATTGTATTTTTTAATAATGATTCAAAAACTAAGTTTCAGGCACTGGATTTATTTCATGTTATCATAATTCACAAATACATTTGTTTTTTTTTATTGTTTAAGTATCCTAACCTGTTATTGTGTATAACATTATATTGTGTGCTGTTTATTAATATCCAAAAATTTACTACTAACATGAATAACGTATTCCTTAAACGTGTTTATCTTGTATTATTCTTAAATATATGCTCCCCGTGTGACATTAAGTAACTTCGAATTTGTATGCATGACTGATGATATATCATATCCCAAGTCTATTAGATATGCCCTCCATTAATGATAAAAAAATGTGTTAAAAAATGAACAAGTGATTATAATTTGAATGAAGTTTTTAATTTGTCTCGTTTACTAGTTCCATAATTTATTTTTTATGCAGGATTGGATGTTTCTGTTTGGTTTTGAAAGTTTAATTATTACGATGATTTTATGCATTCATTTATTGTTTATTTATTAAAATGCATTGTGTTTATGTTTACTTCAAGAACCTAATTCAATGCAATTTGAAATATTGAAGAAAAACAGTTTGATTATTGTTTATACTTGTGAATAAATACTGATTTATTGAAATATTGACATTACATTCGAATCAGACAAAAAATAATAATTACTTAATTGTTTACTTAACTGATTGCTTAATTGATTAATTAATTGATTAATTAATTAATTAATATATTAATGATTTATTAATTGAATAATTAAGATGGGCTATGAAACCTGTTTGCATGCTATCCCTGCTGTCTCCTGTTAGTATGATGGTAGTTCACTGTCCTATTCTTAAGCAAGCTAATTATTCATAAGTTTGAACTTGGACTGATTCTTAAAAATATGTGTCTGTCAATATCATACTTGTAACATTCATGATTCACTTTTTGATCTGTCTGTAAGTTAAGAAAACGATATGCTTAAGACATTCTGTTTGTGTTTGATCTTAAATAAAAATATACAAATATATCTTCGATACTTTTATGCATTCTGTGAAATCTTGCTCAAATACTTATTCTATAAAATGATTATGATCTCATCAGAGTACATACATTCGCAGATTACAAAAAGCTTGCATTGGTATTGTGAGAGATTGTTAAAAGTGATCTAAAACTACTAATGTAATGATGGATGTTTCAGTTAAATTTCAAACTTATGACTTAAGCCAGACTTATTATTTTTATAATAATGGACACAGGACATCGCTTTGTTTGGATATACGTTAAAATGTGTTTAATTTCTCAGTTGGAGCTCCATTCTTTATGTTTACTTCGTTTAGCAAATCAAATGTACTTAGGTAAGTTTGTTCAGTGTAATATCATATATGGTACATGCGTGCCACTGAGGCAATGGTCTGTAAATTAGCGAAGCCACATTGTATTGTATGCCTAACGTAAAACATCAGCAATCATTAATTCCAGATCATTAAAACGTTTAATATGGCAGAAAAATAAACACCAGGTTTCCATTAACGTCCGAAACAGTAGACGGTCAAACGAATTTCTTCAAGTTTGGCAATAACATTCTAGAAAGACAATAGGGTCAGCAGAAAAAGATACGGTCAACAGAATAAGAAAAGGTTGATCGGATAAGTGGAAACTGGGAACTATTTTATGCCTAATTAAACCAAAAATGAATTGTGATTATATTTCATCTTTTTCTATGTCCACATTATAAAAAGCCACACATACAATACACTGACGATAGACTATTGTAAACTTTTTTCAACATTTTGGTTGAGAAAACACCACATTTAAAATTTTACAACATTTTTATATACCCAAAAACACTCTTCTAGCAATCAATAAAGATGCTGAATCAGCACTTATTTTAACATATTAGTAGAGCATGTACCATGTAGGATATCTTTGATTGTATTCGCAAATAGATATAACTGCACCATTGTGATCCACCATATATTGCATTGATCTGAAATATAGGAAGAAACAAAATTCATGTTGGCGATTTTTTGTCCCTGAGTTTGTCAAACAATGAATTTGATTTTTCCTGCCCTGCATCAACTTGGATTGCTCCATTAGTATAAATGTTTCATCTGATGTCAGTTGTGTTTTTTTTTCATCTTTTTTTACACATTATAAATATTGTTATGCTCAATGCTAATGATAATTATACTAGTAGAGGTATCTAAGATATAACATAGATTTTGGAAATGAATAAAAAAATTATAAAAATGAAAATAATGTTCAAAGACTGAATTCAAAATGGATATTTCTGAATCATGTCTGAATGGTTGAGTTTTGTCATATACCCATTTCTGGAGTATCATATATTGCCTGGCCTTAACCAAAGATAATACTAATTACTTTATATGAAAGCCTTAGAAATGAATTAAAATTAAAGAGCCAATAATTTCTATTGATAAATGACATAATTTTTCATCTTTCATAAAATACAGTAAAACCTTCAATAGTGACCATCTCAATATTAAGACCACTTTGTTATAATGACCACTTATTTTGGTCCAAATTTCAATAACTTCCCTATAATTCAACTCATTAATGAGACCACCTCTTTATTACGACTGATTTTTCGGGTCCCAAATGTGATCTCATTATTGAGGTTTTATTGTAGGAACTGTTCAGTTTTGTGTTATCCGCAGTTATGTTAATATTCATTTCTTATGGACGTAAGCATTAGTCATTTTTCCCTGTAGTTGATGTCAATGCCGTGTGATTATTATCTTTCGATTGTTATTTTACTGCTGAGAAATGTGTTGTTATGATTACAGTATTATAGTTATTTTAGAATGATCTATGCTGACTATTTATTGTAAATCTAGCAGTGTATTCTTTTTTTATTTTTTTATTGATATTTGATTGTAGTTTTTCAGATTTCTCCTTATTGCCAATGTCTTGTTTCAGAGTGATATATGAACTGTGACCCCTAGCTGACCCCTATTTTGATGATCCTGTTAATAGCTTTTTATTATATATTTTGTCTAGTGAAATAAGGTACCATTCCCGGATGCTGTAATCATGGTCAAGATGTCTGCTTCTCCGTTTTGAGCAAAAATGATCATAATATTTTCTCAGTGTTTAGTTAAAATAATTCGTACGTTTTGGAAGTTTTTATATTTTGCAGACGGATTCATTACATAAATTATTTCTGGGTCGGTTTTCGTGTTATTCCTTCCTTCTTATTACCAGTCAGTCTAACCGATAAAAATAGAAATGTTTTAACGTTTTCATATGCATCAGTGCAAACTCACATTTTGTAACATTAATACTCTCAAGAAAGTTCAAGTAAGGATATAAGATCTGGGAAAATGTTACCAAGATTTTTATTGCATGCTTTTTATACTTAAATACACACAGACGGACACACACATTCACACACTGTATATATGTATAACAAAATGTTCTTTTGTATCAGACTAGCAACTCAAACATTTTGCATGACTTTCTATGCATATAAAAAAATTAAAATTCACCATTTTGTCTCAAGTTGCCAATAAATGACATTTTACAATACAAATCATTTTAGACAAATAAATATGAGCAAAAATAGTATAATTTTCCCTTTTTAAAGACAATACAAAATATTAATTACTTTTCCTTTACTAGTATTACAGTATTCATTCATACCTTGTAGGTAACATGTTGCTTTAACATTGATAGAGATAATACTTATAACGTTAGTTTTATGCATAATCTTAGAACTGAATTTTTAACCGTTTCAGTGACAGCGCAGGGAAAAACCTGAACACGATTAAGTCACTGCGAGTGCTTAGAGTTTTGCGACCCCTTAAAACGATCAACAGAGTTCCAAAATTAAAAGTAAGAATTTTGTCAATGACTTCTTTTAAAGTTTTATTTCATATAAGGCATTCATTCTTAATACTTCAGTCATGTACAGTAGGCAGTTGTTGACTGACTCACTAAAATTAAGTACAAATTAACAGAAAATGGAACTGTTGTAATAAAATATGATATTGTGTTCATTATTTACCATTTTGGGGATATGGGGAGGGTCGGCAGCCATTTTTTCTCGCACTTTATAGTATAATGTACACATAATGATGCAATTTGTAATTCAACAAAAATGTGAATGTTTCTGTGAATGTTCTATCTTCATTTGGGCTGCAACCATGGTCCAGTGGTTGGTGCACTGGACTTGTAATGGGGCAATCTGGGTTCAAATCCCAGTACTGCAGGTCGCACCCTTTTATGGAAATTTGACAAAAATGTACATTTGTGGAGAAGTTGTCAGCTCCTTGTGGAAGGGTAAGTTAGTATGTACAGGTTAGTATATAATCCAGGAAAACTAGTTAGGTGAACTGGCTGCTGTATATAAGTGAAAAATTGTTGAAAAGCATTAAACCCAGCGAAAAATAATCTTCATTTATTTTTTTCCTAGGCTGTGTTTGATTGTGTGGTGAATTCCCTAAAGAATGTATTGAACATTCTTATTGTGTACATGCTGTTCACTTTTATATTCGCTGTGATTGCTGTGCAATTGTTCAAGGGTAAATTCTTCTATTGCTCTGATGAATCCAAGGAGACGAGTGAAGAATGCAAGTAAGTTACCATGGAAACCTGTTTTGTAGTTACCATGGAAACCTGTTTTTGTAGTTGCAATATTTACTGAGTCATGTTCTTGTACCTGTTTTAATGATTAAGAATGAGCTGCTATATTTTCTTCATTGAAAACAGATCGAAAAATAGATTGTACAGAATTGTTAAATTTAAAAAAAAATAAAAAAATCAGATTCACCTGTATGTAATAAATAAACAAATAAATAAATAAATAATTACATAAATTTCTTATCAAGTACACACCTCCTGAATACCCACAACGCTCAAGTTTGAGAATTTGTCACTAATGATAAATGCTTAAATGAATTAACCATAAATATATCCAGTGTTTCCTCGAAACTATATACTCCAGGGGTTTTTTACCATACAAATAATAGGTATTAGTAAACGTTGGTTTTGTTTTCCATTTTAGGGGCAAGTACTTTTCCTATGACGCGGGCCCAGACTCACCTAAGCCGGAAAACAGAGAGTGGAATCGCCAGGACTTCCACTATGATAACGTGTTCCATGCTATGCTGACATTGTTTACAGTTACAACCGGGGAAGGTTGGCCAGCGTAAGTATTCAGGCTTCCATGTGTTACAAATTGTCTAAATTTGTTGTATTTGCAGGGTTGCCTAACATGACGATGAATTTCATTGTAAATTGAAAATTGCACGATGCAGAATAAACTGATTGTTTAATTGAAGCATTTCACAAATTCTGTTGGTTTTGTTTTACAAAATCTATAACTGTTTTTCCAATTTGAATGTCGATAATTGTTTATGTAAAATAATGCTGACATTTGTTAGATGATTTTTATAATCTAAACCTCCATTTTTAAGCCTTGCAGGTTGTTCCTGCGAAAAATTCTCTAATTTTATATACCGAGTTAGTATTTCATGTTAGGTTTCCAAATAAAGTGCTCTTAAATAAAAAAATGAATCAATAAAAAGTGGAGACTTTTTTCACAGAGGCTGGCTCTCTAGATGATTTAATTTTTTTTCAGCGTTTTGAAGAATTCAATGGATTCTACGTTCGTCGACAAGGGACCGAGACCCAATTATCATATGGAGATGGCTGTGTTTTATGTCGTGTTTTTCATTGTGTTTCCATTTTTCTTTGTGAATATATTTGTTGCTCTGATTATCATTACATTCCAAGAGCAAGGTGAAAGTGACCTTGGGGACCAAGATTTAGATAAAAACCAAGTAAGAATATTTTGATTAACTCTAACGATGTGCAAGTTATCATCGTCGCAATAGTTCAGAGGTTTCTAGATTCATATGAGGACTTAACTTACACAATGTTTGAATTGCTTTTATTGACAAAATATCTCCTCACTACATTTTTTGTATTAAACTCATTAGATTGATGGTGAAAAAGGTTTTTCTTTTAATCGGCGTCTTCTGTCGATTTTCTAATTTTTAATGATGGAGGAAGAACCCAGGCGTACACCAGGGTAGAACCACCGACCTTTGTAAGCTAACTTGGAATATTCCTAAATAGCGGAAATTTTCTTGAGTCGGGTGGTGTTTGAACTCACAGTTTTGAGGGGTTAGGAATACTAGTCTGCTGTATCAACTTGCTGTAAAATTTGGTAGAGAAGAAAAATTTGATCTTTGTTGTTTTTATGGCAAGTTAATAAAAATGAGTGTCCTTTTATTTCAGAAACAATGTATAGACTTCACGATAAATGCCAAGCCTTTATGTAGATTTATGCCTAAAAATAAAGGATCTTTTAAGTATCGAGTCTGGAAACTTGTAGTGTCACCTAAATTTGAATATTTAGTTATGACACTAATCGCTCTAAATACAGTGGTGCTAATGATGAAGGTACGTGTATTTTTTTTTGCTTTTATTAATAAAAAATAATTGATTGATGAATAATTTACAATTGCAAAATGTGGCAAAAATATGTAAAGATGTTAAATGAAACAGTACATTAAAATTATTTTGCATTCAAATTTTGATGGGCGATAAATTATGTTAGGGATATCAATTATTAAGGCAAATATGTTCATTTCGATGTATTGGTTAAATTTGTATATGGTATATTCTGTCTGGTTTAATATTGTTCGTGTATAACCATTGTAGTATGAATGTAAACAGAATGCTTATATTCAACTGAAATTATTTTATGTAAATGATTTTCATGAAAACGTGTGCAAGTTACAATATTATAACACAATTGTATGGTCGGTCTGAGTGGATATATTACAACGATGGATATTTAGTATCATATATAATACATAAATCGGAAACTATGTCCCACAAATACCCATTTTGCACTTTCATAGCATGACCATGCAAAACAACTCATATTGGGTCAGTTGAACGTGTCACATTGTCGTCATGGTATACTTATAATATGCTCAGTGTAAGATTACCCACATCACAATAGTTATAACATGCTCAGTGTAAGATTACCCACATCACAAGTTGATTGACCTCCAGTTAACTAAGTGACAACAAAATTATAGACGTTTTATTGACCAATTTAAGAAGACAATAGACCATTCCTGTCAGATTGATTTGGTTTCTAGAATTATTGTATTTTTATTGGATTATTAATGAATTAAAATCATTTGTCTGTTTGCCCGGTCTTTGATTGTGTTAGGTTAGAAGAATTGAGAACTTATGCCCGAGTGATATTGCTGGCTAGTAATTATATTCAATAGGTGTGTTTTGATGTCTTGATGCTTCATGAAGCTGAACGTAGAAAACGGCAACATAGTCTGATCTAATGGGTTAAATGTTCTCTTTTGGGCCAGCCATAAGGTTCTATGTCTCTTCACAACGATCAATATTATTTCCTTTTTGAGCATTTTTCATCTACAAGTTGGCATTGTTGTTAAAATGTGCATTATTTTGTAAATTGGGCCCACATGACTAGTTCAAACACTGCAAACCGTTCCAAGGTGGTACCCTGAGTGAGACCGTGTTTTGTCCTACATTATTGTACAGTCCTGTGTGTTGGGTGTGTTTTGGGCTGGTTAATCATGGGGAGGTTAGTATTTTTTTGCGTGTGATTCCTTGTACATAAACCTTAAAGTGCAAACTGGATGTCAATCAGTTGAACATTTTAACAGCACCCATGTGATGTTTCTTTTATTTATGTTTACTTCATTGTAGGTGCCCCAAATGGATCTATTGTGATTTTAAATGTTAACAACTTTAACTTGTATATAATTTTTTGACCATTAATGAAATGAAAAAGAAGACGATGTATTTTTCTTATTTAAATCAGTCATGTTTATATTATTCCTTGTTAAGATGTTAATGATGAAAAGATTTGTTTTTAATGAAATAAAAGTTGCTTAGTCCAAGCTTAAACTTTCATCAGCTTAATGTAATTGTTATGTAAAGTATAACTAATTTCATTGTGTTCTTCTAGTCTTTATCCGTGGTTTCGTTTCTAAAGCGTAATGACATTTAATGCGACTGTTCAGTGTGGATGACATATATTTTCTAAATGGTCACCTGGATAGTGTTTTAGAAACATCCAAATTGCTTTTCCAAAATTGTCATGAGTTCATTTGATTGTTCCATGAACATATTTATCCTAAATGCTAGATTTTTTTCAAAACATTATCAGGTGTCTCACACATAGAAAATTACTTATATATAACTATATATAAGATATTATATATCGATTTGAACTTTCAGGTTATTTTACGATAATTGCAGATAGATAGGTCCAATATGCTGGTATTTTGTCCATCTGTGACAAGACTCATCACAATAAAATTATGATAAGTCATGCCTACTTGTACATCAAGCCTTCTTGTTTCTCTGAATTGCATTCGTTTATTTAAACACTAGTTTGTCTTTGAATATAAATTAGTGATTGAATATGACTGTATTGGATCAGACCAAATAAAGAATGGTCTGTGCAATAGACGACCAATTAGGAAATATGTGGAGTTCAATAATCTCTAAACGTTCTATGACAAAATTTAAATTTACAGGTTCATAATGCAAAAACGACTTTGTTCAATGTAAGGTTGCTAGTTTTTCCCCACATTTACACATTTATTATGTTTCTACTTGTATAGTAGGGAGAATGTATAACGAGATATTATGATTTTTGTTGCTTCTTTGTCATTTATTGGTAATCTAGTACAATTTATGGAAATTTCTTATGAATATATCAACATTTTTGTACCGCAGTTTTTTTCCGTATGTTAAACGATGTAGATATCATTATTTATTTTACATACAACATCCCATATAATTAATTCACCTTAATTAGTCATATGTTGGTTGTAATCAAGAATTGACTTCCCGTGTTTTCATAACTAAAACTTTATTCGTGAAATTTATGTATTTTTGAATCATTTTGTTATTGCCAGATCTAAAATTCTTTTGAAAAAATAGTGTCTACATTTAGGGGAAAATTTATCAAGTAATCGTTGTTTGAATGCATATGTGTTCTTAGTTTACGTCAATTATTACCTAAGTAGCTAATTTTTAGATCATCAGTCAGATATACTGTATATATCTCGCTAACTCAGCAATAGTTTGATAAGTTCCCGCCAAATCTTATGTTTTAGCTTCATTTTAGCTTTCACATTCACATGTCAGACTATTATCGACATCCCATGTGCAGAAAATGCATAATTATGCAGGTCCGTTCCTTACAACCAAAGCATCGGAAATGCCATCATTACGTCCCTGTATCAATTATGACTTGTATTTTGTATATATAATTCTATCAGCATAGTCTTTATGTAGGAGGTATGAGCAGCCACTATTTCACATAAAAGTATGTGATCTGTTTTGTAAGACGTCATCAATTGTGATAAAATCTTGGTTTACATCGCTTTGATTACCATGTAGAACTTTTGCTGGCTGAGTAGAGTTGGGTGATTTTACTTTTGTGACATTTTCTGAATTGTTTTTAACACCTATTTCATCTGATATAAAGTCAATAGATTTTAGACATATAAGTGTGGACATGTTTCTATGATTTTATACTCTTCTAGTTTAATAAATTCACGGCACTCAATCTTCTCGAGAATGTTAATGTCAGTGTCCATTTTCCATCAAAACTCTGATATATGTGGAGTAGTTAAGAATTCTAAAAACAAAAACCTAGCACCACTTGGTAAATGTGGAAAGCTGACTGCCGTGAAAAAACGAAAATTTTAAATATTTTGCGTTATCTTTGAACTAACTAACAATATGCTTGTATTGGTAAACTTAATGTATTAATAATGTAAATTGTATCTTTATAGTTCGACAATCAGCCGAGCAGTTATACAAACATCCTAAAATATATAAATATGGGATTCACCATTTCATTTACCATTGAATGTGTCTTAAAATTATTGGGGTTTGGACGGGTAAGGAAAAGTTGACATCTAATATTTGCCCATGATACTTCACTCACATTTTTACACTGGTTTCAAGAATGATTTTTGTTTATTCGTGCATACTAATTGGTCACATATTTTATATATACTATATATAGTTACGCACGATAAAAGTAATTAGCCTACTTTGATGAATATGTGACGGAACATTTTAGATCATGGATTAAATATACTGTTTGGATTTAAGTAAAAGAAATAAAAATTGAATATGTGGTTTTGAAAAAAATCCAACTTTTTAACAGGTAAGAAATCAAAGTAGGCTCTTGTATTGTCAGCTGAAAAGAACCATTGGACATTGAGATGGAATTGTTTATGTTTGGTAAATCAACAAAGACATTTGAAACAAGCGCAAACTCTTAAGCAGGTACATCCCAAATCTCCAATGGACATTTTCAACTGGCAAAAGATGTATTGAATGAAAACTTGACCGAGATATTGCAATGAGCCATCTTATTAATTTATAAACTAATTTTGCCTAAATAGCACTTTAAAAAAATCTAAGATTTATGCAGTACTCAAAAACTGAAATCTATGATTTGTTGCTCCACTTTTTGATCTGAAAATCTACTTGTAACAGTAATTCATTTGGCACTTACTAAAGTTTTTTCTAGTGAGATGTGTCCATGCATTTTATGTCGGTCAAATGTTTTTTTTATCATGTTCCGTTTTTGAAAACCTGTTTATGGTTTTGTTGTTTGCATTAATTGCTTGTGATCGCGAATGAGGAGTGTTTTTTCTAATTGTTTTAGCATAACATTGTGGAGCATATGAACTTATGTGTACCATAAATTCTCTTTGCCTGCTTGTATAAAAGCTTCTATGGTTTATTCCGCGTTCATTTTTTCATAAACGTTCTTTATTCCTTTAGACAAAGTTTGTATATCAAATTTTTATAGTTCCTTTTTTTCATTAAGACATTGATTAGTACATAAATATGAAAACTTTCAGAATTCCTGATTTAAGAATTTTGTGTCATTTTTCAAAATATTTCGACAGTCCATAATATTTATGCATTTCGTCTCCTCCTTTTGAACTTGATTTTTAAGTAAAATGCGACCCTTATAAATATAGTTTATTGTGCACATAAGGAACTTAACGGTGTGCTGTGATGGGTTTTATAAATTAAGTTAGAAATTCCTGATATTTATAGTTTTCACAAAATCTGTGATGGATAACATTGTTTGCATTTTTAAACCATTAAAACCATTCGCTAACGTTTGCTTCAGTGTACTCTGATGACATGGGTTGTTCGTATTATTCGAAATTAATTTGTGAATGATAATTAACCATTTAGCGTATTGCAAAACCTGTGAATTCAGAACTTCAGGAAATGAAGTCTTCATATCTTTGGCTTTTTTAGAAACAAAAACTTGAAAATGTTCTTATTCTTCAAAAGTAGGTCATTATAGTCGATCCAAAACATTAGGTAAAGAAGAGCACCCATTAGTCTTTGATACACTGCTTCACGATTCCGACGTAACATTTAATAACTTCTAGTTCAATTTGGTACTGTACTTATTTCTCATGATTTTTCTTTACAATTTGCGCATCAGTTTATTAACCAGAAAGAATTTGAGGAAAAGTTCCGGAAAGGCAGGACACAAGAACCAGACACTGCTCATGATCAGGGCTCTAATTATGAACGGGTCCTCATAACTATAAACATAGTCTTCACAGTCTTGTTCACGATCGAGTGTGTCCTAAAACTTTTGGCATTTGGAGTTAAGGTTTGATCATTTGTGTGTGTTCGTATGACTATTGTATGTGTATGCCCCCTTTTGTACAAATACTGCCTTTCGTAAATATCCTTTTCAAATAATTCAACACTATGTCCTCCACTTCCCCATAGAGCTGTTGTCAACAAATCATCAACTACATATGTCGAGTCAGTATGTGGCATGAATTTGTCCCCATGTGTAAAGCCTTAGTTTTTAAAGTAGACGTGATTCTCGCTTTTCATATGCTAATTAATGAATTAGTTTATTAATTAATTTGTATTATGTACTCTAAGCTTCGTGTCTATTTCGGACGCTGTATTATTATTTTGCTTTTCATTAAATAGATTAATAAGCTGTTTGTTTATTTTCTAACATGTTTTGATTTTCACTGTTCAACAAATCAGATCAGCTCACAGAATTATGTTTGAACACGCTTCAAGAAAGATACTCCAGACTTCGGTATGAACATGGTCGGCAAATATTATACCCGAGTGTCATAATGCTTTATGAGTCTATTTTCATTTTCCATTCGAAGAGCTACATTTAGCATGCATCCGACATCCAAATGTTTGTAAATGCAATTTCGTCTGAATTGCAAGGGGTACATTTTGACATATTGTTATGTTGATTATAATTTTACAATTAGTGGGTTGTCCATTGTCACTGTGAAGATTTCTTTAATACCATCATGTGCCCATTCTTGATTGCAAATCAGAAGTAAAATGGCCGGTGTTTTTATTTTTCAATTTTATTGAGACAACCCACGAGGACCAATAAAGCATGACCCTTTTCTGCGAGCATTTGTGCTAATTATGAAGGGGCGTGTAATCACCTACTACTATGTCCGAAGATAATGTGATACATCTTATAACTGAATATTTTAATATTTAACTTGGCAATGTCCTTAGTTTTTAAAACTTCATTTGCACAAATCATGCTTGTAAATGATAATACTTACTTAAGATACTAATTCATTGGACTGTTCAGGGTAACTGCCTTGTCACAGAGAAAATTCGTTGGTAAAAAATACACATAAATTGATAGGATATTTGTTCCGTCGCCCAGAAAAGGAAATCCACCCAGTTCATTGATGTTTCATGAAATCTGACTACAAACATATATTAATCCAAGTGAAAACGAACAAACATAATGGCCCAAATATATGCTGTTTGTTTCTTCTAACTCACCACTTACGAAGAATCATTTATATATATATTTATAATATAATCATTTATATTTTGTTGCTCAAATGAAGCCCTTTGCAAGATGTGGTGCGATAGTGGATTGTCTTGTATTTGAATTTCATTAATCATGGTTTGCAAATTTGCCAAAGGTCAGGAGATATTTTGCAGTTTAAATCCTTCATCAATCTATCTGGCTTGAGCGTAAACTTTATTTACAGTGATACAATCAACCTCAACTTCTTCATTTATACCTGAATGTGAGGTCGACCAATTTCTAGTTGGTGTTTGTGTTGGTGAAAATTATCTGAAGGCTGCATGAGCAAGACAAATACAGAGTTAAACGCTTCAAATGCATGAAAACGCATTCATCCAGAAAGCAAAAAGCAGTGATATATTCCTATAGTTGATACAAGAGCTCAAACTTAAAAGATATTTGCTTCTTTTCGATTAGAATAGTATTGTTAAAACGAAATTCAGTTTATCACCTGTTTCTCTTCAAACTACATGAAGGGGCGTGTTAATGGTGAAAATACATCCGACAGTTGTTTTTTTTAACAGACTGACTATAAAGTCATCTAAGTTATTCGTGAATGGAGCAAACGTAGCAGTTTTCTTTTCTGTTTGTGCATGGAATTGTATGCATGTCTTTTTTCTGCAAGCTTATGGTTTCTTTCTTAATTTTCTGTATGGTAATTCTTTCTAAAGCCAAAGGCTTTATTTGTCAATGCGCGTGTCGTGGCGGAGTGTGGTATTTATGTATCCCAAAATAAATTAATTAATGCTGTTTATACTATTTTTATTTGGATAACACCTAAGCTCCAATGTATCACAAATTATTCACTGTTTGACACCCAGTGTAATTAAACACCTTGCATTTGTGTCTATACTTATTTTAATACATGTCAGGTCAAATCAAGAATGTGTGATAAGTTGCTTATCTACCATCAACTGCTTCAGTTTTTCTTAAATGCCAGTAACAATTATTACAACTTTTTAGACATCCTTTTTGTGTGTCAAACCTTAGAAGAGTCAACTTTAGAAAATTCCTGATTATAAAATTACAAAAAATTATTTTCTTAAGTCATTAAAAATTAAAAAATTGTCAAAGTCTCACATATATGTGGATGAAATATATCTATATTCAGTAATTCTGTATTTTTGGGTAATTGAAAGCTTAAAGGATATACTTTATATACTAATTGGTTTTATCTTTTTTCATCATTTCTATCAAATGAATTGTTTCGAAATTTAGAAAGTATATGCATGTATATAGTCTCTGTTTACAGAAAACACTTTTTCATGTAATAAAGAATTGTGGTAATAAGAATAGAGTTACCTTGGTAACCAAATTGAACCCAACAGTGTGTGAGACTGATAAATCAATATACGTATTTAAACTCCTAACTGACAATGGCTATACAGGACTTAAAAAATGTCTGTTAAGAATTGTAACAACAGTTGCTGGAACGATGGGCATGCTTGAATAGAATGCAAGAGTGTGTGAGGTGTTTTTCATGCGTAGATGTTTATAGGTCTATATTATATACTGCATGCTTCTGTTTCTCAGTTAGAGTCTAAATAACTGAAAAAGGGCTTCTAATTCACTAAAATTTACACATATAACCTTCGCATGAATGAAAAAAATAGACACTTGCAATTAATGTTTAATTTTAATGAAATTGAATTTTTATTTAGTTCAACATGCATTTAGAACAAACTTTTAATTAAAAAATCTTTTATTTTTATGTATTTCTAATCTTAGGCCTCAAACATCTGACTACATTCATTTAATTAAAGTTATCGAAATGACAGGAATTTTTGACGAACAAGAGATGTTGTTGTTGTTGTTATTGTTGTTGTTGTAGTGTTTTAGTGAATTAGGGGCAATTATAACATATTGATTAGTTTACGCTTGTTAGGTCACCCTTAATGAAATACTGGTTTGTGGTTATTTGACACAAAATTTTAAAAGTGGGGACGTAGCTACATTTTTCTTAACAAACAATTGTTTGTACTGAAAGCAAGAAGAAGAAAACAATTTTTGGTCAGAATTGCTAGAAATTTTTGGGCCTGGTTTTTTAAATGCGTAGGTCATGTAACTGCAAGCATACAGTGTTTTAAGGATGCCCATACTGTTAGTACTTTAATTAACTAATAATTAGCTACTGAATTATTATTATATAATCTGCAGCATATTTACATTGTATGTACATTATATCTATGGATTTTTTAAATGTTTCGAATGATTCAATTTGATAAATTCTTTGATAAATAACCATAGTTTTAATTATATAATCATTTTAATTCAATTTCTATATTTCTTGAGTATTTGAAATATTTTAAGCATGCGTCACCTACATACATTCCAGTAGCCTACAATTATTAATTATTTCAAGTAATGTGCCAATTAATTGATTAATTAGTATTTAACACTGACATACAGATTTTCAGTTTTGTTGAGAATAAATTGTAAAGATTTTTAAAAACAGACATTTTATTCTTGTAGTCCATATTTTGTATTCTTCTATTCTTGATTTTATCTATAAAATGTTGAAGTGTTTTGAACATTTCATTTTCTAGAATTATTTCCGAGATCCGTGGAATATATTTGACTTTGTCACTGTTCTGGGTAGCATTTTGGATGTCGTCATCAATGAATTTGGGGTAAGTTTGTTCTTAAAACAAATCATCCGTGTTATTAATGTATGTAAATAGTGTTATCGATATCATGGATCTCATGACCCATGTTGTTAGTCCTCTATATTGTACATTCATTGTGGTATTAAAAATACTTGCATCTTATCTAGTGATATTAGCTACTAGATTGTGAATTAAATAAAGATCTCGTGATGTTGTTTTAGTAAAGTCTTATCAGGTAATGTTGATTATTATTGAACCTTGATATCCCTGACTTGTAACCCTGCAATTCGGGTTCAAATCCCAGATGCGTCAGGTCATAACCTTATATGAAAATTTGACAAAAATGTTGATTTTCCTCCAAATGTGGAGAAGTTGCCAGTTCCTTGTGGAAGGGTAAGTTAGCACTGGTTAAAATACTGTCCAGGAAAACTAGTCTGTGAGTCAGCTACTATATATAACCAAAGCATAGTTGAAAATGGCATTAAACCCAGTGACAATGTTACATAAAACAAACAACGCATCGAAAGAGGCAATCCATTTTGTAAAATCTGTAAAATAAGCACCGCCCAAATAAATGACTCACCAGTTGTTGATATCATTCGTAATCCATACATCCTTAAAAAACAAACAATAAATTCCATGTATGAAACACATACATTAAAGAAGTGCATGTACAAATATAATTGTTCATTGTTTATCATTCAAGTTAATGACGTAGACTGTCATTAAGTTAGAAACTTGACCCTCATTATCACTGACTAGGTCTAATTTTGACAACTGGCGTTCCATTATGTCTTGAAAAAACATTTCGTACCCATCAACATCATCAGGTTTAAATCTACCTGCTGGTCGGATCTGTACCCTGATCATTATTAAACACTAGTCCATGTACAAATATGTTGCCTTCAGATTAACCTACAGCAGGCGTTACATAAATTTGTGCGGTACCGGCAAATTTCAACTTTCTTTTTTGAACGATTACTAAACTGCCCACTTGGTAAAACGTTATGAGTGGGGTGTCTATGACAGGTTCTGCTAATTTGTTATTTATCATTTCTCAATGATATTTATCCAGCATTTGTATTCTATACTAAACTCAATATACTGATTTTGTTTTATATATGTTGTACTATGATATTCGTTAAGTCAGAAAAATTCAAAATATTGTTGTCAAACTAATTTTGTCTTAGAATTAGATTGTTACACTGAGTTAGCATCCACCTGTGAATAAGGACCGTCTTATAAATAAAGGCTTAGTACTTATTGGTGCAAGGGTACAAATAGACCCTTTAATAAAAGCCAACTGTGCATAATGGCCAACTTTCTTGTCACCTAAAGGTAGCCTTTGTTCACAGGACCATAGTTTTGTTGTTCAATTTAATTGAAAGATACTCTGCTCAGATTCATGTTACAAAATTCTGTACATTTTTATAAGAACATAAAACATTATACTCACTATTGCTATATAAAACATTGTATTTTCACACAAATATATATAATTTTTCTGTACTTGTGTTTTTATAATAGGTTTTTAGCTTGCCTGTTTTGAAGAAAAAGTCAAGCTATAATGATTGCTGCGGTGGTCGTCGTCTTTGTCATACAAAAACTTTAATGTCGCCCATAAATCGAACACTTTTAAAGATATCAACACGGCACTTGCTTATCATGACAATGCACAGATGCAATACAAAGGCATTATTCTAAAAGCTATATTTTTGGAGTTATGCCCCTTTTTAATTTTGGATTTGGTCAAAATTGCTCATTAAATATGATGATGTAAAACAGACGAGCATCGGGGCCGCTGTTCAGAGCTCTTGTTATAATCCCTAGGTTGCTCATGTTAGTCACTATCACCAAATAGGATATCTTTAGTTTCATTTTTTTTCAAATTATATTCAGCAATCTTATACACAGGAGAACTGAATACATAGGACTATATACTTGTATATTTATAAGATCCCATAAAATATATTTTCTTTTTTTCATTTCATGATGTCAATTGTACTTGGGTGTAAAAATGACTGTGTCACGTGTATGACAAAATATTCATAAACATTGACAAAATGGAAGCAGTTGTATTAGAATCAAATCAAGTACAGCCAGGGTATGAGGTCATAACCAATACTCAACATAAAATCTCAATATGTGCAGTACACACACTCTGATGTTTGTGTTTGCAAAGATGGTTAAAAGACTGTTCGAATATTTTTGCCATTATTGATATATGTAGACTGAGATATATATACGTGTTTGTACTCAGTATATCAGTAGAGATTGTCTATGAGCATTTTATGTGTAATTTCTTCTCATATAGCTAAGAATTCCTTTTCTTAAACTCGATCTAAATATTTTGAGTATTGGTTATCATTTAAGACCCTGTGGCTGAATTTGTTGACTCAAATTGAAGAAAAAACTAAAGTTATTTTATGTTATTCCCTCACATATTGATTAAAGTAGTTTGATATTTACTGATATTTAAGGAAGCTATTGCAGAAATGATCTATAAAGGGAACAATAAGGTTTGTGGACTACCAGACTCTTACGTATATAACGGTTTATGCTTAAGTCTCCCAATACCACTCCTTTAGAACATATGTACTCTGTTCTAGTATTTTTATAGGGCCTAAATTCATTGTCTTATTTTTAATGCTTTGGATATATTATTTGTGCTTGCCTGGTTAAATGAATGTTTTGACTGATACAAAAACTTGAAAAAGACCATGAGCAGGTTGTTACTTAGAATAAAACTGAAAGTTGTACGTCTTCACATTAGTGCTAGCTAATGAAATGAACATGTCTTGCTTTCTATTCGAAATATATGAGTGTCCGAAAATTATGTAAAAATGATTGACTGCTTAAATCATTGATAAAATAAATAGCAATAAAAACTATAAATGATATTTGTGATTATACAGCAAGTACTTATAAGAAATAAAACAGATTTTGTAGCACCTCAGCAAAAAAAGAAACCCAACTCTTGTATTTTGAGATGATCCATTTATCGTGTCAGGAAAAAATCTGTGACAATGAATTTAAGCTCAGAAAACAATAAAACCCAATGTTTTCAATTTCAGAAACACTTGGTGAGGATACATTCCCATCCAATTATTTATATAATTTATACACTATTACTTTTTGGAGCTGTGTTGTTTTTTGTTTGAAAAAATGAGCCAATCTGTAAATACTGGTAAAACAATTCCCAACCAAAATTTATCTTTCTAATGATTTTATCCAGAAAATGCTTATTAGTATCAATTACATTTCATTAACAATTTGTTTTCATTCTATCAGTCGATTTTTTGATGTTTAAATACCTTCTCTCTCTATATATATATTCCCGATTTTTTCCTGTCAAATTGATTTGTCTTTTGTAGTTAATAAGTTCTACTAGGATGTGTTTTTGGTGGTACACAGACTTTTTTTCATTATACCCAAACTTCAAGGAAGACAGTGCGGCTGTTTGAGCATGTATTTAATTAACGTTATAAGTGATATATATTTATATATATATTTTATATTTGAAATGAGTTGAAATTGACAAATATCTTGCACTGTATAACTTATTTGTAAACACTGACGGTATGTGTTTGTTAATCATATATCTTAATTAGTGTTAATTAATATACAAACACGTTGTTATGATTAATTACACAATTATATGAATTATATGAATATTATGCATCGTGAAGTATTGAACACTACCATCTTACAGTTGAAAAAAATACACCAACTTTCTTTTTCTTAAAACTCATCGTTTCATTTTTTTTCATATATTTTTTGACATTTTTGTACACATTATTTGTAATTTTGGGTCAAAAGATGCATAGATATATATAATCAATTCATCCGTTCATAAATGTACGTTCGTACATTAAAATGCGTGAACTATTTGTGTGTGCATGTACAGTAATATTAAAAATTATGTTTTATTTTTCAAAAACAAGTTCATTTGTTTGTTGAAGTTTTAGGTTTTGAACTAGCATGGTTTGTTGCTAAATATAAACTATTGAACTATGTGATGTTTTGTTAGGAATCATGTTGATCAATCTCTCGTGTGTGTTTCCTAATTAGTGCATGGATATATCCATCTTAACACTGTACAAACATGGTGGCCGTCGCTGATTACACAAACTTTTACTAGCTCTAGAATAATTTAAGCTCTAAGTAATTATGGAGTATGTCTGATTGCCAACCCAATGATTGTGATCCAGTCTACATAAAGCAAAGGGTAGTTTTCAGAATTCAGTTGTTTGAATTCAAAATTTTATCGCTATTTGTCTCTTAATTCATTATTTATTTTTTTACGGTGTCTCATAGTTGATTTCTTAATGGTGTTCAATGCTGAATTAGATAGCACCAGTATAAATGTTCTTTTGACAGGTTTCATACCATCACCGCCATGTCTGTTTAATATCTAAATTATGTTCACGCATTAATTAGACAGTGAAACAGGTACAAAAATATCATGATGGTAATTTAAAAGTAGATCATTATTAATTCATTTTTTTTAATGTATGCAAAGTTTGGACTTTGAAAAATGGTAATCGTCCCATGCATATGTCCGCTCTTTTTAATATTGAAAAATGCCAACTACTCAGTGTCATTTTTGTCGGAATATGAATATGTTTTATGCTGATTATGTTTGTGATTAGAATTCACACCATGGTTCCAAGAGAATGCCTGTGTATTCAAAAGTATCATCCTAGGTAACGATATGTGCTCAAAACTATGTTGAGAATAGAATGATAGGTGACTTGGAAAACATTTGTTTACTCTGCATAAAACATGATTCCGTATGATTTTTATAGATTTTTTTCACAGAACAAGAGCATTTTCAGAAACTTTCTGACTCGCTTTATAATGTGTGTCCCCTGATTGACCCTATTTTCACACATTTCAGGGAGACTTGTTTGATTTCAATGTAGGGATCTTCCGCCTCTTCCGTGCTGCTCGGTTGGTGAAACTGTTACGACAGGGTTACACCATAAGACTACTGTTGTGGACCTTTCTACAGTCATTTAAAGTAAGTTATATTCACTACTACATCCTACATTAGCCGCAGCCGTGGTCCAGTTGTTAGTGCGCTTGACTTGGAACTGGGACATCCGGGTTCGAATCCCGGTTCATACCCTTCTATGAAAATTTGACAAAAAATGCCAATTTTCCTCCACACCTTGTGGCTCCTTGTGGAAGGATAAGTTAAGACTGGTTAGTATACAGTCCAGGAAAACTGGTTATGTGCACCATATATAACTGAATTTTTTTTTAAAATGACGTTAAACCCCAGTGACAATAAGTCACATAAAAACAAGAAAACAAACATCCTACATTGTAAAACATTTTATGTTATTCTGACCAGTTTCCTGCAACAATCTATTAATTATCGTAAGACGTTATTAATTTCAATTACTTACTATATAGTAGTTAATGTACTTCATTTGGCAGCCATCTTTGTCACGTGTCTGGCTTAGGAGGACAAAATCTAGAATGCCGTGTCACATTTACGGGTAATAAATGCATGCTATCTATTTTTGGCAATGCCTGACTTAAAATACTGTATCTTATCAAATAAATGAGGTAATTTGACTTTGATCTTTTCTTGCTAATTTTATGTCATGTGTACTTTCAGGCACTGCCTTATGTGTGTCTTCTCATCCTTATGCTATTCTTCATCGCCGCCATTATTGGAATGCAGATATTTGGAAATATTCGGCTAGATTCGTCCACAGCTATAAATAGACATAATAATTTCAGAAGTTTCTTGGAAGCAATTATGTTGCTATTTAGGTAAAAACAAACAAACTTCTAAGTATTAATTATTCTTGCCGACATTTATGAATTCAGACTGTGTAAGTCTGTTCGAATTATTTATATTTATGTATTGCAATGGTAAGTACATTATTTGTCATACATGCTATTTGATGGGTAATAGATAGGTAGATTTTATGTGGCCAAAATCTAATATCTGTTTCCCTGAAACATCTCACAAACAATAAGCTAGTAGGTCAACAGGAATTTTTTATCAAATATTATTCTGTATGTTGGAGATATAGATAATATGAAATTAAAAATATTGGCAAGAAAGAATTGACGTAGACCAATTCTTAGGTCGGCTGAAAAAATAGCCTCTGTTGATTTTGTGGAAACCAGGAACTTTTTTATGCCTAATAGATGATGGAATGATAGTCATACTGTGACTGATTTCATTTGAAAATAAAACATTTAAGATTATTACTGTTTTTTTTTTGGCTTTTTGTTCAGCGATCTTATTAATTAAACAATAATACTTATTAAGTTTGTTCTCACGGTTTTCTTCACTAACAAGTTCGCAACATTCCAGTTATAACAAGCAAACATTTTCTACAGATAACAAATATAATGTACAAAGTATTTTGTTGTTTTCAATATAAAATGTGTGCTATATGTTTAAGTATTTTTTCGCACAGGTGCGCTACGGGAGAAAACTGGCAACAAATTATGTTGTCATGCCTGGATGGTAGACCATGTGACCTTAAGGCACAGATGGGAACCAGTTCGTGTGGGCTCAGCTTAGCCTACTTGTACTTCGTCTGTTTTATCTTCTTATGTTCATTTCTTGTAAGTACACCTTCTTCGTTTTTCACTGGGGTTTAACGTTGCACCAACGGTCAAGGTCATTTAGCGACCTTCTTGCTTTAACGTTGGAGGAAGATCACAGGCATATATATATACATAGGTAGAAACTCCGACCTTTCATAGGCTAGTAGGATAGCAGATAGCTTCATCACATGTGAATTTTGTCAGGTCTTGGTTTGAATCCAGACTAAATGCAGTGGGGGCTAGTGATTACTGGGCAGAGGCCACAACTACTCGACCTTGTAGTGCCCCTACATACCTTCTCTTAGTGTCAATCATTAATCTGAATTTTCTGATTTCATATTGCTATAAATTTGAACTAAAGAGATCCCTGATCTAAGTATTGTACATATATATAATGGTAATATCATCGTTGTATACGTTTGTCAGTAATTGAGAACACGTTTTGTAATATAATTCCTTATCGTACGCTTTCAGGATGGTATTTGAATAGCACGAGTGAGTAATGCTACCAAACATCAAGTTGAATACTTGTCCTTGAAATAAAATGTTTGTGTTATGAGTTTTAACTGATTTTATTTTTTATATTCATTTCAGATGTTAAACTTATTTGTGGCAGTTATTATGGATAATTTTGACTACTTAACTCGCGATAGTTCAATATTAGGACCTCATCATTTAGATGAATATACGCGAGTTTGGGCGGAGTATGATCCTGGCGCCACGTGAGTAGTCCTCATATTATTATTCAATTAACTTAATTATTGAACATTTTGCGTATTATGTACAGTAGTTGTAGATGTGAACAAAGACCCATACTATACATGTGTATGTCTCCGATGTGCCATAGAACCCGAGTGGGGGCATTAGGGGCTATATATGTATTTGTGGAATAAGTCATTTCACTAAAGCCGCTGTTTTTTGTTTCTCACAATTTTGTTTCATGATAAGCAGATAAGAGGAGGGAAAACAGAAAAAAACATGCAAACCACATAATTTCAGTGGGCGCCGCCATTTTGTTGGTGTGTCTAAAAACATTTAAGTGTCATTTTACTTTACAGGGGAAGCATAATTTTTTCATATCTGTAATTAATAATACTGGGGTAGAAGTTTTTATCCTGTAATAATTTCCTAGTACATATAGATAGATAAATTATTTAGTGATTTCCACAATTACTAAATGGTTGTGATTCTTTATTCAGGGGAAGAATACAGTACACTGATATGTATGACATGTTAAGAAATATGGAGCCTCCGGTTGGTTTTGGAAAGAAGTGTCCATACAGGCTTGCCTACAGAAAACTTATCCGCATGAACATGCCTGTGGCAATGGATGGGACCGTCAATTTTACAACAACTTTATTTGCCCTTATAAGAGAATCACTTGGAATTAAAACTTCAATAAGTAAGACAATTTCGAAAGAACAGTTTTTCCTTGACTTGTTTGTTTTTACTTGCAATATTTTATTAGTATGTACTTTATTTCACGTTGTTTTAATGTGTGTATGATTTTGAATGTTGGACAATTTCCCAGAATATTAACAATATTTCATTTGAAAATCAATAGCTTTTTATAGATTGTCCAATATTGTGTGTTTGGTTATCTGTCTCAAAGATTGTTGCAGAACAGTTTTTTATGTGTCCAGTTCAATTGATAGGTTGGCACTGTATCAGGTTTGCTTGTACAGTTGTGCCTGGAAGCGTATTCTTAGTATTGTATCAATAATGATTTCTGGAATTACAGCCCAGGAAATGGATAAAAAAGATGAAGAAATGCGCGATGTGATATCCAGATTGTGGCCGGTTCCTGCAAAGAAACTTTTAGATCTGCTGGTTCCTACAAAAGATGGTAAGCTTTGTCACACATACTTCCAATTGAAAGTGCAACGTGCGTATTATTGTTGTTTATTAAATTCTATATTTTGTATACTCTGAATATGACAGTTCAGTCTTTGCATATTTTGGACTCTTCCAATTTCGAAGTTAATATACAAAACATCAATTTAATTAAGAAAATTAAGTTATTTCTCTCTGACAGAGTGGAAAACATTGTGGCTATAGAGGCCATTACTCATTACAAGCAATTGGTTCTTTAGCCACGTTTTCAAAAGTCTTCTGCTTCAGATGAGGGGAAATGCAGTTTTATGAGGCAAAGGTTTAATTTTGTTTTGTTAATTAGGAATGAGACGTTAGTATTTACTCCAAAGATAGTTTGCCATTTTGGCCATCATGTACAACTAAAATACTGTAACAAACTGTAAATTCAGAATACTGACCCATAATTTACTTCTTTTAGATTTGAATGAAGGGAAATTGACGGTGGGGAAAATATATGTGGGTCTCTTAATTGCTGAGAATTGGAAGGCATACAAAGCTAGTCAACTAAATGGTCAAATGACAAGAATGGTGAGTGGAGACACTTTTATAATTTCCCCGTGATGATAATAAGGCAGACATTGTACACCTCGAAATATACTATTTATTATTTTTACCAACATCTCTTTTTGAATGTCATAACTGCCACATGTACGGTCACAGGTGTACATAGTTGTAATGATTTAAAAGTTGCTTTTGTATGGAACTTTATGTTACACAAGGCAATTTGTTTCTGGAATTGCAGTTTACAACCTAAGCATAAATGCTTTTTACTTTTAAATATTACCTGGAAACACACAGTTTATTTGTTTTACTTTATAAAAAAACATTGAAATAGCTGTCTCGCCTTGATAAAAACTTTGTGTAGATATTCATGGCAAGTGTGAGCCATTATGTCTGTCTTCATAGAATGTGTTCTTATTTTTGTTCAGTTTAACATATCAGATGTGATTGTTTTGTTAGGAGTGTATACACTTATAATTATTGATTGAAGTGAAACACGATCTGTATCAAATATTTTGGAGTGTGAGTGAAAAATGTTAGTTTGCACATTCACTTATAGTTCTCTGTGTGTATTGTGTAATGTCATATATTGTTTGAATTCAAATACTGTTGTTATTGCTCATATGCACACAAATGATTTACAAAACAACTGTTTGTTATTCTGTGTTTGATATACTGGTTTGTATAAGCAATTGTTAGAATATATTATGTTTCATGCATCCTATTTATGAAATACCACATCACATACTTCATAATGAGTTGATGTAATTAAGATGTACTGTACGAGTAATTAAGGGCAGATATCCCTATGTTATATCATTTTGTGGATTGTTTGAATTTTCTTATTTTCAGCAAAGTTACTCTTAATACTGCTCGTGTGTACGTTCATGAGCTTAAGACTAATTACTCAAGTACTACAAATTGCAAATTGATGTTGTTGATTTCCTACAATGGTTTCTAACAAATGCAATTTTAACAAATTTTCAGGAAATTCCGGATGAGGTAATTGGGGTCACCTAGCCACTACACCTCGGCCATTCTTCTGATGTTTCATACTTTTAGCGCTATTAACTTAGTTGCTTTCAATCCTATGTTTTCGCACTGTTGCTCAATTCATTTTTTAACCCTTGTGTTCCTTTGTTTCTCTTCATACATGTATATGTATATATTCTTTGTAGCACAAACATGGGAACATACTGCACTGAGTTATAACTATCGCGATTTATTCATTTTACTTTATAATCTGTATATAATTCTAGTTCAATTGTTTTGTTAACTTCGGTTACATTTATATTTATTTATCAAAACGATATAAAACAGAATACCCATTCATATTTTACAAACAGTTATGACAATAGTGTATTCAGTACAATCTGAATTACTATGATTAATCAGCAATATGGATACCATTAAATTGTTCAGAGCATCTGGAACAATCACACGTCTTGTTACCAATGGCAACTGTCAAATACAATAGGGTCAAAATCTGAAATTTATGTAAAATCACATTCAAAGATGCGCATTAACACTTAATGTGATGTAATATGATTACCAGTGATGTACATCAGATAGACAAACATTTTACAAGTTTAGAAGATTTCATAGTTTCCACATAGCAGTCATCCACTTAATCGATTCTCTACACTGTAACTGCGCGATCAGGGGTTCTAACATTTGTTGGGTTAACTAATTCCTGCCGCTACTAATTCAACAATATTATGATGCTCATACTGTCTTGTAATGAAACTTACTCACCATTATATCAGGTAGAACTAATTTCTACTACAACTAATATCTTAACGTTTGTTACTAAATAATCTTTAATCTGTCATTAAACTGGCTGCATTAACTAGACACATTTGAATGAAACATTGGCTCTCCTGTGCAATTACTAATGTTATGCTTGTTAACTCTTGTCCTGGATATAATTAATACCAGCTCTTTGGTCATGTCACATGTTTAGTTATAATATTTAAACTGTCTGTTTATGGGATTCACTGCATCATTCTGATAGTAAGTATTCTGCGGCTATCCACTTATAGTTTATTAGCTTTACTTACTCGACTGACATCCTGAAGCATATCTCTACTTGCTGGCTTAAAAAACTGACAGCTACCTACTGTCAACTATTTACTAACTTGGCCGTGGTTGTTCCGAGGCTGGCCGTGAATCTGGAGATAATACATGCCATATCAGGTAACGAAAAAATTTTATTGATATTTAGCCTGACATGTTTGATAATTTTCATCCAAGCTATGTCGCATGTTGATAAAACATTTGACTTTTGGCATGGTCACTGACTACATGTATGAGTGCTTCGGTGATGAAAACAAACGGAGGCAAATGGACTGCACAGTGAATGTTACATTGACAAAACAGAAATGACTCACGAATATATACCTAAGGTATGGCAACACCTGTAATAGGATGTGGGTATGCTATGCAGACAAAGTGGGAGGCACTCCTCTGCAGGCAGTATGCATGACTTTTCACCATCATATTGTATTAGGTATGGGGAAAATAGGATGAAAATGGGACGTCAAAGCATCTCATTAGTAAAAATTGACTATGAATGAATATATTGATGCATCACAACCAAAAAATGCTCATATTTGAATGAAACCAAAAATTTTGAAACGAGGCAAGACTGCTTCACACGAAGTCAAAATTTACTTCTAAATTGCAACAACACCCACCCACACAGACCTTTGCTTTGCCTTGAAAACTATTTGTCTATTTTACTTTCAATTTGCATGTAATTAGTTATTCAATCATTTCTCTTATTATATAAATATGCATGATTTATGTTCATTTTCTAATTCATTTTATGTTGTATTAATCATGGTAACATTAATTTCAAATAAAATATTGTCCTATTTCCCATTTGGAATTTATTATGTGGGTTCACGCCTTATTTTCACTTATTTTCTCCAAGCATTAAAGATATTTGATTATCATCCTCAAAATTTCCTGAATATGAAAGTACTTACATTTGAAAATCGGCATACATAATATAATGGGACACATACTCGTGCATTTCTAGCTCGCCTGAGCACGAAGCGTTCATCGTGAACTATGGTGATTGCGTTCTGTCCGTCGTTGTGTGTCGTGCATAATGTGTTGCCAGTAATTGTTTCAAATGATATTTCCCCTGGTCAATTTCGTTCCATTCAAATTTTACAGGAATGATCGATCCTTAAATGGTCCTTTAATAAGACTATTCGAATTAAGATCATTGGGCCAAAATTGGTCCTGCCTTGGGAGTACCTTTTTTACTTAGATTTTTTACTAAAGCTTCTTAGCCAAAGCTGTTTGACCTGTAGCTAAGGTATTTTATGTGTAGCATTAGTTAATGGCCGTCTATATATCGGGTCAAAATTGATTCTGTCCCGGCTGTCATCTGCCCCAGGGTCACCTGCCCCAGGGTCACCTGTTTACATAGACGTCTTTAGGGAATTTCTTAAAGATCTTTTTTGTGACACATAAACTAAAAAGGGATATCCAAAAAGTGGCAGCATGTCAAAATGATTTGTTAACAATTTTAACTTTTAGTTCATGATCATATCATATCCTTCATGAATCGCAACTCTGGGACATGATTTAAGCTTTCTGCAAAAGAAACACTGTTCTCAGTAATGACTTGATAACAGAAATTATGCAAGAAAATTTCAGTCCAAGAAAAATGGAGATCTCTTTAATGTCAATAACTACATGTATACTCAAAGGATAAAGAAACGCAGGGTAACATTATTTGCAATATCTTGCAAATGCGGAGTCGAAAAACTAAGAAAATTGGCCAATCATAGTGCGCCTGGTCCAGTATCGAAGATAGCGTGATCCTCACCTTTGTGGATAGCAAGAAATGCAAAATAAATTTACCGGTATGCTAATTAGTGTTGTGACTCAGAGTGACACAGTTCATCATAACAATAACTAGTCTTCATACAGATACATCATTTTCAGATTTTGTTTACTTTTTGAATCGTTAACATCTATGAAATGAAGTTCGGAGGAGTCCGGTTGATCTCCCAACCTCATGTTGTCATCGTATTACAGCGAAAATGCCTCGCATTCCATCGGGATAATGTATGGCCCTATGTATTAATGATCTGTTACGATTTTCTCTCAAACAACAACATCCACTCATACGTCAACTCATCCCATATTGAGCAATTATGGGACAAATTTGATGTTCAATTCCGATGACACCAGCCTTCCTTCGCTCTTCTGGTCTAAGTGAGAACAGCCATGCTGGAAGAGTGTGCCAACATCGAAATGAGGATGATATTCTTATTCATGAAATCCATATCTCGGAGAATCTGGGCTGTGGGAAGTGCAAATAGGGGACATGCCTGATTTTGATGAGATATCCCATAATTAGTGCATTGTGATTTCACATTACAAGGCGTCCCCTTAAAATCCCTTAAATTACCCCTAAAACATTCACCAAATATGAATACAAATCATTGTTTTTGCAGTATGTTCCTAACAACTTAAAACACTGTACTCGACATATTACCTGGAGTCATTCTCACAATTTACCCTGCGTTTCTTTACCCCTTCAGTATAAATGATATTTTTTTTTTACTTTTTATGTTTCTTTTTATTATTTATTATTGTCTTATTACTGTGTTTCTGTTTTAAAACAAAGTTTTTAGATACCTGTCACTTATATGGAATTTTATATTCAGACACGTTTTAAGTTACAGTAAACAATCTAATGGGTCTGATTTATAAAATTTTTGATAAAAAAATGTCTGATTATTTATGACATATATATATGTAAGCTGATTTGTTAGGTATAATAAACTCGTATATGTATATAATATCACTGTTTAAATTTTGACCATATATTAATAATTAAATCACCTAATATGACGCAGAAATTTATATTCGTTGATATAGTATATGGATATAATTGACAATTGTAATGATGACAAAAGATATCGATGGTGTATTTTCTATATTATCACTGTGGCTTTTCATGAATCATTGCTGTTTATATGTAACTGTGATATTTCATTTTTATTATTATACATTCGTTCACTACATAAAAGGCATCATTTTACAAATCCAAATTTTGTAAGTTTTTAATCTTAATTATTTTCAGCATCCTGATAACGACGAGGTATATACACATTCTTGTAAACTATTCAATTATTTATCAATTAATCTAACGTAGTCTTGTATTTTTCTATCGCTGGATATTTTATTATCATTTTTTTTTCATAAGCTTTGGATGCATGTTTTTTATTTAGGGGAATTTTGGGAGTTTTTTTTACTTTGTCCTTTAATATTCTCACTTTAACGGCACTGAAGTTACTAATGAGTAAATTAAACCACTGTAGTTCCTATGCTTTTAACACTATGTACATGTATATTTATTTCACTAAAACTCTATCACCACTTTTATATAAGAATATGCGCACACTTCTACCTTCCATTCTAATATTTTCATCTTAAGTACAATTATTAACATTTTTGAATTTCTCGGTCGCCTGAAACACTTGTTTACTTTTATATAAAATGGCATTTCAAATAGACCAATATTACCACAGTTCTTTTGTATGTTTGGCCTGAATCGCATTATATTGAATATTTTAGAAATTGATTCATTTGTTTTATTAAGATGTTGCCATGACAACACTACTTTGGCATCGATTGGAATGATAAAATATGACGGACACAAATAACTGTGCTTCTTAGTAACAACTGCACAAATTTTTTTCTTAATGTACTGTGTACGAAAAGACAGACACAATGACAGGCATTTATAATTTTCTTTTAAACAATGAATCTCAAATTTATTTCACGCACTCGGTGAAGTAATTGTCTTGCGTTGTTTTCGTCAAGGCCAAACAGTCATTAGTTTCAATTATAAGAGATGTTTTACATCTATTTTTGATTTCTCATAGCATTTGAAAAAAGCTGATATCATTTGTGAGTATAGGGGTATTTTAAAATGTCCACGTCTAGATCCAGCCCAGAGCGTTTCAGATTACAAATTAAAATAAATATCATGATTAGGCGTTATGCGCATACTCGTAAATTGCATTAAGTAAAATATAAAAAGTACATGAATTGAAAAAGTTTTGAATACTTGATAGTATTGTGGTATGTAATGTCTGTGTGTTATGATTTTAATTCAGTTATGTGATATTTAATTATATTCTTTGTGGAATTGTCCGTATTATTGTTTTAATAAATCATGTATTATTACATTTGTTGTAATAATCTTATCAAAGCGTAATGTTGCGGTAAAAAACGTTTTAAATCAGCCCACTTATTGTTCAATCTAAATTAAATTAATGTAAACGATCATGTTAATTTGTTACATTCATTTGAGTCTTCACAATTATGCAACGTGAATGAATTTGTACCAACACCTTACCCAATTTTATCGTCATATATTTGATGGGTTTCAAAATGTATTAATTTATCATTACGTGGTTAACATTGTAGATAATCAGGGCCGTTTGTCTGCACTTCCAGCTCAGTGTTTGTTAATTGATTTATTCCAGTGTCTCTGCTTCATATAAAAACATTCTATTTCAATGCACTACAGTCCTGAAATAATTTGTTACGTACCTCACAGTTTTTCTTACTTACATTTCTATATAGTTTATTGTTCACGTATTTTCTATTTATCATACTAGTATATTGTAGTATAGTTTTCTTGTAAATATTTTATTTTATATACATCCTGACTTTCGAATTCATGTAAACAATTGTAGAAAGTATTTGTGAAAAAATGCATTATTTTACAGGATGTTGTGTTGAACTGTCCAAGAATTTCTCATTGACTTCAAACATACATTTAAAAAAATATTTCCAATTTTTTGTCCTTCAGATTCTGTTATGATATGGCTTTTAAATAAACTTAAAATATTTTTCTATGTCCATAACTACACAATGCATTTTAATACATTTAATACATGTATAGTTAAACTATTAATGTTGAACTGTAAAAACAAGCTCATGTTTTATGTTCGTGTGGATAGTTTTGTCTGAACCTTTAAAAATTCCACTCTTATACCCCAGGTCTGAACTGTATTAGACAACCACTTCATAAAACCCTTTCTATGTACTTGATAACCAGAAATCATGTAACAAAAATAGAAGCCTGTCTTTAAATACAGTCAAATCTCGCAATCCACTCAAATATATTATTGTCTTCAAGTTTATCAGTAACACTGGTTCCAAAAAACTTTTTTTGTAGCTTATTTTAAACATATTTCATTAAAGGTAATTATATTTTCCAAAGTGCCTACTATCACTTTTGTGTACCATTCAAATATAAATGCCTAACCAAAAATCTATTCATAATCGTAAATTTACTCTCGTAAATACATATTTTAATAAGTGGTGAATTTAGAGGTGTCTGGCCGTATTTATGGTCAATATTGTTTACTTATACCTTGTTACTCTTATCTGTCTCTTTTCTCTCTTTGTACATGTATATATCTATCCATTATGTTGTCGTTTACAGATTGACTATAATATACCATTACTAGCTGACTTTGAACAGGTTAGAAGAAGCATGCATGAAAAGATCTAAAAACTGATAATTGTGCACAATACAGAAGCATTTTGCATGTTTGGGATCGTTTTAAAAATCATCCAAATTTTTAAGAATGCCCTAAGCCTCATGTATCCATGGACTGGCGTTTTTTTAAACAAGTGAATAGTTTTAAATTGTAACATACTCTCAAATCTTATCCAAATTAAAATGCATCAGAGTTTTTTTAAAGCCGAAGAACTATGTTGAAAGAACGTTTTCAGTTTTTTAAGTCATATTTGTGATATATTAAGTCATTATAGAACTATACCTTACCCCAGAATATAGTTCTTTCTCACAAGAAAATATCCAGTGTTCAAAATAGTGTTAAGCAATGATAGGCAGATACGTATCAGACAGGGTGACAAATTATGATTTATTTTTAGTTTTTACTCTGCTAACTAATACAAATGAACATCAATGCTTCTGTACATTGTATAGAAATTGTTCGTTTCTCTGGATGAATTAGTAATCGTAAAAAAGCATGATAACCCCATCCACCCTCTATGCACACGTTGTTGACAACTGCTATACGACAAGCATTCGAAACCCCCTGTCTTGTAGGAGCATCAAGTTTTGGATGCATATTGATGATATGGATGGTTCATATAACCAAAATTAAATTATGTATGAAACCTGTATGATTAGATATATATTTATACACACAACAACACATGTGGTGTACAGTACTATGATGTTTTGCGTGTTTATTGAATAAAATATTACAAATACAATCCTGTTTTTTGTGAACAGAATTTGGCCTGTTCATGATTGCATAGTCGCAAATTTATCTTACTTCATTGCCCTGCTATCACAACATAAACTTTCCTCGCCCAAAAAATGAGTACTGCTTTTCAATTCCATCCTTACCATTGACTCATGCATATGAACATATAAATCTTTTATACAGTAGGTTGCTTGTATTTTATCAAAGGAACTACATATCTATGGATGTTTTACTCTGATAAAGATCGGGCTCCTGGGAACTCCTATATATACATCAAAGTGTCTTGCAAAACATCATAGCACTTATGGTTAGAGCCGATGTGGACTTATCAATATACACCCGGAATTTGATTGCCTCAGGGGTTTCGAATACAGACAAGTGGTGTTCAGTTTTCACTTCAAACAATTTTTTTATATTTTTCTATGTTATTGTTGCTTTGCTTAGGAAAAGCTATCAAACATACTTCTTGGACCAAAGTTTGGCCGATCGCTAGATGAAGCCGTCATTTGTAGTTTTTTTCAAGCATTTCTTTCATAGTATTGTTTAGAATTTAACAAATAGTTTTCATTGTAATTCGATTAAAAATGTACGACTATGATTCGGGATGTCTGTTATGATATTTAGCTGCGTACATTTAGAATTTTCCAGAAATAGAAGTGTTTATAATTATGCATGATTAAAGTAAGGTCGACTTCCTCCAGTTATGTACGTTTTGAGGAAGGATTCTTGAGTTTTAATACCTGTAAGAATATCATACAAACTATGATTTTTCAACTGACATGATATTCATTCAGTTGATAAATTGGCTGGTGAAGGAAATCTTAAGTTTGATGAATGAATTGTAACATCTTCTGTTTCAGCGTTCATCCGCTTGTCACAAATTGTTAAGAAATCATTTTTACTCCTGTGAACAAATTGCACTGTAAATTTAATGTATATTTGTAGAGAGATTATCAATCACTGATATGGGTGTAAAATGGTTCATAAGTGCTGTTTATACATTATTGTCTATACATGTTGTCTGTTTCAGGCTTTTCATATAAATTAACTTGGGCTGATTGTTACATAAATGTGAATTACTAACCTCACTGCCTTGTTTCGTTAACCTCACCCTTAATGTGTGTGAACTATGACCCTTGTACAGAGGCAAAATATGCAGAATTCTACTTTCGTTATTACAGAGACCCCAATCATTGTTCCAGCGTTTGTTTGGTGTTATGCGGACTCCTTCTGCGAGGTCCAGTCAAAGTATCGATTCCGATCATTCTGGTGATGAAGACACACACAGGTATTTTATGCTATTTTTGGACATTGTAGGCAATGGCTTTAAATTTAATGGTCCAACGCTTTTGATCTTCAAGTAAATGTACACTGTATGTAGTTAACGACTTTACATATGCTTACCAAGGATCTGCGATCTCCTTCAAACAGGGATGTGATGTAAACATGTTTTTTTTTTCTTTATATCAATTGTTTGGAATGGAAATATGGCATCTCCCTTAATACATGGATTTGATTCTGTAATCTATTGACTCCGAACTTTGAATATAACATTGATTTCATTATATTGTTAGCTATAATGTCAACTCTTTAATGGTAATTATATTGTAAATATTTTTTCTAAGGGAGACAATCTGTTTTACATAATTATATTTGTTTTAAAGTCTGTCTTTTTTTATTGTACCCTTAACGAAGATGTTCATTGAATGTGCATGGACTGATTTCTACATAATGCATGTTTGACTCAAAATTATATTGAATGCTTTGCATTAAATATTTCAGATTTTTTTTATTTTCTGGTTAAGTTAATTTCAAAAGTAAGAATATTGTCTGCCTAGGTCACTTACGTGTCATAAAGACAAACACACATGTATAAGCAATGAAGCAGACAGTGTCACACCTAGTCAGTGCTGGTACTGCTTCAAGCGCATCATTAATGTTGTTTCTTACTGTTGTTTTTTGAATATGGTTTGAATTTTGTTTTAATGAATATGTCCTGTGAAAGTATTATGAGAATGTATTTATATAAGGATTGATTAAAATTGCATGTCCATTTATCATTTGCAATTGTTACGAGATTGTTTTCATAAAATAATTGACTATAATTGCATGGCGATTTGTAAATTGGTTATATGGCTAAAACACATTTTTACCTTGTGATTCTGCTGATGGTGATGTTGTTTCTGTTAAGTGTTGATATTGCTGCTGTTTTGTATGCATTTTAAGGCCAAATTGTTACAGCTTTTGACACAAAATCATCTTTAGTGGAGTGATTAAAAAAACTCGTGAATGATTTGCATGTATTTTGTGTATGTGATATGTTTTTAAAGTCGTTGAGATAGTAATCTCAGCAATGGCCGTTTAATGATTTTACGGAAAAGTATCAAATACTGGCTTTTTAATTTTCGTTTATTTAAACAAGTCACTTCGGACATCAGTCTGGTTACATCACGTCATAAAGACACTTAAGAAGTGTGAGGAAAATGACAATTGGAATATGGCCCAAGTTCGATTTTTGTGTCAAAATTTTACTTTGTAATAACGCACAAAAATATTATGTTAAAAAGGCATTTTTTTGGTTTCTATGACAACACTATGAAAAGTAGCCATCTCAAGTTAGTGGAAGTAAGTAAAGAAACTAGGAATGTTCCTGAAAGTGGAATTCTCTTGTTTTCTACATTTTTTTCGTCTTAACAAGGAATGGGTTTTTGCATTGCATGTGTGTGATCTGTGTTGTTGACAGTTTTTTTGTTGTTTTCTGTTGTTTACAGTATGGACAATGAAAAATCACCACGTCACCGTTCTTTCAGTTTTCTTAGACGTGGTAGTAGCAAGCGACGTCATGGCGGTGGTGGGGGCGGAGGTATCGGACAGGAAATGGGGAGTATGCAGGTATGTTTAAGATATCTATGAAATATGACTGTCACACTAACGCATTTCAAAAACATGGAATTCATACTTTTTATGTATTTTGTTATTTGTTTGGTAATGTACTTTTTTACTTTAACTCCCTAAGGGAATTTAGAACAAAACATTATCTGATAAATCTTCATTCTTCTAATGCATCTGTAAGTATGATGGACATTTTTTTTTTTTTTTACTAATTCATATAAATTATAAAACAAATCAGTTACCAGAACTGTTTTGATTTTGGTTTGCATTTTTGTATTCATACAGTTATGAAAGATATTTTTATTATATCAGAGTTATATAGCCCTATTATTCATGTCTGAAACATGTTCAAGAGTGTTTAACAATGTAATATGTGATAACGGATTGATATAATTAATAGTAGAAAAACAAAAGCATGCAACATGACATATATATCCGTTCATAATTGTCTCTGTTATTAGAGGTCCATTACGTATATAAGGAAATATGCACCATTGTGTTCATTGTTTTGTATAAGTAAAATAAAGAAATAAATTAATTAATTAATAATAATAATAATAAATTAGTTTGAAAGCTTCTAACATTCATGTAGTTACTTCTTTAATTATTTAATTATTATAAGTAATAATTATCTATTAGCAAGGCTATTGTTATTGTCTTACTTGGGGACTCAAATATCATGATATGATTATGTGCTTTACGCTGTTAAACATCTCCAAATATGTGAGCAATAATTACTTTAAATGCCATATGATTTTAATAACATCGCTAGATTCATCATATACACTATGGCGGTCTCCATGGATACATTAACGAATCATATTCCAATGACGATGATGAGACATGGACCGATGTTTCGTCTGGTATTTTCATCGTCTCTGACCATTATCAGGTGAAATTGGTGATGGTATAGACATGTAAAATTTAGAAAGTTTCTTTTGTAACCTGGTGAAGGATTAATACCAGAAAATGAATGCTCATCTATTCAGGGCTCTTGTAGTACAACTTGCTTAGATAGAGAATTGTGTTAAAGCAAATGCTTGGGTTAGATTCAAGTGGAAATTTGTGAAATTTGAAATCTCATTTAATGCGTTTATTTATTAGTTTTGGTGCTAGTGACATTGCTAGATAATTATTATGTTTTTGTCTCCGCGAAAGTTCTGCTTATTAATTCTGGTGAAGGGTGCATTTACTAGAACTGATTTCTAAACCTAGTTGTTTGTTGATTTTTTAAACTATTGTGTTAAAGAAAATGCATGTAGACTTTTGTTACAATTGATATTCCCGGAAAAAGCTGAATCTAAAATTGGACCACTTTTATTTACATGTATAGATGACATTTCTTTGTTATACTCACATTCTATATCTTCCCTTTGACATACGGCTACAAACAGTTATCATGGTATTGTGCCGTGAATTGTTAGTTTTAAATAAAACGGCTTTAGAATTTATTTTGTTGAATTATGTACATAATTGGTGCAGATGTAACCGACTTGTGCTTTAACAACAACTGCAAGATACCATGAATGATTGATGGAAACAAAAGCACAGATTTACATTTAATAAACTGTTTTCAGTCTCTAATGTGAATATAATAATTGTGCAAGCAATAAATTCTCTATTGCATTTTGTATTTATATTCAATATCTTCTCAATATTGTAAATGAAATAAACTTTGCTAAAGCTACTCAATCATCATTACCATCTTTCTTGTTGTTCGAAATACTTGTATCAATTTGATTTGAACGTACTATATAGGTGTCAAATATGTTCAAAATTCTTAGTTTCAATGGTTTTTTTTTGTTTCTTTCAGTCTTTAGACAAACGAGATTTTTCACGTGGACTTCGCCCAGAGCACGCAGGTCACGGTATCCCGAGAACGCCATCAGAAACTAGCCATTTAGCTCTCGTGCAATCACCCTCCCTACCTACTAGTCCCATGACTCCTAGGTCCCCAATGATGAATCACAGAAGTCCGTTTGAGTCCCCTGCAACTTCTCCAGGACCCTTCAGACGATCGGCTTCCCCGAGGAGATCCATGATGGATGTTGGTTTTGCGTCTGCTGTTGCAAACATTTGTGAGCAAGCACATGAAATTGCTGAACAAGACAGGAGAAAGCACAAAGGTATAAATGTTATAGACCTGTGTAAAATAGCTTAAATCAGAATAATACTTTGCTGTGGAATATAATTTCAATTAATTATATTTGCTTCTTTTTTCTAAAGAATACTACACTTTCGTTTTTGCTAACTTCTTTGCAATTTCCCAGAATATACTCCTCCTTTTAGTGTTTTGGTTTTGACATTTAACTAACAATTTCATGTTTTTCAGGTTCTTCACGTCAGGACAGTACAAGTATACCAAGTTCACCACAACTACGAAGTAGGCCACGTGTGAAGAGACCCCCGCTAATGTCCCAAACCCACGTGATGGGATCTCCCTTACCAAGCCCGCAACCTCGGCATAGATCAGAAATGTATAGAAGCACATCTTTGGAGACAAGATCAAGGTCACCTTCACCTAATCCGACACCTTCATCAACACCAATGAATGAATACTACGGAGGGTCTAATCTTACGGACCGTTCACGAAGTCCTACACCCGTTAGTAGCCCCGTGAACACGCCCCCAAAGCGGTCTACACGGAAACTACCGATGGCTCCTGTGCAGCCCACGAAGCCTTCTACACTGAATCTTGCTCAACCTAAGCTCAAAGAGAACATGCCGCGTGTTATGCCTTCCCCTACTATCCCACAGCCTTCCAAAAGCCCTGGAAGTATTAACTTTCCTAGATTAAATGCATCCCCTACCCATAAACCAAAACTGAACATTGCCCCAGTGCCGCACAATATACCCCCACCCGGTAAACTTGGGCGACCAGAACCATATAGTCCAACTGAAAGAAACAATTTAAATAAAATTAGCGACCCACGTGACAGACCGGGTCAAACGCGGTCACTTCCGGGTCATTACAGCAGGCGACCAAATGTGCCACCAAATGATCAAGGTTCACGCGTGCATCGTCATTCTCCGGATATAAATAGACATAGGGGAAATGAACGGACTAGGCATTATCCGCACAGAAACAGTGATGAATCAAATTCAAGGCATTTGCCTAACCGAAGTTTCGATGAACCAATCCGCGGAGCTGGTTTAAGTCATGGGCGTATGAATAGATCACGTGACAGTTTACATAATACTCCTTCACATGATAACCAAGCATCTAGGTCGCCAAGGTCAATACCACACGTTCCTAATGGATATAACAAAAATGGTAGACGAAAGGCTGAAAAGTTGGAACTCAGAAGCGATAGTAATGTTCCTTTAACAAATGATTCTGATGACGATGACGATGAAGATTGGTGTTAGTTTTGTGTTAAGTCGTGAAAAAGCGTTCCACGTGTAGTACTGCCATTTTGTTTCTATATATAGTAACAGCATTTTTACTTTCACTTTGAATAATCGGATCTTGATAAGATCAAAGCTTTTTTGCTCAAATTCATCTCCTAAGGACGTGAATTTATCAGTTTTCAGGCTACATCCTGTTGTTCTTAGAATCGTGCCAGTATTCCAGTTTTTTGGGAGTTTATTTTGCAATAAACGAGAAAAATGTTGGTTATGTCAAAGGGCTTCTCAAAGACATTATACGTCATCTCAGAGGTTATGTAAACAATATGGAGTAATATATACTCAGAACGGTGAATAATTGGAATCTGGCATTATAGGTAATCAGTATGTATAAAATCACTTTGCTTACTAATTGATTGATACTGAAATAAGTTTCAAGGTGGTCTATTTTGTGTTTGTTTCTATGATTTTACTAACAAGAAATTATCTAACATAACTATTATCATTCATTTTAATGTCTAGTATAACAATACATACAGCAACGTTTTACTTCACTAACATGTGTTTAGAGGAAATTAGTATTTCCCGTACTTATTTAAACATACTTGAGGTTACATGTGTAGGCTGTTGGAATTTAAATTTAAGTTTTTAACCAATAAATTTATTTATTTACATTTATGCCGAATGAAATGTTACCTTTAATCACGTATAACCAGCATAATATAGTGTGTATATGTATTTATCACGATCTTCACTTTGTTGTATATGTATGTTATGGCTTTATAAAGTGTAAAACTATAGGTATGGGAGATTTGTTGTTACATGTAAATGTATGTATCATTTATTCAATTTGTAGAAGTTATGTTTGGCCTGTTTAATAATTGCTTTTAATTAGTTGTAATTTTAATACCTACTGATATAAGTCGGTAGTCTGAGATAAAAGTTTCAAGCTGTTTGATGTATAAAGAAACTATGATAATGGTTTGTGTTGACCGAATCCTCAGTATTTTGTATTTTACTGTTATGAAAATCAAAATTGTATGTTTTTTGTTTTGTTTTGTTGCCGTCTTTGCAACGACCATGTCTTTCCTAGATGTACATATTGTATGCGCTTACACACTTGCGTGACATAATTTGTATCTCTGAAGTAAACACTGGGAAGTATATGTATGTCTGTGAATATGCTCAGATACATTGACTGTATTTTTTCATATGAGGGTACATAATATATTTAGGTTTACTTCGCATAAAACACCACACATATGTGTACATGGCATTCATGGGGGGGTAAGATAGCGTTTCATGTAAAGAATATTTATTTTCAATTCATTATATTACAAAACAAAACATTGGACGTCATTAATGACGTTTCATTCAAGTCATCAATGACGTTGCATCTACTTCATTAAGACTTCAAATCACGTGACTTTGCTTGTTATAAATGAAATCTACAAATGTTACATTCCACGATAAAAATCTTACCATTAGCATTTTAATGTATCTTAATCGCCATTCAACTGGTATACTGATCAGTAACACTGAAGATGTTTTAAATAGCTCTAACGAAGTAGAGCTACTAATATTGTGTCTTATCTTTACCTGAAGCGTGTTGTGTCTTACCTTTAAGACTAATAACATGATTGGTTGGTTTTCAAAACATCTAATTTTAGGGGCTGATATTCTTCCAGTGATGATGTTGTTGACAGATATTAATTACGAAATTGATGGATATATTTATGATTGATATATGAACATGTCTATCGTAAATCAGGTCAAAGTTTTCAAATATTCACTTTTTCTTGATGCGTCTTTTTTGTGCGTTTTTATTTATAAATAATCGTCTGAATCATTCATCAAGTGTAAATATGGAAGAAATCGTATACATACGTATGTATGATTTTCTCACCAAACACGCAGAATGTGAACCATTCCATAGCCATTTTTCACATTTAACGTTTTATATATATTCACATATTTATGTATATCATACGTTTTATTGATCATTCAAAGAAACAGTACATATAATGGTATCTGATGGCGTGTTTAATGAAACTTTTGAGAAAGTTTATGTTCAAATGTGTGAACGTTTATTATAGAATGTTTTTATATATGTTGCCTTTACAAAAATCTATGACCAGGTCTGGGGTTATAAAACTACACTTAAGAGGCTGGTCTCAGAATGAAGCATTTTCATTGGTCAATTCTAAGATAGCCTTAGGAATGAACCAATCAGAAACTGGAGATTTGAGACTTGTGTCCACCCTCAGGTTTATAACCTTAGACAAATATATACAATGTTGACATTCCGATTATTCAGCACATTGTTGAACATTACTTTTGTACTTAATTTTACATGTGGTGATATTCTACTGTTACAGTTTGTATTTATGAGAAAGTCATATTTCTAATGGTATTTTATATGTTACCAAGTTTTTAAATTTAGCCATTGCTGGTGTTTTAATAATATTAATGAACTTTGCACGCTTTTTTTCAGTGTTCTAGATAATGATGTTGTTTTCACGTTTGTCATCATTTCCTGATTCATAAAAAAATAAATTGATATTGTACAATAGTAAACGCTTCAAATATTTTTTGTTTCATTATTCATGCTTGTTATTTCCTTCTTAAGTTTTACTCGATAACTGTGAATATCAGTATAGGATGTAGGTATATGCTGCCACTTTTTGAAACTTGGATTCAGTTTATTTTTGAAATCCGAAATTCTAACAAATATATGTGTAGCCATGTATATGTCTAAAATTGTACATGCTGATTCAATTTTTACTTTCTGTCCTAAGGAATTTAACGGTTCCAGTTAAATTGTGTTTAAAAAGTTCATATTTATGTACTTATTATTTAAGATGTATTTATCAATGCCTGTATCAATAACACGCTTTTTGAAATGTACACCTTCAAATGATTATATAATAATTGCTCTTGAAAGTTATTTCTAAAATGATGGTCAAGCCAATGAGAAAAGTTATTATTGTAAATGTATTTCATTAGCGCATCTTTAAAAACAAATGTGTTATCTACACTTTTTTGTTGTTTACATATAGAGTGACATCACGTTAGTTTTATAGTTATTTATTAATTTAATTCTGTAATCATTAATTAAATGGATCCATGTATTAGTATGGTTGCCACATTGTCACATTTGTAAATATATTACGTATTGTTAGCTGTTTTTAATCTACTATCATCAATTTCAACCACACGTATGCCTATCATTAAAGACAAAAGGTTTTCTGTATACAAGGAAATTTAATCATATGAATAAAAAGTGTGCAAAACTTATATAATTCCAAAATAGATGTGTGATAGTTTCGCAACATACCTTGTTGATATATATGTACATTCATTACTGGGTCTACCATTCCTCAACATATGTGTAAATGAACTGAATCCTGGAGGCGTGGATTGACATTATTTGCGGAAAATGTAAATACATGTATATGTGTGACGTGTTTTAATATTATAAATGATGTTAAAATTGTCTCTATCTTTCATGAACATATTTACCTGAAAGTTATGCTCATCAGTCACATTTTTATTACTCAATAATGGACCAATACTAAATGTGTTTAAGTGCTGAGTTCCAGGTTATAAAACTTTAGATTGGTCTCGGAGCTTAAATCTTGTTTTTGCTCTCAGTCTATACCAGACTTATTTGTTGTGTGGATAAATATTGTTTATAAAGAATTCTGTTTGATTGTTACTACAGTTTAATCATAATTAACTTGCGTATTCTGGACACAAAAATGAAAACTGATCTTTAGTTTTGTGACTTCGGATCCTGGTGTTTTAAAGGGTTAATGTGAAAAAAAAAACAATTACTCTTATTTCATGAAACAGAAAAGAAAACTGTTGTCAAACTGTATAGTTCATTGACTGTTTGAGAGCACTTACGACTGTTTTGTGTCAGTCTAAAGTTAGTCTGATAAGTATAATCTTAAAGCTCTAGAATATTGTTTTTAATTAATCATAGTACCCACATTGTAACGTCTACATCACTTAACAAAAGTCAATCTTAAACTGCTGATTGATTTATGTATTCACAACATTTTGGAAATTTTGGTTAGTATAAATTTTAGTTATCTACTGTACACAATCTGTTTTCTAATTGACAATTTTGAGGATGAAATTTTACTACGGTGTTACGAACATTGGAAGTTAAGTATTCGGCGAATTTGTACATTTTTAAGTATTCTGATTCGGCAGATGAACTTTCATTGGTTAGTACAAAAATTCTTACCAAATTAATTGATATTATTGAACATTGTGTTCAAAACTAAGCTAAAACTATATTAACACCCATTGGTTGAAATTCAATACATTTGTTCGAGTTTGTTTTTTATCGCCCGAATTCGCCACCCACTTCTTATATATTACACAATGTTGTTAAAAATAATTGTATACGTGTAATATTGAATATTTTTTATGTGATTTCGTTTAAGTGTATCTAAATGTTATATATTAAACTTAAGAGTTTTATGAAAGATCCTATGTTACGTTTTCATTGTTTAATCTGTCTCGCAGACGTTATTTCTTTATTGTAAGAATGGTTGACTCGTTGTTTTATGTTATGACTTATGTATATTTCTAATGTGATGTAATGTTTCATTTTTTATCAAACTATTTATAAATTTTGCTTCGATAATTAATAAAATGATAAACTAAATAAAGTTTTTTTATTATTTTATTGAACTTTGCAATTTCGATGGCTACATAATTCTACAATGTGGAGACTTGCTAGATGCATGTACCGAACAACGAAAACAGATACTAACACCATATAAGCAGTTAGTAGGACGAAAAACAGTCCACAATTATCTGACTAATAATAAATTATTTTTAAAAAAAGATATACATTGTATGCTAGAAACAAGAAATAAGCGCTAATTTTAAATAAATCTGTTTTGTTTGGAGGGTACTGAAGTCTTATCAGTTGTTAATCTGTCCACTGAAGCAAACAAACAAACAAACAAGACAGACAGACTGAGATGAATGTCGTGAATTTGATGACAGTTGTTTGAAATCTTGACAACTATTTTCAAGACCAGGCGAGTTCGAGCCAATGAGAGTCCGCCGTAAACAGCGTTCCATCGTGTTTCATATTAATTACGGCGCTTCTTCAAATCGATTTTAACAACATTGTCTCCTGCCGTGAATTCAATCTGTATGCTGGCTGTTGTATGATAAATGTTCGTGACTGAAACAATAAAAACAATTTTAATGACGCATTTCTCAAAGCGGATATTTTCTGACTTTGTATAATGATGCATTTCTCAAAGTGGATATTTTCTGACTTTGTATAATGATGCATTTCTCAAAGCAGATATTTTCTGACTTTGTTTTATCACCATAATACAAAGTCAGAAAATATCCGCTTTGTGAAATGCGTTGATTTGTCTTTCTGTCAAACAAAACACAAGAAACAACATTCTCTTCACATTAATATTAAAATACCATCATAAAAATACATGTACTTACATAAGGTCACTTTAATGGTATAGAATTATTTATTTTTATTAATGATGTATATATTTTATCAACATTGAAATGTAGCACAGCTAAATTCAAATTAAATTCTGGCATATTGTTTCTGTTAACTACCGGTGCTGCCATCTATCGACATTATCCGACAACCGATGTAAGTATTGTAGTATGTGAGATTTTAAATTCCTTTATGCAGCTTGATTTATTTTCGTTATTATTACTTTAAAAAAAGTTCAGATTTCAAAAAACATAAGAAAATTAGGTGACTTGCCCATTTTATCATTAAACTACCCGAAGTTAAAGGATTACACACGTGTTTCATATCGTCTTGAGTTACCTACCCGTAATCTTTGGCGAATTTTTAATATTACAAACACTGTTAACACGACAACGGACGTGGTAAGTAACAAACAGCAGACAATTTTACCAATCAGATCTAATGGTATCGGACTGTAAATGTGTGTGGTAGGAACTACATGTATACCTGCAAACATGACAAAACCATGTTGAATGAAATGCTGAAAATGGACAATCTATTATTTGGTATCCGGACATGAGCCTGTAGAACATTTGCCCCTATGTAAGCAATGACAGATTGGACATGGTTATCTACACTGTAAGACATTTGCCGCTATATAAGAAAACGTCTGTCCCTTTGTAATATACATATGTAATAAATATAGACATCTAAAAACAGGCCAGAATTTGAGGGAAATCGGAGTGTAAATTAAAATTCTATATTGTAGATTAAAGTTCACGTAAATAATTCGTCATATCGTCAAATATGCAATATATTCATCGACATTATAACATGTATAACAACACACACACACGCATATTTCCAGTAATCAGTAGCCCCTTGCTGATGTGAGCCCGAATCTCGCCCGGAACCAGTGTTATGTCACCTAATGCCACCCAATAAACGGTTCCCCTTCGAGTACAACTTGGATAAAAAATCGAATTCACAGAAAATAGTTTACTACTTGTACCTGGCGTCTCAAATGATATTTCCACAATGGTTGAATTTCCGTATTCGTTTTCAGCAAATATAAGTACAATATATCGAGATCCCTCTTCAAGCGCTGTCAAAGATGTGTTAAATTCGTCTACTTTATTAGTAGTGTTGACAAACACTTCCGCCCAGGATGTGTTGTTTCCGTTTACTGGTCCGTATATAACAACAAACTGCCGCACTATACCACCATCTAAGTCCGGCGTCCATTTAAGTACAGCCGTGTAATCCTTCAAACGTTCTGTCTCTAAGGTTACATTTATCGGAGGCGATGGCAAGAACGGCGTGTTTGACTCTCTGTATAGATTTTCTGAACCTACGAAAAAAACTATGATAGTCAACGTGAAAACAAACACTTGGCGCCAACCTTCAGTAATTGTTGGTATGCTGTTACGGGACCGACTCATTTAAAAATCCCCAAACCCACAAGAAGTTTACCAATTTTACCAAAAAAAATGTTGTTGTTTTAAACAATCTGCCATGCATTAGATCATAACTTTATGTTGTGTAATTACTGTCAACTATCAGAGGAGTTTTATAGATTGTGAATCGTTCAATACATAAGTAAGGCTGGGCATTTTGGACCGTATACTACAAACACAAAAACAGTTCAATGTCATGATGATGAAATTAAACAAATATGTTAAAATTAAATACAGTACCTCTCCAGAGCAACAACCTCCCTTCAACAACAGCATGATAGTTCTCCCATGGTACGATTTAACTATTAATTTAACCCCTCTAAGAAACAATATCTCAACAACAATAATAATAATTTTGCTTCTCCCAAATGGTGTTGCTTTGGAGAGGTTGCACTGTACTTTAAGAAAGAGTAAAACAAACAAGAAAAGGTACATTCTCACCCTTGTCTTCTAGTGAAACAATTATACATGTATCATTTAATTCATTGGCCACGCAGAGTCTGTAGTTACCAAAATCTGATGCTTGTATATCTGGTATTGTTAAAGCATACTCCGTCATCAGATTGGATAGTGACGTCATTTCCTGCAATATACCTTCTCTCAGTTCATCCCAGTTGGTTTTATTCTGTTTCCACCATTCTGAATACTGAGGGACAGGATAGGCCATTATTTGGACTGTAAATACCACCTTTTCATCCAGTGAAGCATTGTACAGAATCCTTGTTTGTTGTTCCGGCGACACTCGTGGCCTACCTGGAATAAAATACAATCACTGTATTTTAGCACAATATCCGGAAAATACAAATATTGGAATGACTGGTGTAATAAAAGGTAATAACAAATTTGTAATAACTATAATACAACAAGACAAGTCTAAAAGACCCTAAAAAACTTGATTAAAATCTGGTTTACGTCCACGGTCTTCTCCTGTATAAACTCATCTGAAGCGTTTTCAGAACTAAACATCACGTGTGTTTAAGCAGATGTTCATTGAATGTGGCGAGTTAAGCGCTAGTATGTCCACTGCATATGACTCAAATGATGTTAAAAACCGTATTAAGCAAAATATTGCTGAACACTCAAACAAACAGATTGTTTAAACTGATTTGGATGCACTTGCTTATGCAATAATGCTTATAAACGATTGAACATCACATATATTTTACTAATGGCTTGTCATTTAATGCCCGTTTAAATCCATATACATACAGTCTGAATGTACGATTACTTACAGTTAACGATCAATTCTATGTTTTCTTCCGCAGTCCCATTTTCCCCATTATTTTCATTTTTTGCCAAACACGTGTACACGCCAGCATCTTTACAAGATGTCTCCTTTATTGTGTACGTGATTTTGTTAGCATTGTTTAAATGACTTAATTCATCTGAATCTTTCATGATCACTATCGTGGGGGCTGGATTACTGTCCGCTAAGCAGGTAAAAATCGCTTGCTCTGATTCATTTACTTCCACTAAGTCCATTGTATCATTATGTATCACATCACGGAAGTCAGCAATCATTGCTGGGACTGAAAGTGGAACCCTGAACTGTGAATATACCTCTGATCAAAGTTACCTAATTGTAAAATTGACCAAACCAGACTGATTTTTAAACACAGCCAATGACGGCATTTATTCCGATTTGAGGCTAAACTCGATATTAATATGGGAACTTCTAGCATAGTTGTACTAAAAATGTCCCTTTTTCCGGTCCGATCCTACGAATGCAGCTTCTAATTACATTACAGTATATGTATAGAATTGCAAGACAATACATGTGCGTGTTTTCATACTCCTCATAATCATGATTCGTATAATATTCACGTACTCGTATCAACTTAAAAGATTTAACGTTATTTCCTTGAAGTTTGTGACGGCAGTTTTGAAAATGTAAATAAATACACTGTACGTAGAAACTAGAAAAAAAGATTAACTCGGTACATTGTATAATACAACGATTGTTGTCAGAATCTTTGCGGGTCCAAACATTCGGAGTACAGTGCAACCTCTTAAAAGTAACACCCTTCAGGAGAAGCAGAATTATGTTGTTATTGAGAGGTTGTTGCTCTAGGGAGAGGTCAAATCAATAGTTAAATCGCGCATTTGGAAAAAACCATGCTTTTGTTGAAGGGAGGTTGTTACTCTAGAAAAGGCTGCTCTGGAGAGGTTGCACTGTATTTATTATGTCAATTCTTATTAAAATATGGATTAATTCGGGCTGACAATTTTACCTTTTTATACATACTTACATTTAATGTCTAACATTATTTTTTCTGATGAAATATAACCTGCTTGGCAATAGATACGCCAGCCATTCATAGTGCGATTTACATTTAATGTCAGTAATCCAGTAACAACACTCAATACGTTCGAACCATATTCGGGCGTCTGTGTCACGTGACCATTCACCATGACGTCACCAATTTCGTCATTAGTGCCGTTATCGAAGAACCAGTATATTAAAGGCGTTGGTCGACTTACTGAAGTCTGACACTTGACTGTAATGTTTGTCTCCTCTGCAGCTGTAAGTCTGTTCTCACTTACTTCCGGTATGGCGACTTTATTTACATATGCTGAAACAAAAAGAAAGGAAGTTTGTCCGTCTAAGGTCAAACAATACCTTGCGTCAGCTTACAGAACCATTTTTCTAATACTATTTCTTGTTCAAAGATACAGCACAGGTACATTATTATGACAATGAAAATACCGACAAGAAAAAATTGGCTGAGATCGAAGAAAAGTCGAGGTTTGACAGAAAAATAGGGTCTGGACTTTTTTTTACTCCAAAGCTTTCGCTGAGTATTTAGGCAGATCTTTGTAAGAAATGGAAATAGACCAACAAGTATTGACATAACATTCTAATAATATATATCGAGGGGTTTTATTTTTTTTATCTTTGATTAGATCTCTAATAATACTGTTGAACACGGTTATGGTGAATACAATTGGACCAGAATGTTTACTTCATAATATCCTATTGATCAAGGCACGATAAAAACCTAAAACCATACTTTTTACATAGAATTTAGTCAACGAGCCTAAGTGATATAATTAAGTTACTATAGTGCCATAATTTTTTTTGAACAACAACCTCCCTTGAACAACAACATGACTTTTTCCGCTGTACGATTTAACTATTAATGTAACTTCTCTAGAGCAACAACCTATCAACAACAACAACATAATTTTGCTTCACCCAAAGGATGTTGCTTTGGAGAGGTTGCACTGTATAAGTATGACCTTACCGTATGAACAGCACATTCCATAGAATCCATCAGTGCACCGACATTTTCCGTATGAATAATTCCCACCATCTACACAGAAAGTATTGCAGAAATGATCCATTTCTCTGGATCCGACCATTATGCCGTAATAGTCAATACCACATTCTTCCATACATGTAAAAAAGGAACTTGAGTCCGGAGGACAACATAGCGGTCGTACTCGGGTTCTCGTGCCACCTCCGCACGTCACACTACACGCTGACCACGGCGCCCATTCTTGCCAGACGCAATAATTGTCCGGATCATTGCAATCTGATGACACGAGTTGCCATAGTGATACTACAAATAGTAACTCTGATTCCATTCGTTTTAAAATCCGTTTTCCAACCAGAAATAGTTATCAAATATTTAAACACCAGAAATTAATGTGTTTCTCGCCGGATCCGTAATCCATTTCTTTAACCGACTTTTCCTACAAATACTGCGTTTAATATTTCCACAACACTTTAAAAACAACTTCTCGTGTTCTTCCAAATATAGAACTCGGCCGTGCGACATTTAAGGCGTAATCAAAAACACAGAAATTAGCTTAAGTGTGAAATGAGGTTCGTAAGTACATCAGTCACGTGACAGTCATCACTTTCCTTATTTAAATATTCCCCACAGTTCGGCTTATAATGATTTCAAGTGCTTCAACAATGTTGTAACAATAGAAATGAAGTGTTTCCGTAGAACGATTGTGGTAATGTTAAAAATGGAGATCAGCGTTGGCAGTAAAGTTGATGCTAGTCTACGGCTTATCATTAAAACGCCGTCGATGAAACTTGTGACATTAACGACGACATTAGTGATGATGATGATAATCACGATGATGATGACGGGGTTTATTCAAGTGGTGATTAGTAAACAATATAATGATATGACTCTGTCAGCAAAAATCAGTCCACTGGAGGTAAATTTGTCATTTTCAGTTTTTTGCACTTTTTGAATATACATCACTTCAAGAACATATTTTGAAAATTTCAGCTGTCAATACGCTTTTGTTATATATTTGGAGCCACTTTTATGTAACCACTGTTACTGAAGAAGTGGCAAAAGAATTGAACATAAATAAAGATAAAAGTGAAATTAATAAATACAACAACAAACAAGTTTTCATGCTTCATGTTCAATTTAATACAGAACATTTCATGTAGCTTTGTTACAAAGTATATATTGTACCACATTTTTCTCAACTCAACAAAAGACATGATGTATAGATATAGTTATGTTGCCTAGCAACAACAAAATTAAGTAATTTGATTTATTTGAAAAAAAAACATGTCTGTTTGCACAACTCAAATATGTTCATAACCATTAATTAATTTAAATACAATTAAATTTGTACAAAATATATATTCCTACAATGTTTGTATCAATGGAATGAAAATTTATTGGCATGTACCAATAAAGTAAAGGATTTGTAAGAAGGAAATTTTTGTCCATTTTTTACATTTATTAGTAATTCAATGACAAAAATGTTTTTTGTTTCAAACTTCTTTGCATAATGCAAATGGAATAAAGTGTAAGTAAGTTCATTTTTGAACATGAACATATGAATTGAAATCAAAGCAACTAGAATAAATGTTAACAATATTTTGTTGCTTAGCAACAACAATACAAGTAAATAAATTGTACAATCAACCATACAATAACTACACATGTTCAGCAATTAGCTTCTTTTTGAAAAAAAAATACATGTAACATTATCTTCATATATGCATGTATCAAATGAAATGGAAAGTGACAATTTTTAATGCATGAAATTTTTGATATTTCAAACATTCTAGAGCAGGAAACTGTTATAACTCACATCATTAAAAGTCAACTGGTGTATTACAAATAGCAATCATAATTGAACACTTAAATCACAACCAATATCACATTATCAAAACATTTTTTCATATATCTCCAACAGCTTGTCCAAAATTGGAGAACAAGTAGAGTCATAACACTATTGTTGCTTAGCAACTGAAGAATAAATATTTAGCATACAATGGACTATCAGTAACCAATTACCCACTGTAGTATACTTTGGCTAATATTAATCCGCTTACATAGGCAAGTATAAGGACCCAAAAATTATGGGTATTAAACATTTTCATTCGAACTAATTATTGACATCATAATTAAAGCTTACAATATACATAATAAATACACTGCTTTCCAAATGAAAAATGACATACTCTAAGTATCACTGTTATCACACTTATTTTGCTTCAAAACTTCATGAGACATAATTTTTTACTGAAGGAAATAATGTAAAAAATTTACAGTACCCTGGATATTTAGTTCATCAGGAATACATGAAGGGTGAATAGATGTAGAAGGACATAGTAAACTGTATTTTTTCAGTCAGTTTCAGAAACAGAATTCTTTTTACAAAAAAAACCTTCAGGTTGTTTTGCTGACACCAAAAAGTGATGGTATATTACTTATATATTTTAACGGCATGAAGAACTGAGATTAATTTTTTTTCTAATTATAAAATTTAACTGGTTTATCACTGTCATTAACCAGCTGACAAATATTGTGTCCTGCTCTTGACGACAGAAACCGTGGTAGCAACATCTTGCACTGTCTCAGCATTACGATGTCTGGAAATCAAAAGAATGCAAAATAATACACCACCTTATCTCATAATAATTACATAATTAAATAATAAATAATAGTCTCAATACTTTAAGCTTAGTGAAGACAAACAATCCATTTATCAGTATTAGCATTGTGGAAGCGTGTGTCTTAATTCAGTAGCACAGAATCTAGTAGGATATCAGTAAAAATGAAATAAAATCACATCCATTTTGTTTTCCAAATCTTAAAATACCAGTCAGGCTAAAATTTTATATGGCCAGCAATCATTTGTCTGTATGTGACTGTTTTGTGTAGGCCTGAAATGAATTTCAGAAGCATAAAATATTGAGTAAAAAGGTATTAGTTAAGAAGCATGAAAGGTATTCAAAAAAAAGAAAGTAAAGATCAGTAAAACCAAAAAAATTACACTTTTACCATATTTACAATAGTAGTATTAACTGTGCATCAAGGCAATGTAACATGTCCAGCTAGTCTTTATGTACTGGTGTACAATTAATTTATACTTACCAACAATAACTCTCCTTAAAGCGTATCACAGAACAAAGTTGTGTGTATTTTGGTCGGTACAATCATTGAAATGGAATTGTGCATCAGTTTCACCCAAGCCAAAGTACCTCACATAGTGATGCACACAACTGATAACACTACTTGCACCTTTTCCAGCAGATTCATTTTCGTCAATCAGGTAAAAAGTCTGTTTACCTGCATTAAATAACAATGGCTGTATATAACATGTTATCCAATAATTATATTAAGTAAATGTATTATCAAGGGACCATCCTATAACTTGTAATTTTTGCTTATCAATTACATGCAAAAAACAAAAAGTACTGCGACAAATACGATTGCATCTGAAGTAATATTGTTGAGAAGGTTTAACTTTGTCTGCAGTCTTATGCTTATTACTCAATGTTTTAACACCAGATTGCCTGTGATTATGCAATGAGGCCATTACAACAAGATCTAGCTCATCTTTAAACAGTTGAGCACAATTCTAACGGAATTCAATCATTAAGTTAAAATCAAGGACTTCACCACATAGTTTTCTGTCATAATAAACAGAACACTCACAAGAATCAGATTTGAATATTTCTTGCTTTGCCAATTCCTTAGTGTCACATTCAGTAGGCTCAATATAGTTACCAAGAATTTCACTATTAATACCGTTACAATTATAATTATCATCAACATCTGAATCATCATTTAAATCAACATCAGAATCACTGTCGACTGATGACAGAGATGTTTCTGAGTCAGAAATTTGTACAGATTGTACATCATCAACATTTGAATTTTGAAAATAAAGTTCATTTACAATATTAAGGTCTTCAATAAATAATGAATCCTGTCCCTGAGAGAACTCGAAAGGTATCATACTACACGTACTTTCTTGAGACATTATCAAACTTTCGGTTTCATTTTGCATTCAACGACATCGGGTACTTCCGGGTCAGATTGCACAAAACAAATACGCGACGATCGTCGCAATGGAACTACAAATATTCGCTAAAACACAACTATTGAGATGCAACGTAACACTTACCTGTCTCATGGGTACTGCTTGATATGTGCAATAAAATCCGCCGATGACAAGCGCCATTTTATAATGTAGATGTAATTTTAAATCGAAACGGTACAGTCGCGGGTATTTCAGATGCGCGCCATCTTTACCTGACCTCCGACAGCCAAGGGGAAAAACTGCGTAAACACCTTAATAGGTATCAGCACAATAAATTTTCACCCAACCACGTTAACGACATACAAGAGAGTTGGTGTGTGTGAAATATCTGATAAACGTCTGTAAGCATTGACTAGAAAAACATATTTACATCCCAGCAAATTCACACAAATCGTGAATAATTATTACGTCATGTTTAACGGCGTGTACTGAAAATTAACGTCATGCCTCCAGTGGACTGATTTCTGCTGACGACGTCACGTTTTTTTTTGACAGTAGTAACTGTAATGACATTGCGCATTTTGAATGGTACTGTTGTTGCTTTTTTCTCTATGGTTTAATGACGCGCCAACAGTCAGGGTTATTTGGCGACTTTCCAGATTTTGGGGTGGAGGAGGGCCCCAGGCTTATACTTGAGTTGAACCGCTGAACTTCCGTATAGTAGCCGGGATAGATTCATAACATGTGAAATTTGCCTGGTCCTGGGTGAGATTCGGTCTCACATCAATAAGGGGCTAGTGATTACTAGTCAGAACCCATAACCGGAGGCCCCGAACGGTGCTGTGGTCTGTGAAACGAGGGTTGCAGACCCCAGTGCGACTTTGCGCTTTAACCGCGGTTGAGTCGATCTTTGTGCAGATATTAAAAAACTATTTTGACTCTGCGAAATATGTTTGACATCGTTATGAAGACAAAGTATGGGGCCTGTTTGCCTTTTTCCGTTGACTATTTATTTCACCTTGATAGCTTTTGGTATTGATTGATTTTGAATTAAGTAATAAAAGACGAATGTGTGTTTTTTGGTTATTTGTTAAGTGTCTTCTTATGTTTGGAGAATCAATCTCAGGTTGTTACTTTCAACTAAAAAATGTGACAATACTATTCTGACTCAGCTGCGCTTCTCTATCGTGTGTTTCAGAAAAGAATGAAGTCTGCGTACACAATATTACACAGAATGTGACACGGCAGCAGCAAGGATGGTAGAATTAATCACACAGACACTGATAGAATACAACAAAACAATTTAAAATTACAACATTTTAATATTTGTTTTCTAAAGAAATAATAAATTTTGAAAATTATTTTCTGGGTAAAGATTATTAGTGTACAGTTTAGTTTGACAACAATTGTTCATCTTTAACGTCTTTTACACGTCACAAAGGTACTCTTCACTGTGAGGTAAATAATCACCACTCCTGTAAATATAAGTAAACTTCATAAAATGAAGATCTAAAATTTAATTTGCATATGTCCAACAGCGGCCATAGTAACGTTAGCTTTAACTTATAGTGAAGCCATTTTAACAGATTTTAACTGTGGTGTTATTATGGAGGAACAGAACAGAACTGAACATATGAACGGTATATTGTCACAACGAACGACTTTCGTAAATAAATATCACATCGGTCGGTCACAGACAATCAACCGAACAAACATGTCCGCCATTTCCAGTCATTGATAAGACGCTATTTCTGGTTCATTATTGCTTTTACAACATTAAACTCAACTGTCTGCTCCTTTCAACTAACACTGTCACATAAACAGTAAGACTAATCATTAAAAGATAACAAAGAGCAATCATGTCATAAAAATTAAACAAAGTGTCGGGATGTCATATGAAAATTTGACAAAATGATTTTCCTCCATATGGGAGAAGTTGCCGGCTCATTGTGGAAGGGTAAGTTAGTACTGGTTAAGCATACAGTCAAGGAAAACTGGTTAGGTGAGCCGGTCGCTGTATATAACTGAAAAATTGTTGAAAAAAGCGTTAAACCCATTGAAAAGATAACAAAACGTCATATCATTTGTCAGCCTGAATTCACCAGCTTCAGTAAATATGTTCAGGTAAATGACATGTATACACTAGAAACGAAATATAAACTAACAGGTCAAAGACAATCGGTTTGTTTTAAGTCAACTTTATGGATGATACCAGACACTTCTAGTCGTGACTTGGGATAACCCGATCATTTCATGAGGTCTTTTTCACACAAAAGGCAAATACGAGTATTTTTTTTAAATTAAAAGTAACTTACCATATTGCCACAGTTCTGTTATAGTATACGGGCAGAATATCAATCAATACTTCTGCCGAACCTTGAAATATGTATAAAAAATAACAAATTATACTCCACGCTTTGTCTTAACGCCAGTAAACAAAGTGGGTAATTATCTGATACTATATTAACCAGCAAATTATACAATACGATACAGAAGTACGATAAAGTATTTGGAAATGAATTTAAAGCCAGATCCCCTTGGTAGATTATATTTTCGAGAATGTTAATAGTAAATTATCAATCAGATAACTATGTACTATAAACAGCGAGTCGCTGAACATCACAAATACATGCAATGAATAAAATGATTCATTAAAGATATAGATATACATGTACTGGTAATAGAAGAAAGTGTTGTCTGGAATACTGTTGGCCGCCTTTTATAATTTTATAATTTTGTATCATGTTCGTTGCAAATGTCCTCGGATATGCCCCCGAAATGTGTTTTAATAATTAATGTAAGATTTAGTGTAAATAACATTGAGTTCAGGTAAATAAGGAAGACGTACCATGTTTCCACTTACACCCCCACTCCAAAAAAATGAGGTTGGAGGATTGGCAAAATGCTTTTCAAATAAATTTTTTAAGATCAGATATCAAGTTCATATGAAAATTAAATTTCGGCAAGAAAATAACTGACGGAATCCGAAAAAAAATGTGAAATTGTGACGGTCGGGTTGGTGGAAATCGAGTCCTTTTTTACATAGCACCTAAATGTTACCTGGGCCGTCCAAGCATGGCGTAATAATTGTTTAGATGAATAAGGTAGCGTCGGAATTCTTTCACTGAGTCAAATGAAGTCGGTCTCGCTGGAGGTGCTATAACAATGTCCGATGAACATGACACTGTGGACACACTCACGACCAGGAAGGAAAACAAAATGATCATGAGTCGCGTGTTCATGATGTGAAAATCTGAAATAAAGTTTCGTTCTCATAAATCAGTGTGAATTGGTGAACCACGCAGGGTGACGTCTAAATAAACCATCCAGAAATATCAAATAAATAGGTTTTGATTTTATGTGACATTATCACTGGGGTTTAACGCCGTTTTTCAACAATGTTTCAATTATATACGGTGGCCGGTTCACCTAACCAGTTTTCCTGAACTGTATACCAACCAGCACTAATTTACCATTCCACAAGGAGCTGGCAACTTCACCACATACGAAGGAAAATTGACATTTTTGTCAATTTTTCATAGAACCTGCCGCGACTGGGATTCGAACCCGTACAGTGCACTAACCACTGGATCCAGGTCGCGGCAATCATCATAACATAACACATGTGCTAGAATTTTAGTGGTTTGAAAGTTTTCGTTTTTTAGAATTATCATAAAGCTTCAGCATGGGATGCAAATTGGAAAAATATTTGAATAAATTAATGTTCCCAACTACCTTTGCATAATTTAGGGTAATATGAAATCTATAATCCGTTCCATGAAGATATCACACTGCTGTGGGTGTATCTTGGAGAGAAGTTTCTGATTTCATTCTTCATATTTTTAGGAAGGAATGAAATTGTAAAGTTTGAAAATGGTCTATCTCATGTTTCTGTGTTCCATTTTTCCATGTTAAAACAATGAACTATAAAAACCCTGCCAAACTTTCGCACGTTTTACTTAACACAAAAAAAGAAAGAAACTGTTCACTATTAAATCTCACATTCTTCTGATTGCAAAATTAGATGAAAAATTGTTTATAGATAAGAATAATATATATATATATAGTAAACAGAAAGGCATAAAACAGATAAAAAAAACTTACCAATAGAAATCCAGTGAGAGAAATTATATCAAAACTTGAATCATTCGAATCATTCAAATGTAAACAGTCGTTATTTGTACATTGTCTTTTATAGCATTATTGAGATGAGTTTTGTCAGAAACAGACACTGTTTAATTTAAATCGACAATATGACCAACCCATTGGAAACTTCATATTTTGCGCAAAGCGCGTGACAAAAAGTGTTTCAAGAAATGAATTGTCGGTTGGTTTTGACACACGACTGATTTGTTGGATGACTTTTTTGATTTCCTGCGAAATTTTGCAGCACAAAAATCGAATATTGATTATAAATATTTAATTACTCGTTTCATTCTATGAGAGATATAATACTCAATTCATGTGTGCGTCTTTCAGTCGTTATAAGGGATCTAGAATACAGTACAACCTCGATATCAAGACCATTTTTTAAAACAAACACAAATCTTACCTTTGTGTTGGTCTCATTTGATAGCAAGATAAGAAGAAATATAGAAATGCAGATCGGAAATAAGTGTTAAATTATGATTTGATATGAATTTGAGTTGCTCTCTGAGCGAGGCTTTGTTACATGAACCTCGTTTATCCGAATTTCGGGACATAAATCTTATTTCGGATGAAGCATAGTTCGGATAATTCGTTTTCGAACCGTAACTAAGAGTGGTATTCTGAATTAACCATAACAAAAATGAACTGATTGTTAAACCGTACACCTTAGAGAAGAAATGTGAACCAAAGAGACCAATTACCGGAAGTAGTTAAAGATGCAATATAAATATGTTATTTTGATGTATATGTGTACACACGGTGAATGGAAATTATAGCATGAATGAGAGAAACAACGTAAGAAATATATGATAAGTGTGCAGTATGATAATACTACGTTCTTTTTTCACCGTGGTTTAACGTCACACCAACAGCCAGAGCCATTCGGCGGCTTTAATGGTTGAAAAAGACCCCCGGGCGTACATCTGGGGAGGACCGTCGACCTTCTGTAAGCAAGCAGGACAATATGGAGAATTTATCTAGTCACAGGTGGGATTCGAACTCACCGCGGTGATGGGCTGGTGATAGCTAGTCAGAAGCGATAGCCACACGACCATGGAGGTCCCTAATGATATGATCAGATCTTCTTGTTGACAACATTCATGTTACCCGTCCTTATCTTAGTTTAATAACAAATACAGTAAAAAAAGAATTCAAAAGTGCAGTGTCATGTTAGTCAAACATTGTCAGTAGAATTAAACCAAACTCGTTCAATAAAGGCAGAATCAGTTTACAAGCAGTTTGACTATAATTAGAATATCTGCAAACCTGTCAAACCTGTGAACAAAGGCCACCCTTGGGAAAAACAAAATGTGGTCATTTTTGACAAGTGACCTTTATTCGGAGGTCAGTTGGTTTTAAATAATTAATAATGGTTTTCAAAGAATGACCTTTATTCAAAGAGTGGCCTTTATTCGGAGGTGATAGCAAAAACAGGTTTGTCTGTAAACCGCTCTTTTTTGTTCCATGCTGAACATCGGTATATGTAATGATCGAGTTCCAGATATGAATGTCTGAAAATATATTTCATCACTTTTCGCACATAACACCTCGTATGGTCACCCAAGGTAACAATATAATTAAAACAGCTGTTTAATTAAATGTTGAATGATCATTTCTCTTGCTTGCTTTTTGTTTGTCGTTGTCCTTAGCAACGGATGGTCCAGATTTCTTTGGTTGAGTTTTGTCTGGTGGTTTAAGGTTTCCGTGAAATGCTCTTATAAGTACAGGGATGTCAATGACAAGAATAACACAGGATACTGATGCCAGGACGGCAACGCCAACGGAACCTGAAAATGAAATGTTTAAGATAAAGCTTCTGTGTAGAGTAATGAGTAAATAATTCATATTCAGACTTGAATTATCACTCTTTGCGAGTGATGACCCTGAGAGATGAACCACATCAAGGTGCATGTCAGCCACCCTTACAATCACATAATATTGATATTTGACAGACCCGATTAATGCCTTATTATATGATAAACATGTTTATTGTTTCCTTTCTCCCATTTGTGTCCAAGCCATTGTTCAAACTACTGTCCTGACCAATTGCGCGAAAGTTATGATTTTTTTATGATTTTTGAGTCTGAAACTGATGACCTTTTATGTAATATATGCAATTAAAAGCACCAAAAGCATATTTTGTCCAACAGCTCGGTGCTCAATCAGCACAGCAAATATTGAAATGATACGGATAAAATCGCTTGATACTAACCAAAGCTAAACGAGTGACTTCATTCATTCGTAAATTTGAATTCCACGTTTTATTAAAACTACGAAAATTTCAACTTTGATACAACTCAGTAAATCAGCTTAGTATATTGATAAAAATGAACTCCAGTTATTAGAAAGACTGCCTATTAAATAAAACCAAACATCGATGTTACTAAAGATGGGTTTGTGACTCACAACATGGACGAACATAACAACTCACCGATAGTAACAGCTGATGTTCTTTCGTCACTTGCTGAACTATGTTTACGATGATAATTAGACGTTGATTCAACGTCAATGATTAAAGTGCTTTCAATATCAGCTAGTATTTCCTCTTCTGTAAGATTGCGGTAAGGCCCGGAGTAACAAAGACATGGTAATATGAAGATAGGTTTAATTATTGTCGAAGTGGCTGATGTTGTTGTTGATGGTGTTGTTGTTGTTGATGGTATTGTTGTTGTTGATTCATTTATACATTTTACAGGAAATGACTCGCTGTCCATTGGATCTGTCAGGTTGGTTTTCTCGGCTACATCTGACAAAAAGAAGCCGAGTGTATTTTAAATTATTATGTTTTCTGAATATAGTAATGAAATGTTGACTGCATTTTAGATTGCCTGACGTACACAGTTTGGACATCACACAGTCAGCTGTATATGATTTAAGGTGACAATACTACTTGTGAGAGTTTCACTGAAAGTGAAATATATCACGATCTAATTCAGACAAAAACCATGATTAACAAGATGTTACATGATTATTAGAAGAAATACAATACTCTTAGTGTAAGAACATGGACATTGCCTCCATTCAATTTAAAGTTTGAAAAAATAACGGTTACTTTACGGAGCAAGAACTGCTGAAGACTGAGGTCAAACTCAGATTATAGGGAGGGGGGTGCCAACAACACAGCTTTATAATTATGGCACATTGCATGAGGTTTATTTGATGTTAGGAGAGCAGATGTGTATAACACAATAAGTGCTTACCATTTAAACAATACCTCCACATGAATGTTTTGTTATTAGTAGAAGGTGTATAACAATCACACAGGTGATATTCACATTTCTTCTCAGCATAGGTAACACCACGGCATCCAAAAGTATCCAAACATCGCTGATAACATACCTCAGGATTGGCCACTAACTGTTCAGTCATGCTTTCAAACACGTCACATGTTCCAAATCCTTGCGCTACGTACATCTCATACACGGGACAATCTAGAACGAAGGAATGCGAAAGGGACACACAACATAATAATTACACAATATTAAAACGAAAACAAACGAGGCAATACCATCAAACCAGGTCCATTAAGCAGAAAAGGCGTTCCTATTTTTGGTGCCTGTAAGCATTGACATTCACCACATATATCAGTTGGTCTTCATAACAACCTGCTACATTCCATGTTTGGCAGCAAGCGGTCAATTTGAATTAAAGTTATAAAACAGAAATCAATCGTTTGACGTCGCTGATTACCCGACCGAGAACTTACTACATTCTGATAACTTGACTTTTCAACTTTTTGACGATCAGGATTAAGCATAAGTAATATAAAAATACATCATCATACCATTAAACGTATATACATGCAAAATATAGATATCTTATACCGGATGTAAAAGTGTAAAATGTTATTGAACTTTATTGCAGAAGTGTCAAATTAATCAGATTGTCATTTGTTAGAACTTGCTACCTAACAACAACGGAAGATGATATTTTCAAACTAATTTTACTGATTAAAAGTGAAATGAGGGAAAATTAGTGATTTGGTAGGTGAGGTTTGTAGCACGTCTGCACGTAAGCCTGGAGAGATAAAATATATCGGTAAATGACAGGAAAAGGAAGGTGGAAAACCAAATATGTCAATAAACAACGGAACAGCTTTTTTAAAACAGCGCGCAGTATGTGATAGCTATACTAGTTAGTTAATATGCAATAGTTTGATATTCGAGATCACAGATTAATCCTATCAAATTATGCTATTTTAAGACCAAGATGACATGTAAATGTGTAATATATGACACTTATTTTGAAAACTTCCTTGTAAACGCCAGTTCTTTAAGCTTACCACTGTCACAAGTTTTTCTGTAGACCGTTGAATTGTATTGTTGCTCTACTCGGCCACATTGAAACATGGAACAAACTGATGAATTGTAATTATATAACAATCCTACACAATCCGTGTCACTGTCACAATCTACCAGACAGTCTGACTCAGATTCATTAGAATTTTTATAAGCAGTCTGGCAAAGTGTTCCTTCCTTGCAGTTTAAACAAGTTTGCATCGTGGGTGACACACAACCTGAAATTATACATGTTTGTCTTACACCTAAATGCGCATGCTAAAAGCCATAATGCTAAAATAAACGTAATTAGCAAAAACTGATTAGACCTCGGGGCGGATTGATCATTCTGATAAGAAATTCGGCAATGCCACCAAACCAGGTTTTCAACGATTGCACTTTATTGTTGACCCAACAGGAGTAACGCAAAGTCTCTCAACTTCTAATAACAACATATTCTTTATTTGTAGCATCAATGACCTTGGCCTAAACTCCAGTGACCCCAAAATGCAGTACTAATCTAACTTTTCTCATCGCAATTTTCATGGAGATATCTCATTCCAACTCAAGTTATTTAGCAAAATCCGTTTAACTTCTTTTGTTAATAGTGACCTTGAACCATGAACCCTAAACTATTATCCCTAACATAGAAGCTTGCTATAGATAGATGTTAGTAACAAAAGTTAATCCAAAGTGATCCAGTGGAAGTTATTTTTCCATTTTAATTTAAAGTGACCTTGAACCTAATCCGAGTGACCCCAAAATGGAATAAAAACCTTCCAACCTGCCATTGCTAACTTCATCCAAAGTTTTTCCCCAAACTTCATTCCTTATCAAGTTATCATTATTACTAATAGGGACCTTGACCTTGACTAGGGAAGGGGTCTGACTAGTAATCACTAGCCGATGACAACTGTGAGTTCGAATACCACCCAGAACCAGAAAAAAGACATTGGTGAAGAAGCTACACTGCTGGCTTTTGGAAGATCTGCGGATTTACCCACATATACGCCTAGGGTCTACCTCCATCGTTAGAGCTGGAAAAGTCGCCACATGACCCTGGCTGTTAGTGCCATGTAAAACCACAGAGATATCAAGAGCTCCGCAGAGCAGCTGCAACACTCGTCTGTTTTACGTCATTCTATTTAATAAGCAATATTGCCCTAAATTCTAACTTTAAAGGTGACATAACTCCACCAAATATCGTTTCCAAATAATGTCCCTTGTATTGCAACTGTGCCTAGTCATGATGATCAAGTGTCGTGTTGATAACTTTAAAAGTGTTTGAGTAATGGGTTACATCAAAGTTTGAGCACGACAACGCCGCAGCGATCATAACAGCTCGACTTTTCTCCGAAAGAGACTAGGTAAAAATGACTTAAAAATACAATAACTCTAGTTACAAATGATAATGTAGATAAAGGATTACATGTCCTGCTCGTAAAAGAACCTGCAAATAAAACAGTATACATCAGTTTTCTATGATATGCCGTAATTACATGAGTGATATTGTGAGTAAAATTGTTTTCTATGAAAAAAAATGGTGTGAAAAAAACTGGTTTTATACCATCAATACAATTTTTGATAACAAGGTATCTTGTGGAGTTGTCAGGCACAAAACTGGTAGTACAGTTGTAGCGAGTACAGATGTTTTCATTGAAGTTCAGACCAAGTGCTTTGCATTCCGGATCATCTAGACATAACTCAATACAATAAGCACTTGGTGTAAATCCTTCATCTGTTTGGTATGGTGTACAGACAGGAACACTTGATTCCAAGACAGTTAAATAAACATGTAGGCAGTCTGAAATATAGTTTGGAATACATTACTACTATCACACTGATGTAAAATAGTATGGCTGAAATACATATACATTGTATCTCGATATTTCTGTAGAAGCAAAGATATCACTTTTAAGTTATTTAAATATTATTTTTCTTGAGCATGTATTCATGAAATTCTAAAATTCCTATAGACATACTCCTGCAAAATATTGGAAAATCACGATTATTCTCAACTAGTTATTTCCCCCGACAAGACTGATGTACCTGGATTGGCCGTCTTCCGGAAGAGAGTGTTGCCCTCTCCATTTGGGGCTGGTTTGTCGCATTCATATTGTCGGCACATATCTTCACTTGGACTATAAACAATTAAGTTGCAGTCTGCACAAGACGTATCGCAGTCCCTGGCTTTGGTTATGCTGTTTTGAGTAGACTTCACTGGAAATACTTTGTTTGTATCCCACGATTCCCCGCAATCTGACCGCCCGTCTAGTATAACTTGGGTATACGCTTTTACGGGATCATATTCTATTGTAAAATAAAACAAATTCAATTTGTAATAGTAGTACAGTATAACCCGTGAAAACCAGACTCCCTGAAAACCAAACCTGATTTCTCTGAAGGAAGGGGTCCAGTTTTCCATGTTCTGTATTTATCTCTTTTACTAAATGCATGCTTAGTGCGTAATTTAGATGTAAACATACTTGCTAACCTGCAAGTGAAAATTAAGTATGAAAATCATTTGTTGTAGAACTAATTTCATAGAAATTTAATGAACGGAATACCGATGTAATACCTTCATCTAAGCGCATACGTGTATGCTTTGTCAGTTATGTGACAGATTTGTACCATGATGCTTCATTCTGTTTATGCAGGGACTGGGTGTATTGGCTGATTAATGCGTAGGGATCATCACTAACCTGATTGAGTCATGCACTTCCGAATCACAAAAGTTGTAGGGTCTGTGGTGTTGTTGTAATCCGTACAATTATGATAAACACAACTGTCGTAGAGGAACGTGATTGCCCTGAAAAAAGAGAAACGCATCTTAAGACCCATATACTGGTTTAATCTATACAAAAGTACCAAAGACCAGGAGCTTTTGGCTACCAACAACATCTCGTATGCTGTAGTACTTTAGTATGAATTATATCCAAACTTATCATTTCTTCATATGTTAAATTTTGCCCAAAAATTGAATCTAGTGTGATAACGGATTACATTATATATCTGCTATATAAGTCGACACTGATGTTTCCTGACAGATACGAAAGGAAAATCTTAAAATTAAAGATAAGTTTCTGATAGCTAATGATTGCAAGAGTCGTTATCAATAGTCATTGTCAACGCATACGGCTTCAAGACACAGGTCCTTAACACAGGGTGACAGCGTGGAATGGAATTCCCAATAAGGGAGACACTGCTATACAAACAACGAACAAGGCAAAAGCAAGACGAAAATGTTGTTCTGAAAGTCAGAAGTCTTTTTAGTTAACATCGCCTTGTATACTATGAAGTTTATCGCACCTACAGTTGTCCATGTCCAAACATCGATTGACGCAGTAATGAACGTTTACGCTAACGTCATGATCTAAGGTGAAACACGACCCTGTTTTGTTTGTAAACGTCAATAAACGATAAATGGGACAATCTGGAATGCATAAAACATTAATACAAACATCAGAAAACAATAAAAGTTTTATCAGTAGCCAGCCTTATGGCTCAGTACATATTGAGTGGTATAAAGTTTCCAATTGGATTTAACATTTTAAATTTAAGTGGCAAGGTACATGTAATGAGTTTATACTTTAAGCGGGATATTCACATCATGGCGAAGATCTATTTTTGCAAAGAAAGAAAGATGATCTAAAGTTATTTCAGTGAATTTAGGGGTGCCTAAAAATCGTGAATTTTCAAATTTTGGACATGAAAAAATTAGTAAGTATAAAAAGCTACAAACAATACCGTTGCTTGTTGAACGTCGGAACTTAACATCATGCATTGATCTAGAGTCCTGCATGACCAGATGACAGTCAATTTTCCCACAAAATCTCAAATCCATGTCAAAATCTCTTGAATAGTTATCTGTGTCGGCATCAAATATTGCTCGGCATTGCTGTTCCGTGACGCCGACTTGATAGCTCGCATAATTTTGACAATAATATGATCGCCCACATCCTACACACGTCTGAACGTTAGAACGAGGTGGGTCTGAAAGAAAACACTTCTTCATTTGTAAGGCAATAGTAAGTCAGAAAATGTACAAGCAAATGAATTGGTAGAGCCAGTTTAAAGAAATTATGGTCCACATGTATTTTAATATGCCATAAAAACAAGTGTTTGCTATTGCCAATATACAATGTGAGGAAACTGTCCAGCTAGCTTACGGACGATCGGTGGTTCTATATAAGTTTAAGCCTGGGCTTTCCCTCCAGTATTGAAGCTGGAAAGTTGCCAAATGACCCTGGCTGTTGGTGCTACGTTAACGCCAGTGTCAGTATAAGTTATCATAAAATAAGAGATTTGTCGAGATGAACATACAAACTTGTTGCCATAAATATAAACGTTAGTTACGACATGCAGGAAGGTTCATCGATTAACGTTGGTGGTAAATGCTTGATGTATATCTGACCGTATTCAGCTGACGGAGAATGGTGTGATTACTAACTAATTTATAATACACGACGTTTTATCTATTACATTCCGATACAATCAAAACATTTTCCGCAAAAAAGAATGCACGGCATACTCGTGAATGACATGACACAGAAACTCCGCAGTATAGTTACCATTGTCAAGGCAACGTTTTGAAAGGAATCTTGATTCATCAACAGTGGAAGAAACATACGCTGAACAGTTATGATATTCACAGTAACTGTCCCGGGGGTGGTAAGTCATGGCTCTACAGTTTGGCATATCTAGACATCTGGCTACACATTGTTCAAATGATATCGCGTCTCCGCGGTCTACCTCTATGACGTCACACACGCCAACAAGGTTCAGTGAGTCAAATATTTCGTACTTCACACAATCTAAAATAGGAAGAAATGGAACGAATCTAATAAGCTATTGTAAAGTAAATAATTATTTAAACTTAAATTTACAAAGACAATGGTATTTAGGCCAAAACACCAGAATGTACATCGCCACATGTCTTTATTTCAGCACATTCTAGGTAGTACGCTACATTAAATTTACTGTAAAATATCAATATGCCTGTCAACAAAGAAAATGGTCGTAATTTTGTTTTGTCGTTTTTATGTATGAATGAAGAAGAAATGTAGAAAACAGTTATGAAAATAAATAGTTGTAACATTGAAGAAGTCTGAATATTGAAATGGTTGCTGAATGTTTAACGTATAAATCACTTTCCAGGGTTGCATGAGTTTCTGTGAACTACTTGAAACAAATCTTGTCTAACAAACGGGCATTGTAACACCTTACATTCTCTGGCTGAACGACTGTACGACATCATAGTAGTTTCTGAAAGAAATGTTTTAGGTATACACCACTAAGGTCCGAAATGGGGCCGTCATATTGGAGGTTCTTTATGTTTTTTTATAGATTTCTGTGATAGAAAATGAGTTTTCACAAACTGTGACGGTACTTAGAGTTATTGTCCCTTCTTTATTCGCATTGAAATCTATGAGAGTGACCATTATTCGAACGGAAAAGGAAGAAAAAGATCCATTTTCACGGAAAAAGATACAAAAAACAGTATCTATTTGACATAATGATGAAAAATATAGGTCACCATGCAATATCTCAAACAAATCCATATTTTTCTATTTTTCAACAAGGGAGACTACTCTTACATTTGTTCAAAATGCTTCCTTAAATAAATTTAAGAATCTAGGTAACTATCAAAGAAATAACGATAATTGGGTAATGCTATTTATACAAAATTAACCTTTTTAGTAGCACTGACTAAATAAAGAAGGTACACTGTCAAGAGTGTACAACATTTACACAAATCCTCTGACCTTTTCCAATCGTTATTCTATTTCGCAAAATCATAAACAAGTTCAATTTATAGCATCCATTCCTCATTGCCCATATATTGTTCTTTAGATATACATATCGCTACTTATGCCATTCTAAGAAAGATGTTTTGCGGTTATGTGGTCCATACTCGTAACAGTGGATGGGTATTTTTTTAAAAAAAACCTGACTTTATATGATTGTACTGAAAACAATGAGCTGGAATAAAGAAAGGAAACAATCTTCATGTTATTTTTTAATTTTTTTTAACGATTCGATCTCGTGATTGTAAAACAACATTGTTTTCTGGATGTCCACATATTAGGAAATGTATACCACTTGTAACTATGTCAGCACAATCTGATACTAGATTCACGATGTCTTTTAAGTCATAATGATGACATTTATCACTCTGTAAACAGCCAACACACTCCTGTATAATGGGTTCACCACATTCTATAAAATATAAAATACTTTACTTTTATTAATTTACAATCAAATTATGGAATACGATCTTTGCCCGAAAAAATAACCTTTTGTTATAATATCGGTCATTTGAAATACAGTAATGGCTCGTTATTGCAAAGAACGAATAATACGACTTCGACCGGATAGACTCGTTTAAAATGAGCCTGTTTTATGAGCTAAACTGTACCTCTTCTCACACGAAACAGTAAAACCCGGTTATTATGAACTCCTATATATGGAGAACCGGATACAGTGAAGTATTCATTTGTCCTCAAACACGCTCATTTCGTTGTTATATTGAAATATACAGTCAGACTTGTAAACAAAGGCCACCCTTGGGAAAGACAAATTGTGGCTTTTATTGACAGATGACCTTTATTCGGAGGTCAGTTTGTTATAAATAATCAGTGACGGTTTTTAAGGATGGCCTTTATTCACAGGATGGTCTTTATTTGGAGGTGACTGCAAACACATGTTTGACTGTATATATAATGAAGTAATTCTTTGAGTCACGTGGAATTCACTTTAACCGTGTTCTACTGTACTTGCATTTAAATATAGCTAAGTAAATGTCGCTCCGTGTATAACATGATTTTGTAATATTGTAATCATTAGGTGCAAACATGTTCTATAGATTCACCTCATATTATCTTGTGATGAGAGAATATCACTAACATAATTATGAATGAAAACAATTTGACTGAACGTTGAATGTTTTCACTACAAACTTACCTTCAATGCAACGCCTTCTCATGAATTCATATCCTGTCGCATTGACATAATCATCACAGTCATGAAAAATACACCTAAAAGTAGATGTTTGAGTTGATATCAACGAATAATTATAACGGCCTGACCTCTGATTTGAATTTCTTATCAGTTCTGGAAATTTGTTTTATTTGCTAAAATATATGGTGAAAAATACCACAAAACAAGATCAGGATAAATCAATGACTTTAATGTTGAGTTCATTCACAAATGTGTTCTGTTTATGTCATGTGTTCGGGTATGTGGGGGTTTATCGTTTCACAATTGGCAAGGATCGTATGGAGACAGGTCCAGCTTTTAATGCTGGAGGAAGATCCCTGGCGCACATTTATGAACAAGTCATATATATATGCATCAACATCATAATAAACGACAATTAGTTAATATCATTTGAACCAGTTCTTTATTTTTCTTTTCTAAGACATTTGAAGCCGATTTAATATCAATAAAAACATAATAATTTGACTGTTTTGCCTCTTTCATAAATTAGGTTTTCGTTTTAAATCAATTTTGTATGATTAATACATTGGTAAAAATGCCTTCATTCCGTATATATTACCTCGTGAATCCATCAGCCAATATGTCAACAGTTACTCCCCTGCATTGAACCATGTCCAAACACTTACTGAAACACGTGTCTTGTGTTACATTCCCTGACAAGGCGCTTATCTCGCTACACGTGCCTCGGTACCCAAACAGATGAAACAGTTCAAACTTGGTGCAATCTGAAAAAAGAATAAAAATGATGCGAAACCAAACGCTACAGTATTACTTTAAAAAATGAGTCCGTCCGTCTGTCTGTTATGTTTATTTGTTTTATGTGGCTTCATTACAGAAGGTAAGTGTGATGTTGGACCCGTCAAATTAGTTTAAATCCCCACTTAGCTTTTCTACAAACCGTTCCAGGCCCCTCGGGAAATTCTTTCGGTTTCTACTCCACTTACCTGTACCAACCTTGTTCCCCGCATGTAACTGTCAAATTCTCCAAATACATTTTTAGCTGTTGATGAGGATTGTCTACAACCGAATAGTCACTGAGAACATGTACCCTGTCAGTGAGAAATAATTGTTCTAATAATAAGTAAATATTATTTAATTATTAATATTATATATTAATTATTTATATTATATCAAATACTAAAACTCACCAGAGGAACATGTCTTTCTGTATACAATACTATAATCTCCATCACATCGGCTAACATACGGGCAACTCAGATGTTGATACTGGGTCAATGACGCGTTATACCTACCCAAATATACCAGCAAAAATATAGGAATTAATAAATACAATCTATACTCAATAAAACCAGCTAGAAGCGGAAATTAATGAAATACATTGTGATTCAAAAACGTTGGATTCTACCTTGTATGAGATCAGAATTAGCAAAATTATTGAGGAAGTGGCTGAAATATTTAGACCTTCGCTGACCTACTCTTGATGGTTGTTATATATGGCATAATTTGTATAGCATTTGCACATGGCGGCCCATAAAAAGGTTTTGCTTTTGTCTCTTTTACACAAAGCTTTAATTTGGCACCAACCAACAGCCAGGGCCGTTTGGCACCTATTTCAGCTTTAATGGTGGGTGAGGACCCCAGGCGTACACCACAGTAGAACAACTGACCTCCCGTACGCTAGCTGGACAGCTTCCTCACGTGTGAATTTTGTCCTGTCCTGTCCTGGTTAGGATTCGAACTCAAAGCGATGAGTGATTACTAGTCAGAGACCATGAGCACTCGACCTCCAAACCTCTTTTGTTTTTCTTCAATTTATTATAACATTACACATACTAGGTCGTAACAAATATCAGACCACTTTTTAATCAATAATTATTGAAACATATACAAAAGAACTGAAGTTGATTGTACACAAATTTACTGTTTCCAATTCCAATTTAAGATTAAGTTCTTTATTGATATTTCTATTTACGTCCAATTGATAAATATAAACATTAATTTTCTATTGGTTTTTCTCATGATATATTCTGAACCCCTGCATGCAGTGTATACTAAAGAATTGTCTATTAACCTTCCTTTCATTTTAAACACTTGGAGTTCGGAGCCTTTTATGACAATGTCACAAGTGAATGACGCTCATGTGACCCAACTATTGTTATTGGGTTAACTGTCAATATTAATCACATTCATTAATTAAACATTATGCCAAACACCGCTTCAACATATTCAAAAGAACAGGTTGGGGTGATAATATCTTGAGAAATAATATTTTTCCAAACACCAACGAGACTCGGCAAAGCTAAGAACTGTAAACCTCTAGTGCATCAGCGCCGCGCTCTTTCGACTGAACAAACTCGGAGGCCCAATCGTGATGATGAGTGGGATAAGTATCTTGGATAAGTCAATCCTAGAAATATTTCTTACCATATTTGTTTAACATCTTCGTCCAGTTGTAACGGAGAAGTGTCAATATTTAGTGGTTTGGTTACGTTTTGTGGTGAGACATAATTTGTTGAGTGACAGGAATCTGATGGTTTACAATTGACACACGTCTGAGTGTAAGGCGGTATGCAGTCTGTAAGGGTAGAAATTATTATATTCTGATAAAATGAATTAATGTGATTGACTAATCACGGGTTAACACTAAACAGAAGTAATGTCTCTGTAATATCTATGAAACACGCTCCTCCTATAGATCATACTGTGCGTCCAAATCGAATGTCTTAGTACTACTGGAACAGATATGTTTCAATATTTCCAATTATATGTCAGACTAGTTAAAACCGGAATATCGGCTTCAAGAAATTTTGCATACATATACACTAATTAATATTGAATGCAATTATGCAACTTCGTTTAAAAAAGAATATTCTGATACAGGTTACACTCAAAGTATATATATGTATATTTATATATATATGATTATATCTAACCCACTAGTTCAGTGATATTGACAACGACTTACCTTCCTGACAATCTTTTATCACATAAAGAGCAGAAGGGTTGACCAACAAGTCATTACACGTCGTGTTGTATAAGTAACACAACTCAGAAGTTTCTACGTGAGTAATGGCTAGAGTTAAAAGAAATAGAAAAAAAAACAATATACAATTTACATAAAATGTTGTTTACCAACTATGCAATAAAATGAATGTCCACATCACATATTCTACAATTCCCTGATACATGTTTGCTCTGTTGAGTGACAATGGATACAAGCAATGTGCATTATATATGAACAAAATGACGCGTGTGCCATCTGAAACAAATACAGCAACCGTACAGAAGTAAAAAAAAAAACGTAGAAAAAAAATTAAATAAACAACCCTTAAATCGAATGAAAAAATAAAATTGTTAAATAACTTACCCCTGCATCCTGGTGTGTCCAAACAGATCTCCATACAATGTTGATAAAATCGTATCATTTCAAGCATGGCCATCACAGCACAATTACCGATGTAACTAGTGGTCATATAAAGTTCATACTTCCTACAGTCTGAAAATTATGACTGATATTCAGGAACATATTTATACAGCTGTACTGTATCTACCTCTATGGGGCTCAACTTCAGATTTGTAATGTAGGGTTTAATGTCGCACCAATACCAACCAGGATCATGCAGCAACTTTCCCCTATGAAAACCCCAGGACCAATGACCGACATTCAGTAAGATCTATGGGCAGCTTCCTCATATGTGAATTTGTTTTAATCCAGTGGGATTCTAACCCCATCGGCGAGGGGAGTGATAACTATGTTTTTCAGTCAACCCATGACTTTTTTCGTTCTCGGTCATTTTTGGCTGATATTTTCATATTCCAATGACGTATATCTCCGATCTTGCACAAGTATACTTAAAACGTAGTTTTACCAACCTGCTGGCCCCGTAGTTTTAATGTTAGTGAAAACATATTACCATGAAAACCGGACTCTCTGAAAAGTTCTCAGAAACTCAGAAAAATGGATTTTCATCCCAGTACAGAGAGTGTCCTGTTTTCACGAGTTTTATCGTATAGCTGTACTCATATTGTACAAGTCTTCTGCTATGGTGTTTAAAAATAATATGCATTAAAATGTTAATGAAAAATGCGATGAGTAACTAACAAAAAACAGGGACAACCGGACGAGGACTAAGGGGACATATCAAATTTTTAGGTACTTTGAGAGAAAGTTTTGTCGGCAGGGAACCAATTATACCCAGATACTATGGAATTTGTTTGTGATATTATTCTTGAGTAAACAAACAGATGTAGTGTTTTTTTTACCAGCGTTGTTAGATTTCCTAAACAATGTGCTTCCATGAGAGCCTTGTGTAATGGTACTGGATTGATATAACAAACATTTTCCCCCGGATTGGTCAAAATGTGACGTCAGACAATCAGCGGAAGTCTCGCACGCGGTTCGACATTCGCTCGATGACGTCACAGTCATCTCATCAAAATGTGATTGGCATTCACTGACAGCGCAATTCGAACATGTCTGTGTGTCGTTTCCTTCAATATACAATAAATACAAACGATATTGTAAGGACTATATAGAAATCATTAGAACTAAAATGCATACACAAAGATGGAGAATTAAGGCTCAGGTAAGCTCTTTGGTTACGTAGCTCATCTTTGTTAAGCTTAGGGTTTTATATCCATAAAGCCGAAACATATTATCTCAAAATGGAGAAGACAGATTTTGGGAACCTTTATCACTCTTAGAGGTTTTCATGATGGAAAATGATTTACCATGAGATTCTTTAAAATCACAAATTTGCAATCCTTTGAGTTAATGTCCGTTTAAGTTCGTTTTGAAGTCTATTTGAGTAGACATTCTTTAGATAAATAAGATCTATGTCAATGAAAACTTACGGTTAAGTAGGAAATAAATAGCATAAATATAATTTAAATTAAAACACGTGACTGCGCAAAAAGGTCAGAAAAACACTTTTCCATTTTTCATCAAGGTCAACAACTCTTGCAAATTTGTTAAAATGTGTTGTGAAATATATAAAAGTATCTAGTGTAATTCTTTTCACATTTTTGAGTAGTATTGAGCAGATACTTAAGAGGTACTGTATTATGAATGTAATGCCGTAATTCATAAATATAAAATATGAACGTAGAACAGTATTGACATAAAAAAGAATAGATATAAACATGTTTTTACCTATTTGGTCAAAACAATCAATTTTAGTATAAGTCCAATCTGGATCATTTATTGTTGGTGTGTCTGCGTCACATGTGTTTGTTAGATAATAGCATGTTTTCGTAACCGTGTTGAAATTTACGCCTCTACAAGTGCTAGTGTCTAAACAATGTTCGAGACAAAATGACCTTTCAGTCTCAAGGTCGGAGGCCTTCCCAAGAACGTAATCACAGTCACCGCGAGTATTTTGTAAAGTTTCTACGCCAAAATCGGGACATTCTGAAAAAAAACGAGCGTTTGAATTGAGGTTTAAAAGTTAAATTAAATTCGATATAAACATTAAGCCTGTAAAAGTGAATCGCAAAACAGTTCTTCGAGTGGTCCTAGTTTTGAGTCCCTGGATTAAAAGATTTTCCCGTGACAATTTGCCTGAACGTCCAAGATCATACGCTATAATCAGATCCTGCAGAACTGGTAAGCATTGTTATGATAAATACCCTTAATCAAGACATCTCACTGGCAAAATGATGATAAGGTTGGTAAAACTAGTTATTTTTACGGTTACTGGACAAAAATGGTAGGTTGAACGTATTTATTTTTTTCTTAAGATTCATTTCGTACTCTGTAGTACTCTGTAGGAAAGATTCGTCGCTGAGTATTTTCGTACTGTGGCTTTTGCAGTTAGAAACTTACGCCTAAAAATAGTTTCGGTCGGGTAACCGTGAATAACACTTTTTCCTGGCCTCCTGAGCAGTGTTATAAACCAAATGCCCTGTCGATATTACATATTATACTATCATATCGTGTGGTAAATAAGAGAAATTCCAGATATATGTATGTTCACATGAGTATCTCTAAATTCAAAATTTCATACAAGAAATGTAGGTATAAGGTTATGATATGTTCCTACCGTTGATACAAGATTTCCTCACTAGTCTTTCCGAAGCGGCAGTGTACGAATTCTGTACACCTGAGCAATCATAGTACGTACAACTGTAAAAAAATATCTTATTTTATTTCAATACAATTTATTAAGTAAAATACGGTAACAGGTAATTGTTTGGGTCTCGTTGAATTAAATATAATCCGTGTTCTACTGTGCATGCATTTATATGTGTCCAGGTCTAATCATTTCTGACAATTCTAGTTCAATTTCAAACAGATCAATTTTCTTTTCAGCATGTTAGTTGGTCAGACAAAGATTTCAAACATGCCCAGGGACAACTGGTACAAGTGCATTTCAAATATACTCGAGCTTTATTATGTATATTTCTACTGGCTATTTATAATTCATGTAACTTCTTGAACAAACTGAGAGATCCTTGATAAATGATCAATAAATCCATGTACGTTAACCTGGAATTCACCTTACATATAAAATATAATAATCTATTACGTGTATTACCATTGGAGATTTCAAAAAGCAATTGTCTACAATAATAATGAATAGAAAGTTCACAGATCCATTGCAGATATCGTCATAACGATAGTTGATCTGATGTCTGTGTGGTGTCAACTTATGTCTTAAATTTATGACACATGTGATTTGAGAAAATGCAATAAATTCAATAGACGGTGACATACTAACACATATAAACATTCATTCACTACGAGTTAATAGTTAGTAAACAACCAAACTTTACGAAGTCTACGCATTATTGATATTTTTCTTTGGAATGTAATATGCTCACACTCATTGCTTTCTTGTCCACATGTTACTGGGGGATTCTGAAATCTTCCTTTTTACTAAAATGGTGCCATCATAAAAAAACAATCGCTCCGATGCATTGAACTGCAAATACGTCAATATATAAAATGAAAAATTGCCGAGCTTTTTTTATAAAATCAGTTTTTGCTCATTACCTGTTGGTGGTTGGTGAATAGTGTACAGATGTTGCTGTAGACCAGTAAGGTGATTGGTAACAGTCTGCGATAAGGTTCACTCCATTAATTTGACGTAACTGCGCTGGACAATGGGATGCCTGTTCGCATCGGTGACATGTCTGCGTATAAGTCCTCTCACAACCTTTCAGTGAAGTAAATACAAACTTGTACACATATCATAGCTAAAATGTGCTTGATATGAACTGCAGTAAAATAGTTATTCCCTCTAAAAGATCCGTTTCTGGTGAAGAAAGTTGCCAAGGACAGACCAAGCGCATTGTTTAAGATACGCGTATTCCAATTAAGAAGAACTAAGCAATGTTTGTATAATGTATATTGCTTTTGCCGGGAGTACTTTGAAGGTAAACATATAATGTAAATTACTTTCTTGTTTTGTCTATCAGTCTCAGTAAAAGGTAACATTACCTTGTAAATGTATATCTCTTGGTTAATGTTTAGGAATTAAATCGTTTCTACTGATACATGATGTAAAAAATGGTTAATGACACAACTCTTGGTCCTTTGTAAGTTAGGCCTGTCACACAAGTTAAAACGTAATGTATTCAAGTTGCCGACCCTACCAAGGCAATACCCCTAGCGAAGATTGTGTGTTTTACCCTATGCATGTGATGGGCGATTTTGGGGATGTTCAGGTTTTTGTATGTGTTTTTCTACTTCTTCTAGAAATCCTTTCCAAATCTAGATGTCTGGAAACCCCTTAACATGACCAGCTTGCAATGAATCCATTCAATATACCAGTACAAAATACCATGTCAGCTGCAAAAGCGAAGATGCCAAAGAGGAAAACACAACACATTAAGTCTAAATTTGGAGACACTTTAAAATGCCTGAAAAGATTTAACGAAATTTATAAAATAGTCCCAATTTGACTACAAGCTAATTCTATTGACATTTTGCCAAGGTGCTTACCAGCGTTGCAATCTCTTTCGAAGAATATGGAATTTAAATTTGCGCTGTATGTACCAACAGTTGTTCTTTGATGAAAGCATACTTGTAAGTCTATCAGATAAACCGCTGAGCTACAATTATCATGGTCTAAGCAGATTGCCAAACATTCTTCAGAAGTCCAAATCTGAGTAAACGTCTCTGATATGCTAACAGCTGTGTAGTTGTATCTTTTGTGGATGGAATATACCGGGCAACCTGAAACATTCATTAAACAAAACACAAGATACGCAGATGGTGGAAGGTAATGCAAGAAAATGTCGACATAACTGCTCTTCCCATTCAAATGTATACAAGAAAGGCGACAATACCTCTAAACCAAGTTTTAAACAGTTTATTAAGCTTCACTATTTTTCCTATCTTTAACAATAGCAACGTTGAACACGAAACGACGAAATACGACCGCAAGCCAGATGTCTGTACCAATTCATCACATGCCTAGTTTGATCGCTGTAGGTTATTCTAAAGTTATTGAACGGAAACCAATATATTATTGTTCAAAACCTTAAGATTGGAAGCTCAAATAAATGGGGTCTAACTACATCGAACGCAAACTGAAAGAACTGTGAAATAAACTTCGGTGCATTCTGCACATTTACGTTATATTTTACCTGTGCTCTTTGAACGCCGGAAAGTCTTTGAGTAAGCATTGTAGTCGACTTTCGAACATTCCGACAAGGAACATGTTCCGTTTTCAGAGTTGAATACCCCGATGCTGCAGCTGTCGTTGTTTGCGCACATTCTGTTACAATTGTAACTGTTGCTCACACCTGCTGTTTCATAGAAATATGACTGGCACCCCGTACCGATGGCGCAATTAACACAGGTCTGAATCGTGGTATTCAATGCTGAAATTTATTGTATAGTATGTCATTTCAAGACATGATCGAGTTTAGAAGGTTTTTGTTTGGTAGGGTAATCCTCCGCGTTGGTATATGTGAATACTTTACTCGAAAAATGACTTGTTGGATAATTTACTGAGAAAAAAATGTTCTCATTTAAATTACTCTTTTTTACAAGACACAAAACAAATAATGTTATCGTTATGGACCTTCAAATGTATCTAATGTAACCAACGAAATAACACCAGATATTACTGTCTGCACATGATATCGCTAATGTAACCCATATCGCTAACTACGCATTGCATTGCCTTTCACATAGTGCGCAAACATGGAAATGGGCATTCTTAATACATCAAAAAAAAGATTTTTTAAGGCGTACCTTCTTCACATTCTCGCCATATGAATGTGTGACTTGTTAGAACAGCATTAATCTCATGATCGTCACAACTATGATATATACAGGGAACACCGCCCGGGTCGGAACTGTACGTGACTGCACGGCAGTTTTCCATATCCAAGCATTTATGGACACAATAGTCTAGGTTAACATCGCCGTAATCTTCGTCAATTGCTGGACATGTTCCATTAGATAGTACTTTATATTGCAGCCGATAAACAGGACAACCTATCAAAAATCAAAGCAACTGGAAACAAACTGAGGTTGAAACTTGGATTTTGTTTGATTGCACTATTATTTGATACATTACGGTTTGATGGAAAATTGTTTGATATTTTTTCACACTGTCTACGAATTCGGCACAAAGATTGGCAAGACATTTAATGCTATGTTTCTACATGCTCACTGTAAAATTTATTGACGCCAACACGCTAGGTGCCCCTAACAAATCAAAGCCATTTTAGTTTTAATTTCAATTCTTTGATTAACTGACTTTTGTTTTCTCAACATCTAGGTTGATCGGATACATTTCCTTGGAATTAAACCTATATTTCAACAGAATTACGGAAACAAACATATTATATTTATTCTGACAGATTTTATCACATGCTTTTCAATTCTGCAAACAAACCCGTTGTCTTACCTTGTGTACACGACTTTCTGAACACCGTGTTTGTGGAATATGTGTTAAGATTAAAATCAGAGTCAAAGTGGGAGTACGACATGCGTGGACACTGGTAAAAATTGCATTGATTTGTTGATGGCTGGAATACCGCAGTTTTACAACGATCGTCCGCCACACATGCATCTTCACATTGTGATGTTATGGGAACACTTATTGCACTGTAACTGTTTTGACAAATTGATGACCGGTCGCAATTCAAACAAGTCTGAGAAATGGCAACACAGTCTGAAAAATAATAGAAATAAGATTAAGTCTTATCTACACAACACAGTCTGAAAAATAATAGAAATAAGATTAAGTCTTATCTTCACATTTAGGCAAGAGAACGGTCGGGGCAATTTAAATTTCATTGATGATGTAGTATATTGATTGTTGAATAATTATTAGCAGAAAAAAACATTCAAATCAGTTACAATCGCTGTTTTTATCTAAATTGAAAGTTTCTTTTTTAACAAGAAATGGTCACTTCATGGGCATTTCCTCATTCTGCAGTTTTAAGTGTGTATATATTTTGTTACTGTATTTCTTACCATCAATACATATTCTTTGGTAGTAAACCGCTGAAGTCTCGGATTTAACATCGTAACCGTTGAACAATAGGCAATGTGGTGACAAGAATCCTATAGCAACACAACCAACTGTCTCTAAACAGCGTTCAAGGCATAACAGATCATCCATTCCGTCAGAATAGTACGCAATCATGGCCGCAGTTTTCCCCATAGTATTCATAATTCGGATAAGTTCATAATTCGGACAATCTGCACAAATGATAATGAATCTGCCAGATTCATACTAAACACGAACGATTTGTTTTTATTTTTGTTTTTATGAGACATTGTTACTGGGGTTTAACGCCGTTTTTCAACATTTTTTCAGTTATATACGTCAACCAGTTCACCTAACCAGCTAAGTTTTCCTGGATTGTATACTTACCAGTACTAAGTTACCCTTCCGGATCGCCGGGTTACAAGTCCAGCGCTCTAACCACTGGACCACGGCCGCGGCAAACACGAACGCACATCAAAAACATTTATTCACATTTACAACAAAGTAGATTAAGCATATCGTTATGACAAGAAACAACAAGTAAAGAACTTTTTTTAGCAACGTGTATACATCGCGACTTCGATAATCGTGCTTTTGACGATATCGTGATTCTTTATATCGATACAAACATGAGTATTTGACTGGATACCTCGTTTTTTGTTAGAGATACATCGCAAAATTTTAACACATAATTATAAACATGCATATCGAGATTGTCATCAAATTGAACGGTTTTATTCAGTCTGACAAACGAAATGACAACTTTTCAGTTGATATGCCATTATACGTACGATACTTGGACGATTGATATCGATGTATTATCGATATTTGCCTATTGATGTATCGATACATGATATTCTATACCTGTATTGTGTGTTCTCCTAAATGACACAGACGCGTTTGTGGTATCATAACTGACTTGGTTACAAAAGTGGTAGCCACATTGTTCCTTATCTCTTTTATATACAAGCATTCCGCAGTCATTATCTGATGTACACGTCACTGAGCATGCGTCATATGACGTCACACTGATATCTGTATACATAGGTTGTGTGCATTTTGTACCGGGTATGCAGTTGATACATGTTTGAACCACCGGAGGTGGCGCTGAAAATATTAAATTTATTATTAAAGACTTTTTTGGGGGAGACAAAATATTCGTAATAATCAAAACGATAAAATTATCGGTAATCGGATCTAGTGAAAAACAACTGAAGTTTAATCTCATATTTGTTTTTTTTTGCAAAACCCTATTGCATATTGCTGACAGAATATTAAGCTTACTGCAAAATTGATTTTTTTGTTTTTCAAACAATCTTAGTTGTATAATGATGTAGTTTTCTCCATTCTGAACTGCGTTCATATGTAAGTATTTCATTCCATTTTGACCGCGACATGTAGATAGTTACAGCTGGCAAACTTCTTTTTTTGTATAAAAGAAATGCCGAATGTGTTTCAGCAAAGTGTATACCAGCGTACAGGTTTCTTTGACCACCGATTGGTAATTATCTTTATTTAGCTCACGTGGCGGCATTGTGAGGTAAGTTCTGATGTTCGTAGTCGGAATATATTATTGGACATTGACACACCGATACGCCATACTTATAAATATGTTTGCTGTAACCCGACCGCCTCATAAAAATCTCCGCCACTCAACCTTTTTTTAACTTTCCCAGTAAAACTTTTAACATTTCGTTATTTAGAGATTGTCTTCCAGTATTTTTATTTTAAGAAAAAAAAACATCCTACCTACCGACTTTCTGAAAAAATACTGGGACGCCTTACAGCAAACAAACAATTTGTTTAAAGATGGTCTAATACAGTTACTTACGATCCTTGCAAACTTTAATGACAGAAAAGAATCCAAGATTGACCGGAGTTTGTGTAGATGTGCAGTCATGCAGATAACAGAAGTTCGAATAATAGGACACTGCTCTACAGCCGACCAGGTCCATGCACAATGCGAAACAGTCATGATAATTTGAAGTCGTGTGGGTTTGTAATACACACGAGCTGTTTATCTGCGTGAGCGGGAGGACCTCAATCTCAAATACGGGACAATCTGAAGATATTGTAGTAAGTAAATGTTCAATAAGGTTCAGATATCGGAATAAAAGTTTTAAAAAATGTAAATATGTACAGCCAAACCTTTTTTGCGGTCATCTCCGTAATAAAGACCACCCTGTGAATAAAAGCCATTCTTTAAAACACCGTCACTGGTTATTTAGAACAAACTGATCTAATAAAGGCCACCTGTCAATAAAGGCCATGTTTTTGTCGTTTACACGGGTGGTCTTTGTTCACAGGTTTGGCTGTATTTCAATGTAATAGACAAGACGAAATCTAACGCTTTAATGAATTTTATGGTTGATCTTGCGAAGGATAATCTCGGAGCTTAGAACTGTCAGACATTGTTACCATATAACAATTAGGTCCATACTAAAATTTATCAACTAAATATAAATGCTAATCATTTATTTGTTGGTATAAATATGGATATAGAATTAAACTATTTTCTCACCTGAGTGACAAGCACGCCGGTAAATGATCCCTTCATAGCTTAGCGTGATCCCATCATTAGAAATACAATCAAATAAATTACATTCCTGGTACTTCCCGGAATAGAGAGCTTGGTCACATGACGAAAGTTGGTAACATTCTTCCTTACAGTTACTTCCGTTTATGACCCCAACCTTGCTCCCTAATACAACAGGACAGTACGTTGCCGATCGTCTACAGTTCAAGCATGTCTGCATAGTGTTGGTACACACTGCTTCTATTAAAATAGACATAAATGTGTTATTGTACATGTATCAAATCTCCTGAAATGTGTGCTAGTTAAGTAGTTGAATGATAGTGGAACAGTTGTATTGAATTCTTAGGAACACTTACCCGTTTTAGTGAAAAACGAACAGTACTGACTCGCCATCAACATTTAAACAATTTAAACAACAAATGCACGAACCAGATGGATTTAAGACAACACGACAAAACAGTAAACTAATTGTTTATTGTCAAGTTATAATATCTGGTGCTGTCATAATCAGACCAAATCACCCACGCCGCTGTTTTTTTTCAGTCTACATTAATATCTTCTGCATAATTTTCATATTATTCCTACGATTCTCAATTTCAACGATGTTTCTTTCTTCACACCATAACGTAATGCTTGGTAACATTAATAAATGTGAGGTTAATAATGTACGTCACGGCCTGAACGCTGTCTGTGACGTCACACTGCCTGGCAAACCATAAGTGTCTGTTTTAGGGATTTCTTGCATGTTTTTATATGCTCATAGATTTGTTTTAAAACAAAAGTACTGTGGAATATAGATAGGAAAAGGATTCGTAGAACAGAGCAAATACAAAATAACTCACCTTCTCCAAAACGAACCAACCCGAAACCCACCCAACATATGGGAGCATACAAAATAATAGATAAAACAGCTTCACACATGTGATAGTGTACATATATTTACCCTTTATGTTTCTATATGTAAATTACAATCCATTAAAATAAATAGTGTATTTACGGAGCGGAAGAAAGCCATGACTGAAATAGTATACCTCCAAGTTGGTCAATTTGAATGTACAACACGCATGCGCAAATAAACAGTTCCCGAACCTGGACAAGCATGGCTGTAAAAGAAGTAAGCGAACTAATATTATCTTGAATATAATAATGATGAAATTATAATCGCATTAGTCTGTAGTCAAGTGATTCAATTTTATTTAGTTATTTTAGGATAGACAACTCGTATGTCACCAGTCCTTAATTTATTTAAGACCAAAAAATAACCACCGTAATATTTCAACTTACATCCTCAAAAATAGGGTTGGTAGAACTTTTTATTAAACACTTCTATAATGTACATGTAATACAGTCAAACCTCTAAACAAAGGCCACCCTTGGAAGGACAAAATGTAGCCGTTATTGACAGGTGGTCTTCAATCGGAGGACAGTTCTAAATAATCTGTGACGGTTTTTCATAGAAATGCCTTTATTCGCAGGGTGGTCTTTATTCGGAGGTGACCGCAAACACAGGTTTGATTGTAAATATGAAAATAGCGGCAAGAAAATTAATTGACCGAGATCAATAAAGTCTGAAGTCGGAGGAAGAAAATAAGGCGAGTCGGGTTAGTGGAAACCAGGAACTTTTATGTCTGATATGGGGTGTAAAAAACAATAAACCCAAAATCTTTCGCGAAGAAAAAATGGCGTGAAATAATCCTAAACCCGATTGACCCTACTTTTTCTGCCGATTCTTGTGTTTCTTTTTCGTCCTTGATCATATTTATTTCCAATATTTTCACTTCATTTGCATTTTTTTTAATTAAAAAAATGTAAAAAAGTTTCGGCTGCCAACCGACGCTTTAGTTTTTGGAGATGTTAGTGGAAACATTTTTATACCTAACTAACTGATTAAATGAACAATTATTAATATCCATCACTTAACCTGGCTCATAATTACAGTAAAACTTCGTTATTACGAGCATCGATATTACGAGCGCCTGACTTATCTCGAAGTGTTTTCGAAGTCTCGTCAATTTTTCAGTTATTAGTTTTGTATAATTTCAACCAACAGACAAATACTTCGTTATTACGAGCACCACGTTTATCTCGAGCAGTTACACTGTTCCGATGACTCCTCGAGATAACGGGGTTTGACTGTATTTCAATTGTATACATGTTTGTAACGTTGACGAAGGAATTTGACGATTATTAGCCTGACATTTTATGGCGCAAATAAAATAATTACGGTGATGGAAACGAATATACGATGTCTTAACGTGTGTTAATGAACTACTGTGTCGATATACGCCTTAGATAATCACACACATGGTGTGGATTTAAATATTTAATAAGTTTCTATACGTAAATAACAATACCTTGAAAATATTGTATTTGTTTAAAAACTATCCTGGTAATATCAAAGTATGAATTTTTCTTTCTTTTTTATTGCTTTATTTTTTTTGTATTTGATATAAACATGAAACAACAAAATATAAGCATAGAAATATTTTCTTGAAACGTAAAATAAGTTAGATTAAACTTACCAAAGTGGAGAAGTTTGTCAGTAGAAAAAACTAGGCGTTTAACGCACCGTGATTCGTCTAACGTGGCTTTTACATTTTAAGGCTGTTTTTGACAAGTTCTAGCGCACGTTGAAGTGTCAAAAACCATTAAGTTCGTTAATTAAAATTGTGATCGAAGTCTATTTCAAATAAAGAATATACTTTGTCCTCAAGCTCGATAAAGTGAAATTTAGACCGCATAATATTATTATTCGTTTCCCTAAACAATAAAGCACTATTCAAATACAGTGTAAAGTAAATCGAACTAATTTAACAGTCATTTGAGAATAATTTCCGCAATGTGTCCATCGATAATATTTGATTTTGATAAAGGAGACATGATCATAAAACTTTATTTCTTTCTTCATTTTTTTTCTTCACGGTCGAATGGTTATTATGTCTGTCATGTAATCACTAGCCTTCACTGCTGAAAGTTCGAATCCCACGTGCGACCAAATTTCATTATATTGGTAATTTTACAAATGTGCGCAACTTTCTTATAAAACTAAACAAATTAAGTGTGTGTAATTCTAAAACATTGTTTAACTTATGATGTGTTATAGTATCCGGAGCTCTCAAAATGCAGCAGGAACCTAGCTCTCCACCGCTTGAAAGCTTGAAAAATCGCCGAATGACCTTGACTGATGTAATTGAAAAAAGACAAAACAAATATTGGAGGTTGCCTTTGTTCATCGGTTTGAATGTGTTCGTTTGTCTATTTTATCTTTCATTTTTCATTCAAAAAAGTAAATCTGCAATCGGCGACAAAATGTCGCTTTTTGTACTTTTTCTATGGATAAATCGTTTATCTGTGAAGAGAATGGTATAGAAATAACCACCTGACTGTGATATCAATATCATTTTGTTTGCAAAACACATACCACCTCAATATTGCGAACACCTAGTTATAACGACCACTTATTTTCGGACCGGCTTCCAATAACTCTCCCATTATTCGACTTGATAATGAGACCACCTCATTATAACAACCGATTTTTTGGGGTACTGAAGGTGGTATGTGCTATTTCAGTAACTCTGTCAAGAAATATAATAAACACATATCTTGTATTTTGTATACGTGAAACACTAATAAAGCCAGTCAGATATTTCACAAGAAGCGCACAATTAAACCACCCTGTCCTTAGTTTTAATTATAGTGTTATATCACTTGTTACAGCTGGGGTCGATGATATGAATAATTTATAAGTACGAACAATATTTCATATTTTCTGACTGTTTTTACTGGTACCGCTAGCAGATTATTCTTGTTTTAATTGTATAAACCTAGTTTAAATATACACATTGCTTGTACAAACAAGACACAAATTTAATGTATCCACGCCAATAAACAAGCAATTCAATTATACATTAGGCTAGAAAAAATGTCATGTTTCCGGTTTGGTCGCTCGCAAAACTTTTCTTTTCTGTTTTTGTTTTCGAAGCGTGTCCTTCGCACTTTTGAGACACGATTCGCCAATAAAAATAGTTTCAGAACACCATGATTGGTTGTAAACTTTTGGATTTTGCTGTAAGAAATTTTGCCAAGAAATAGAGTTGGTCGGGTTGAAGAAAACACGACAATTTTATTCTGGCCTTACATATTAAGTGTTATAAAAGTATTAAAATTGGTTACATTTTGCCCACTAACAGTTACCACTTGTAAATATAAGCGATTTTATATGATTCAATTATAATTTTCAAATGGATACAAAATTCATATATTTGATTAATACTTGTTTGTGATTCAACAAATATGATTTTGATTATTTTATATTGATACTTTTATTTGAGAAACATAATCGAATTACTATTCACCGAACTCATGGATTCGCCACTTATCAAATAATATGATGGTTTTTCTAGTTGAAATTAAAATTTATTTATTTATCATGCATATCAGAGGCATTTAAACAAATGATTGATGTTGCCTACGGAAGGAAATATCCAGTAAACTCATTAAGTTAAAACTCATTTTTAACTTTTGTATACATAACTGATTTCTGGAACAATGTGAAGGGTACAGAATAATTTTTCCAAACAGAAACATTCCAATTGTAAGTCTTAAATGGGGGCTTATATTAAATTGCAGTAAAACGGAAAATTTTTGTTAAAAAGCAGCCCTACATCGTCTGGCCCTCTTTTAGCCAGCCAACAAAAAGCATGTGTTTTATAAATATTTAACACATTTTATTCATACAACTACATTCGTAATTTGTATATCTTCACATTACAATGCATATATTTTATGTCTGTACATGTTCTGTTCTATTCAACAGCTTACATTTTTACCCCATAATTGGCATAATGATACAAAATTTTATCACATGTTTGGACATGGAATTAAACTTAATACTGGCATAATTATAAATCGTATAAATCAATACAAACAATGTTAATAATATATAACGTGGGATAATATGAAATTATTCAAAATGATAAAATTGATGTTTATGGCAAAATTAATTAACAACGAAACTACAATTTACAAACAAGAACACCAAAGCGCGGCGCCAACGCTCGTCTGTTTTACGCCATTCTGTTTAATAACCAATTTTGACCAAAATTCTATCTTAAAAAGGGGCATAACTCCAAAAATATCATTTTCAGAATAATGCTCATAGTCTTGCAACTGCGCCTTGTGATGATAATGATAGCGGATGATAATTAAACTACATTATTTGTATCAGTTTTTTTCTAACTACATCAAATATTTACCATCATGTCTTGAAGACAACATTGCACAAATTAGAAAAAATACTGATCACCTTTTTGTAGATATACATGTACATAGTTTTAAAACCATTCAAAGAATTTTTTTTCATGGTTTAAAGTCATTATAGTCTGTTTTACAGTTTTGTCATATTTATTGTTATCCTAATATCGAATCACACAGTTGTCAAATTCGTGTTCCGTGAATGCTTCATTTGTCCAATAACCGCCATTTTCTAAATCTTGTCTCATTTTTTCTTTAGCATCAGCAGACATACCATGTAATGGAAGTCTTGGAGCACCGATTTGAACGTCAGACGCGAGTTCAAATAAACCTTTTGCACAACGAATTCCACCACCTGAAATAGAGGGATATGACACTGAATGTTTTACACAAAGCAGCCAATAGACTGGCTGGTTTAATAAGTGTCTTGTAATATAAAAAAAAACATCTTAAATTTTTACAGAAAAAAATGATAATACATATATATATATATTGAAATGAATGTGGGCGTAGATAATGTACTTTAGTCAATAATTTGTCCTTTAAGTAGAAAATACTGACCATGTTTTACTTGAATATTGATGAGTGACAAAGCCTTCTCCTGTAAAATAAAGGATGTGAGACAAACATATTACATTATCTCTTCAAAGGACAAAGTTAAGAAGATACCATATCCATATCCAAAGATTCACCACAGGCACCCCGGATAAGGGACACACTAACCACTGGACAACGGTCGTGTCCCTAACTCAATTGGGAAGGAATATAAATATAGTTACATATATTACTAATCATTTAGCAAATTTCTACTTATACATGTGATAATATTGCTTATAATACGAAACCAATAATTAACACACAAAATCATATACAACATGCATTGAAAGTAACAAGTGGTTTTGTAAAATAATATTTCAACGACCATAATTCTGAATTCAGTAACCATTTTTTAGATGTTTACACAAGATGTACGGATTTCTAATCATCAGTAATTTCAAACATGAATTCTACAAAATTATGTTATCACCAATCTTTCAATGACAAAATCAAATCATTAATATGATAAGGTGAGGTATATGATATTACCTGAAGTTCTCTGGCAGTTTTAATGTCACCTTTATCAAAACTTGCTTTAATGTTATAAAAGAATTTCCCCATGTATGGCGAGGTGATGATGTCCGGCAAACCGAGGCTCAGAGGTGGCAGATATAACTGAAAACACGAAGTTTCACTGGGTTTAACACCAGTTTTCAACAATGTTTTACTTATATATAGCGTCTGATTCACCTGACCAGTTTTCCTGGATTGTATACTAACCAGTACTAACTTATCCTTTCACAATATGGAGGAAGATCGACATTTTTTTTTCAAATTTTTACAGAAGGGTATGTCAGGTGTCACAACTATGGTTTGAATCCAGATCTCCAGGTGACAAATCCACATCACTAACCACTGGATCATTGTTTTTTTCTGATCCCTGCAAAACCATCAGGGCATTAAATATTTTATAAAAATTCGTTATTGGCTCCGAGTTGAACTAAAGGTTTAATAAATTGTCGTACATGTGCACATATTCAATACATATTCAATAAATTATCAACTTATGAAATTATTACACAATCAGTTATTCCATCAACTTTAGTAGCATAAATACGTGTATGTTGTTTATTAATACTGCATACATAAAGTAAACAGGTGCCATCTTAGTATATTGACCTTCTTTTTTAATGTCACAGCTTAATGAACCAGTCACCAATATTTCCACTATTGGTAATGAGACCCCGTTAATATAACAACCATTTCTTGCAGTCCCTTACAGTGGTCTTAATTTTGAGGTTTTCAGGGAGAGTCTTTTAATTCCATTTATGTTTTACGTACTGTTTCAGAGCCATAGAATATTGTGTATTTCCTGTCACAAACCATACAGCAGTTTAATGCAGAATTCAGATCCGCTGTTGTATGTTTCAATCCATACAATGTTGGTATTCTTTTTTCAGCGAGTTGCAAAAATCGTGGCATGTTCACTGTGGTATTTAAAATAAAACATGTTTAAAATACAACATCTTGAAAATAAAATGTGTTTGAAATAATACACCATGTGGAAAACCTAAGTATAAAATAAAACGTGCTTCTGATGAAACATGTTTTACATAAACACAATGAAAACAAAACACGCTTAAAATAAAACAATGACATATGATAGAGTTTTAAATGTACCTGCCAGAAACTAGATGTACTAATTATAAGAGCATACAACAGTAAACATCCTTTGTGAGTTAATCCATTAATTTTTATAATATAGTCCTCAGTAATGTTCACATATAAGCTCTAACAGCCGTTCCATTAATTTGTTACAAATCCTAATTAACGTATACATTTGGCAGGCTAGCTATTGACTACTCGGAGATTCAAGATTCTCTGAATTCATCATAACTCTACGTCAAACACCTTTACAATGTTTTAATTAAACTTGGTTCTTACAGTGCACTCCTGTTGTAATGTTGTATTCATAATAAAGTAATGGTGTGTTAGGTGCAGACTCTGCCACTTGTTCTAAATAGTCAACTAGCTGTTCTGAAATAATGTATATAGTAAAGCATGGTTAGTGGAGACTCGGATATAGTGAACAGTTGGATATAGTAATTTTCATTATAATTCTACAATAGGGAATTAAAATTCAAAAACGTTGCAAAGGATCGTCTGAATGTGTTCAGGGGTCCGTTTCATAGACATATCTAAGGTAAGATGGCATTTTTAAAGTTAAAAAATACACTTGTAATATTTATGGTAATTCATCTTAATATAACTTTGTTTTGTTGTAAGTAAAAAATACAATCATTGCGATTAAAACAAACTGTCACTAACAACAGACCATTTTTATAACGTCCTGACTGCCGTATATAAGGAACTTACCTTCATTGGTTGGTTTCTGGTAGGTTGGAGGCAATGCAGCTATGGCATCAACACCAAGGTCCTCGGCATGACATGCCTGTTAATTAACCGTGTGACCATATAGGGGTGAATTTCTTTTATATTAAAATAAGCAACACTAGTACATCATTTTAAACAAATTTTGAACTATGTTTCTACTATAATAGATTGTCAGCAGAACAATTGATATCAAACGTTATATGTAATTATGTCGACAAAAATATTCAACTACATGTACACGTATCTTTCCAAAAGTAACAATTCATCATAAATAATGCAATATAATAAAAAGAAGGAGATTTAAATCTACTCACCAATTGTTTTGTCTCCTCAATATTACCCGTCCCAATATGTAGAATAACATACAACCTGAAAGCAATTCATCAGGACTATTTGTTGAGTATAGTACATACGCCAACATCATATTAGAAAGTCAACTATTCAACTAGAGTTCCACAGAGCGGCGCCAACGTTCATCTGTTTCATGTCAGAAATGGGGCCACATTTGAGATTTCAAGTTTGAACACGACAAGGTATAATTTTGACCAAAATCGTACGTTAAAAGGTGGCATAACTACAAAAATATAGTTTTCAGAATGATGCCCCATGTCTTGTCACTACGCCTTGTTATGAAAAGTCTCGTGTTAATATTTTTAGAAGTGTTTGAGTAATGGGTTACCTTAAAGCTTTCGCACGACAACGATGACCCAGCGATCATAACAGCTCGACATTTTCTTCAAAACAGACGAGCTAATAAGTCTTTGGAGAATTGACACTCGGCAAATAAGTACAAAGACAGTCACACACGTAATGCTTGTGCCAGAAAAAAAATACCTTTACTTTTAAAGCAGATGACTTCAATAGAAAACAAGAGGACCATCATGGCCCCTTTTTCGCTCACCTGAGTAAAGATTGCAACACTTTTGGTTTTCCTGAGATTTGACATGGTGACCTAATTGTTAACCTGAGTTGGCCCATTTTTTAAAACATATTCACGATATTATTAATACGTGCTCGGGTGAGCTAAAATCACAGGGCAAACATTAAGAACTCTCAGATAATACATACTTCCCGCTTACATCTTTCCATGTCTCTGCCGTTTTCATTCGTTCCTGACAAGACAATGCCATACCTTCACCAAGTGTCCCATTTACTGCGTAATAAATTGAGAATTGTGAATTCTTCATTTAGAGTTTAACAAATTTTGATACGAATGAAAATATGGGTTCATTAATGTTAGTTCGGCAAACTTTGTGTCAATGATTTATGTTTTGATAAAATAAACTCACCAAAAAGTCCATTGAAATGTGACTTCTCATAGTACCGCATGCAGTCTTTGAATACGTCATAATTTACATCACTGAAAAATTATTCAGTTGATTAATAAAGTAATTTCTGTTTTGTTAAATCTTATTATGTGTTACATTGTTCAGAAAAAAGTCAGCACATTAGTATGTCTGGGAACTCTAAAAGTTATATTAGTATGTAGAGCCAGGTTACTTTTTCACGTAAGTGTAGATTCTGATTTAACGGGTCTTTTCAAGCTTACAAATCGGACTTTATCTCAACCTATTTCCTGAACCAGGCTTTTTTAAAAATAATATTCCTTTGAAATAATTACTTTTAACATCAGCACATACAAACAGAAATGTACAAATTAACCACTTCAATACGGACTTGTCTGGACCAGGGAAAGTCAAGGCAGGGTAGCAAAGTTGATATTTGGACTAAAATATACAAATATTTTCACAAAAGATATTGAAGAAAAAATCTGTAAAATAGATTTGTTTATATTAATGTGGTAACAGGAGCCGAGAGTTGTCACTGTATTAATATTACCTACCCCTTATTATTGAATGGTGTTAGTGGAGCCACAACCATTCCTTTCAAATTCGCTGCTGAGGACTGAAGATAGGAAACATAATATTTTTTTTAAAAAGAATATTCATTCTGTATTACAGTCAAACCAGAGTTTAATGTTGTCTGTGAACAAAGGTCACCAATGAGTAAAGGTCATCATTGAATTAAGATCGCCCGTCAACAAAGGTCACCTGTTAAAAATGGTCACTTGTTAATAAAGGTCAACAATTTGATTTTTAATGTTGACTAAATGTTTGATTTTTAATGTTGACTAAATGTTTGATTTTTAATGTTGACTAAATGTTTGATTTTTAATGTTTACTAAATGTTTGATTAACACAAATTTAAATGCTCCCTTCAAGACTTAAAAAACAAAATTCAAGCACGATATTTTGAAACATGTTCTCTAACCAATGGTATTACGTAAATGAAAAAAGTATCAACACCAGAATATGCAAATCTTACAATCAAATTTAGAGACGTGTAAAACTGCTCATCAGTTTTTTGTTGCTGTTGTTTTAAAAAATAAACATTTTGTTAACTTCGTGCAGTTTCAAGTAAATGTAAAGGGAAGCAACTCTTACAGGTTTAAATAAGAAAATAATGATCTACATACTTACAAGACACCACTTTAGGTAACCTTAAAAGTAATATCACTTTTGTCGATATTTTATCAGATAAAGAAAATGAAGTATGACCATTATTTGTATTTTCTGGGATTTTACGCTTGTTTTTTACAAACGAGCAAACAACGGAACCAGTTTTCTTGGATTCTGTACCAGTCCAAACCTTGTCCCCCGCAAGTAACTACCAACATGATTGATCAGCAATGGAGTACAAGTTACCCTAGACACTGTCTTGAACCAAATCACCACAACAATCATGTGCCGCGCCCAAGATTCGAACTCACGACCTTGAGATCCGAAAAATGAATAACTGATAGATTTAAACGTAATATTAGAAATTTAACTACCGCATTATTGTCTGTATTTTTCATAAAAATAGTAAATATTAAATTATAACAGAAAGTTTTCATGTACATACCTTGTTACACGCTTGGATATTACATACTTTTAGCGACGTTCTACAAAGTTGTTTCCCTTTGAATATGTGACGTAGCATGGCAATATTTCTAAATAAAAAACACACAAAAATAGCATAAAGAATTTCTACCTATATCACAATAATATTATAAAAAACTGTATGGATAACTCACGTTGAAAATAAAAAGTAAACAAGTAATTTATTTATAAAATTTACAATATGTACTAATATAGAATCCCTTATTTCAAGATTCTGACGGGCCCCGGACTTTGTTTCTTTTGTGCACGTGAATCGCCTCAACGTTTGACAACAGAGTTTTAATCAATCACGACACACAGTCACCCTAACCCATGAAAACTTGAGTTAAATGCGTTTCATTTCATTAAATGTATGTAACCAACACAAAGCTAGATTACAGAAAAATATACAGACTTTACACCCAAGATGGTAAGTGATTAAATGGCAGGGTTTGGAATATTTAAAGTGTAAAGACTAAAGTACACAGCACTGTCTTTTTTCACTGAAACAAAATTATGAGAGGTTTATGACTGCGTAATATGAAAACCTAAAGTCAGATTCATAAAAAATATCTTAACTAAATGACAGTTCTTAAACTTAAAAGTATTACTTGCACTATGTACATATTTCAGACATACATATTTTAGCAGCTGATATACAGGACTATAGCGAATAACGCAATTTAAGGTGTTTCAAAACTGCTATCTTAAGCTAAGATATTTTTATAAAACAGACTGAAGCCCCTACATTCTCACTCAAGTGCAGCTACGCACATGCGTGCAAACGTTGTTATCGACCAGCGAGATTTACTTTATTGTACTAGTAAACACAGAGTGGTACGTGCTATACAAAATGTCCGCTCTCAATGTCAGAGTACAAATAAAAGATTGCATGCAACTAAACCATTAAATATAAAAACAACTGAAACAAGAAGTGAGATTACTGGAAAGTTCACAAAAATGGGAATTAAACTCACCTCCAACACGTACGTAACAATAACGTGTTAAACTTGACCTAGCTGTAAAATCCTGAACAGCGATTATCGTCCTTTATTTTTTCAAACCACATGTTCTACTTTACGCTAGTATTAATTTAAGGGGCGTCGCAGGCGAGCAATCTTGTGAATAGGGGGCACAGAGACACAGGGGCCGCAGCATTAACTTCAATGATTGATTTAAAACTGGGTCCCGGCTACTCAACATTTCTCATTTCCTCTAAGAACGTAAGTCGACATTTTGACTTGACTGTTGGAATAGTCGAAGTTGAAAATACTTGAGTAAAAAGACTTCATATAATCTAAAGAGTCCAAAAAAGTCTGGTTTCCGATTACCCGACCGATCTTACTTTTGGTCCCGGCCCTAAAGTTTCTAAGAGTGATTTCCACATTATGTACACATCTTCAGGGGCGAATCATGCTTCCAAAGTTATAAAGGTGATTTTAGAAAAAATAAGAAAATTTTGCGACCTACATAACCTATTTTTGGTCATTAAGCATGACTATTTTTTCAAGCCTTATGATATATTAGGATGAACAAATTTTCAAACTAATTCTTTTTTTTACATTTACAGTACAGTGAAACCTCTCCCGAGCGGCCCTCCGAAGGGTGTTGCTTTGGAGAGGTTGCACTGTACTTAAAAATCAGAGAGATGTCTAGTTCTACGATTGAAGCGCTGGAAAAAAAACTGTCTAAAAAAAGAGAAACCATTTTAAACACTTATTGGAATTTTGCGGTGTTGTTTTGTTATTTTCAAATTTGCTACAAAAACAATGGCATGATCTGTAAAGTTTGCAAAGCAGGTCAACGTACTTCATGCATCAAATCATTCCCTTTCGTTTAGTGTGGTATTTCCACGACAGAAGACACTTTTAACGTCTATTTGTCTGAGGGTAATCATGCCCCCACATAATGGCACAAATATAATCATTTATTGAACTAAAATACAGTACTTCTTCTTTCATGTGGCAATTACGTCCGTAAAAGGTCTATGAACTCTTAAGGTCACTGCAAGGTCAATGGGCGTGCCCATGACATCGATCGCAAGTATAACAATAAAGTAAAACCTAAAATTATCACGTATTACAATATCTATACAAAGTTTAGTAAATATTCCATCAAAACTAAATATCACCAAACACAATACGGTGAAAATTTTGGTGAATGTATACTGGCCGCCATTTCATCTATTTTGGCCTTATATACTGACTTTGAAATTTTAATGGTATACAGCAATTTTATGGTCAATTAGCGATATGGTTACACATAACAATAATAATAGATACATGTTCTATTATAAATATCTGATAAGTTATGACAGCTCTACAGAAAACACGTATCTGAGGTCTGTACTTCATTCTTAAAACGAAACTTGACGTAAACAAATGACTGTCTGAGTTCATTGATCTAGGATTCGATACTTCGGAGGGTAAAGATACGAAACACTAAAAATCCAACAGAATTAAGACAAACGAATTAAAATCTCTAAACTGAAAACTTTCGGCAATGACATTTCTTCTTTGACGATATTATGCTCCGAGCTTCATGTGAGACGATTGGTTGTTTTCAGTTTTTATTTGCTAGTGGCATTGTTCATTTCGATTACTTCTCGTAATGAGACCAGTTATGGTCATGTTAATATGTTTCAATCAAGAATCTCTCAATTTCACGACTGCATCTCGTGCAATTGTAATTGAACACAACTATTAACGAGTGCGTTCGTAAACAAACTGTCTAGCTGACAGCTATTGACGTCGATTCACTGATCTTTATAATTTTCTGTGTCGTTGGAGAACAAGAAAGAAATAGACTTATTTTCTTAAAATCATTGCAAATGCGCATTCGATATTTATTGCAACATTAAACTTACCAAATGCGCTTAACAGAACATTAAAGAGCGCATGATCAAAGATAACTCGTGTCGCGTTTTGACAGCTTTTATGGCTGTATGATTGCCTAGCCGAAGTAATAACACAATTAGAATTAATTATAGGTTTACTTTCAACGCTTTCTACTTTCCAAAAGCTCTATACTCATGAATGGGTTTACATTTGATAATGTTTTGAGACAGACATTTCATCATTTGTTTTGCGCGACTTCGCACGTTTTCGGATATATATTTTGGATTTACGAAATTATTCGACCGGTTGGGGAAAAAGAGTTTTTCTGAAGTCTGAATGACTGATGAATTTGTTTGTATAACTAGACTGGTGATTGTGACATGTTTTAGTGGAATTATAAACGTTAAATATTGATTTAAACAGTTTTGTTATTCTTATAGTAGAAGTATAAATATATTTATGTATATATATATATAATATTTATATATATTATATTTGTATAACTATTTAAACAAGAGAGAGGGGGGAATAAACGTATTAAAACTGATTCACAATGATTTTATTTCTTGTATGGATGATGTGTTTAAAATATGTCACGTGTTCAAATGATCGCACTACGCACGTGCATGGAGGTAATCGACTTTTGCACCGCCATCCCCGTGCACTTGACACTTGGAGTGAGTCACCGTTCGGAAATGCATTGTATTTCCATGGGAACGGAGAAATGTTAAAATTAAAATCGCTACAAAATGACGAAGTTTTGCCGGATGAAATATTTACCCTGCAGTTTTGGATTAAACCAGAGGGCGGACAATACAGAAGAACTCCGATTGTCGGTATGGACCTTTTTTATCCTGAGCCCCTTTTTTAACTCTGCCATGGCTATAGATTATTAAAATATACAGAAACAAAATTGTTCAATCAGAATAAATGGATGAAAACTTAATGTGTCTTGGCGGCATTTGAAAAACAGAATCATTAAAATGTAAACCGCCCGTTTAATAGCGTGAAAAGTTCCCAAACAAACGTTAATTCTAAAATAGACGATTTCTTTTGCGGTTCTGTGTCTTATATATGTATCAAGACAACATGACCACTCAATTTGCTCAGCCTGGGGGTGTAGGTTAGTTAATGATGTGCTCGGTGGCGGGTTCGAGATCCAAGTAAGGCACATATCTCTTCTTACCGATTTGACGTTACATGTAACCTGCAAAATAATTCAACCGCCAAAGCACGTCATGTGGGGAATTTGAAAGCCCTTTACCGAATGATGAGTGGGTAGTAATGGTAGATTTCCCTGGTGCCCTGGTTAGGCTAGGCTAGGTCAACTGTTCGCTATACGCGCCTGAAATGTGTTTATGCACGGCGCTTATCTCAGTTAAGAATAAATAAATGTTAAGTTGATTATTTTGTTGACTATTTGATATATTCATAGTAAGTAACAACAAGTATACACGACAAATTATTATTGATCAAAGCGCTTTCTTAAGTATTCAAGCCAGTCACCTTAAGCCTTTAATCCCTTTACTGAAAGGTCTTAATGACCAGATGTCCTAATCTACCAGTGTTCTGTAATTCAACACTTAAGTGTGTCAAATCTAACGCCGAAAGTACGTACATGCTACTATATCCTACGATTTAAAGTACTCGAAATGTTTATATTACAAGTATTTATTTTAAAGAAAATCCACACACACACAATACATATTTTTTTAAACTGGGTTTCATAAAGCAGCCCTGGTCTGAAATATGAAATATAAAATAAACGATATAAAAACGTTTTTATATCTTTATTCCAACTTTTCATTTTTATTACACGCATGATAACCAAAAAATGCTTACTTAACTACTGTTATAACTTAGGATCGTGTAACTGCAAACCAACGTTTTTTAAAGGACGGCCTAAAACACGTGTTATCTACAAACATGGGTTGGTGAGACTTTTAGTTCCATGACATTTAAACAATGATAATCGTCTCCATTTAATGGATACGGGTAATCTATTTTCACAGAAGTAAGTTGTACTGTGTCAAATTTGTGTCACAACTATTCGATAATTTGTGTTTAAATTGCAAAACCCAGTAATTTATATTGCACGAGAGCTATGGATATTTCAAAACAAAGAATTTGATATCCCTTCTGATATTTAGATAATTATTGCAGGCGATAGACTTTTATCGTGTAAAAATATACATGTGTGGCATGTGTGTTGAAATGATTAATGGCACTCTGGTCCAATTAACACCGCAGCGTGTTTTGTTTCGTTTCGCCCTGTTCAAAGTTCAAGTTTCTATGAGAGAGTTTGTTATATTACAGATATCATTAATGACTGTAACACGTCTGACGAAAATGGTTGGACAGTTGGAATCATATTACCTAGCTTTTCCAGACAGGATGCCAGAATATATTTCTCTTCTTATGCCGACGGAACAAAATCACCGACTGTTCTACATGCGCATAGGCCGTATGAAGTCGGTACATGGGTCAACGTCGCCGTAACCTTCGACGGCAACCAGATGGCGCTGTATGTAAACGGAGCCGGCGTAAAAGCTGCGATGAAAATTCCCGATGTCGCTTTCCGTAAGACACTTCGTAAATGTGCCGGTCTCTACATCGGGGGACGGACATCCTTGGATGCATTTTATAGGGGGAAACTTGACGAATTAAAGTTGTGGGGAAAGGTTTTGAATCAGAGTGAAATCGTAAAGAACATGAAGACGATCCCAAATTCATTTGACATGGAAGATGACCTAGTTGTTTCTGATTCTTTCGAGAATTTACAGAACTGGAAAAGCGTGTCTGATTTGGTGCCAAATTTGGTAGAATCCGGTATCGCTCTACCGCATCACACGGTGAAACTAGAAGCGCCACCTTGTGGGAAAACCGTGTGCGATGATCCGGAAGTAGTTCTCAGTTACATGAATAACACGCAGTTGCGCAGTAAGAAAGAGGTCAAATATCGTGTAATAAATATCTATGACGACAGTGGAAAGAATCCAATTTTATCAGAAAAAGCCATAGCCGAACAGCATAACCATCTCAAAAAGGCGTTTGAACCGTACAGTATTGACTTTACCCTAGACCGGTTCTATATAAAAAATACATCATATTCGAATAAAGTGTTTATGTTCGACTGTCACTCGTACCAAATCGGGAATGACATCTGTGACCAAGAATGTGCGCATTCCACGACCGGAAATGATGGTGGTGACTGTGATCACGTGATTTCAGAGTGTAAGAAGGGGTTGCTAGGCAACGGTATATGTAACGCAGAGTGCAACAAAGCATATCATGATTATGACGATGGGGACTGTTGTAAACCTGGGGATGAATATTCGTACAAAACATGCATTGATCCGAAGAATCAACATAGGTGAATAAAATTTTGTATTTCTTTTAACTGAAGAGAGGGGGGCCCAGTATTTATATCACACAGAAATTCGACAGCCTTCAATTGTTAAGCTTAAATAGGTCCTATGTGGGCGCTAAACACTCAAAATACTACGCAGAATAACGAAATTATCATTATTGCATCAAGTTTTTAGACATAATGGTAAGTAAAACTCGGAAGAATTTATTCATTGCTGATAATACATGTCGTTATTCATCGGAGATCTAAATAATTACTAGCATTAAAATATAATCGTCGTCTGCTGGACATACCTTAAGATAAAAAAGAACAAATATCAATTTGAATTAACCCCACCCGCTCCATCTAAAGATGGTAGAAATGGTGCCCAGGCCCAATCAGAGTTTTTCTTGAACGTTAGTCTTAAAATGTTTGTTATTCACCTCTTTTTCCTGTTTACAATTTAAGACAGACTGGAAATATACGCTTATATAATTAGGTCCAAATCCTGAATAAAATGAAGCAATAACCACATTATGCTACAACCATCAGTATTTGTCAACTGACATAATCATTATGAATCTGACATGCCACTGAAATATATAGATCTAGTAAAAATCCGAACTGGAGGTAGGAACTAATTTTCCAAAGCCAACCAAAGCATTACCCACTCTACGGACAATATCAGTGGACTACAATTTTAAAGTCATTTACTAACTTTGACACAACTATGTTTTTTTTAAAGACGAAAATTAAAGTACTAATCCCTATTCACTATGTTTATGTCGTTGCTAGGGGTTACATGAACGTAGAAGAACTGAAGATGGATTTACAAGTGGACGGAAGTGATGCCATCAACATATTCCTCTTAACATCAAGTTGGGAGAGAGAAGCATTTCATGGTGTGGCTACTTACCCTTGGGAGAAGAATGTGTACACATCTATGGGTAAAAGAGACCATTCCCTCGATACGAATTGATTAGGCTGAAAAAAAATTCTCGTTTATGGTCCCCCGACCGACCGTTAATTTCTAAACCCGACAGCATTTTTTTACCGAGAAATATTCCGGAATTTCAGTTCCGTATACCGGGAAATAGTCCGCGCTATCGTAACCATTGGAAACGGAATTTTAAGATGGCTGCACAACAACGATGCTTGCTCGCTGTAAAAGTAGATAAATGCGTCCATTTTTGTATTTTATTGTGTGACCAGTTTGTTTGAATAAGCATGAAGCTCATCAAAATTTATCAAACCAATGGCTTTGCATACATTAGCAGTTATTGCAGATGACGGGTGTAAAAAAAATCCCTACCTACCGACCCAGTTTATTTTGATGACCGTGACCAGAAACAAGAGTATTTATTCGGCCTAAGTTGTAATTAAACACTACATTTCATAAACAACTGTTGCTCGAACAATTTTAGTGTATACGTTGTTTATATAAAAGCTAGTGTTCAGTAAATATCTGTAAACTATGGTGGCATATTACAGGTAGCGAGATAATTTTCGCGAAATCTTTCTCTAAGTTTTCGTGAAAACAATGTTTTATTTTCATGAAAAGATTTTATCGTCTACTTTATTAGTGCATTTACTATCTGGTGAAGAAATCTTATCATGAAAAGTTACTGAATTTTCGTGAAAATGTCTTGTAGATTTTTCGCGAAAATATTCTGATTATCTTATGCAGAAATATGCTACCATAGTAAATTGTATGTTCTAAAAGGGATATCTTAAAATTACAGAACACGGCCTTCCAGAGTCTACAATGAATATAGAGCCGACTTAACTCGAAGGGCATCTTATCTTCCGTTTTCTGTAAGATCCACATTTCTTTTTTTTTCATTTTTAGGGGGAATCATTATGCACGTTGATATCATTGGCCAGAGCGACAAACTTAAAAACCTCGTGCACGAGTTTGGACACGTTTTTGGATTATGGCACGTGCATAGAGGTATATCTGAGATGTCATGTGACGATCCCTGTAGAGAGACACGTCCGTCTATGGTTTTAGGTAAGTTACCCACTTCGTAGCCATCATTATGCTAAACATGCTGTCAGGCTTTCAGAATTCTAATGTTTGAAAACATTCATTTCACTTATATGATCATTACTGGCTGTTTGTTCCAGCTCAGCAGCTTTTTTGTCACTGGGTTTAACGCCGTGTTTCAACAATTTTTCAGTTATATACGGCGACCGGTTCACCTAACCAGTTTTCCTGGACTGTATACTAACTAGTACTAACTTATCCTACCACAAGGAGCCGGTAACTTCTCCTTACATGGAGGAAAATCGACATATTCATAGAAGGGTATTACCTGCTGCGATAGGGATTTAAACCCTGATCGCCGAGTTACAAGTCCAGCGCACTTACCATTAACCATGGTCGCGGCTTTTAGCTCAGTAACTAAGGCAATTTTAAGTTCGGTGTATTTTCGTTTTGTCTATTGTTATGAACCATATTGTGAACATCGTATCCGGAGTAGATGTTAAATAGTTCCACTTTTAACTTCCGTCTTATTTGACAAAAATGTAGATTTTCTTCAATACTTGGACAAGTTGCCGGATCCTTGTGGAAAGGTAATTTGGTAACTTATATCATGCCGTATACCCTGACATTTGTAATAATTAGTTTTTATTCACTTTCCAAATGTTGGACCTTGATCTATGTTTATCTAAATTAATACTGGCTGAATGGACGGGACATTCATTTTATGTCTTGTTGAAGTATGCAGTAAAATCTAAGTAAGACCATCTTTGAGATCCAATAAACTGGTCTTAATACTGAGGTGGTCTCATTAATAAGTTGAAATATGGAGGAAATATTGAAAACTTGTCCTAAATATGTGGTGGCCGTTATACCAAGGCTATCTAAATATTAAGATGACCATTAATGTATGTCTTTCTGTAACATTTACCGTAGACAGTGGTGCTGTACATATTTTACCAACCTTACAGCTTTTTACGTTATAAATGCACGAGATATGACGAAATGAAATATATTTCAATACAGGAGACTTGTGTTCAGACACGAACCCAACACCTCGGAACAATTTATGCATGGACCCACTCAGAGACGGCAGTCAGCAGTCATGTGACCATGTTGCCTTCTATAAAACACCTTTCCGGAACTTCATGAGTTATGCAGGTTAGTTGAAGTGATGAAATGTACGTTTTAAAACAGAAAGTAAATCAAGAGAGTTTCCCAAGACTTGACGCCGTTTTTCAACAATTGTTTCAGTTATGTACGGCGACTGGCTCACCTAACCAGTTTTCCTGGACTGCATACTAACCAGTACTGACGTACCCTTCCACAAAGAGCCAGTAACTTATCCGCATATGGGATATTTTTGTTAAATTTTTATGGAAGGGTATGGTCTGCCGCGACCAGGATTTGAACCCTGATCGCCGGGTAACAAATCTAGCGCACTAACCACTGGACCACAGTCGCGACTCCCCTAAACATGAATAATAAGAGAACCAGAATCGTTCAGAATCGCATATGTGCGTGTTTTTTACACTACAGTATAGCACAGTTATAACGAACTCGGATAAAATGGAAAATTGAAGTAATTATTTTCCCTGGCCTCGCCATTCTTTATTTCGAAGGAATGAACATAGCGAAATATAGACATAAGAAAGTAATTTGTCTGGTCCCCAGGAATTTATTATAACCGTGTTTTACTGTACCTCAAAATATTGCTCCAGTTTAATTTCGTCATAAGTACCATGCAGACATTCACACAAAATTATTATAAATATTAAACTAAAAGCGGTGACTAGTTCACAACTAGTAGTACGTCAATATTCTTACCACTTTTATCAAACCTATCATATTTCAGTAAATCAGCAAATATTACAGTTTATATGTTTAATGATTCATGGCTTCAATCGCCCCCATCGGTGTTATTTGTACTTTATTGTAATAAAATGTGTCAAAATACTTCATTAAGTCAACCGCCATTCAAAATTTATATCATAATATTTAAATGACGTTGTATTTTTTCTGTAGCTTGTTATGAATCATAACACATTTACATGTATAGAAATATTGTCAGTACACATGTAGTTGATAACAACAGTATTACTGCTTACTTTAAATAGACAGTCTGGTGTTTTTACTGCCTGTTTATCATTTATTTTCACTTACATACGGCCAGTGTTGTCCTCAGCGCTTATCCTATGCTACAAAGATCACTTTCCTCATAGTATTAATACGATGCATGAATGACATTAAACAAACCATTGCAACCGAAGCACTCTGGTGTATCTGTTTGCTATTGAAGTCATTATGTCACGTACAGTATAACCCCTGCAAACCGGACACCTTTCGGACTGGGTAAAAATTTCCGTTCTCTGAGAAATCCGATTTTCAGAAAACAATTCATTATAAAATACAAAAAAGGACTTGAATACTTTCCGATTTTTAGAGAATTCCGGTTTTCATAGAGTTCGGTTTTGAGGGGTATTACTGCATTAATGTTGGTTTTACTGTTTCACTATTTATTCACAAGTATTTCATAGGTACGTGGTAATCAGTTTCGTTGACTTTTGCTGTTTATGCACATATAATCTTTCCATCAAACGTTCTTACGTTAATAGCACGTATTATTTACAGATGATTCGTGTATGGACCATTTTACTCCACAACAGGAAGCCCGTATGCATTGTTACCTAGATTTAGTGTACCAGTCTATGCGGGACATGAAACAGCCATCACCAGTCCCTGTCTCTCCTAAGGTAACAATCGCCAAATTATTTATATTATTATATAATGTACAAATGTTAGTACGCGATCAACGGACATTAGCTGTTTAAGCCTATACAACGGGAAGTTCGAACACGATATCTGGTTCCTAATCCTCGGTTAGCGTTTCCAGCTGGCGTCAGTTAGAATAATACTTATTTTCACGGATGTAATTTAACACACTTCATATCAAATCTTGATCAATTTGATCTATGTAGGCTAGTCCTAGAAGCTAACACAATTTTACAACAGTATAAAGGTGCAGATTTTTAATCATATCTCTGTAGACATTAGAATGTAATTCAAATGTTTTGAATGATGGGGATGAAGAAAATGCACATGTATTTTAGATAATTGAAGCAGACGACACAAGTGTAAGTTTAGTATGGTTGGCACCCCTTGGTTCGGACAATGGATGTGACGCAGAAAATGCGCTTTACCAGTACGCTAACGTAGCTACTTCCTCCCATAGCGGTGTACGCTGGGCCCCACAGGAAGCAACAGGTATAAATGTGTTCTTTGTACTCTAAGTCAATATATGCTGAATTGGGGTCCAAGGGGTAAAGGTCCAATTATCAAATTAGATTTCAAATCATACGAGTGGTCCCAATACTGTACAATAAGACATAAAAGTAACTTAAGTGTGTGTATTTGTTTGTTTTTATGTGACATTGCCACTGGGCTTAAAGCCGTTTTTCAACAATGTTTCAGTAATATATGGCGGCTGGTTCACCTATACAGCTTTCCTAGACTGTATACTAACCAGTACTAACTTACCTTCCACAAGGAGCCGGCAACTTCACTACATATGGAGAAAAATCGACATTTTTGTCAAGTTTTCATAGAAGGGGATGCCCTATCAATATCTCAGTGGTATGTTTTTAAAAATGTGTTCTGTCCCACTTGATTTCAGGATTTCCAGATGCCAAGAAGTGTTCAGCCAGCCCGTATGCATGGAAACCGTACCATTCTAGTATTAATCCTGGGTGTGATTTTAATTCTTGTTGGTTAGAACTGGGATTTAGAGAACCAGTTATTGCGGACAGGTAAATGTGGGTTTTATTTTTGTGGATCTGATAATGCTTCTACATATTTCCTTACAATAGCAAATGGAAGAAAATTAGTACTTTCCGTCAATTTTAAAGAAATTAATTTGACTCATCAGGGCAGTGAGATATTTTAAAACCATTGGTAGAGATTATCAACCGGTTATGAGTAGTTATGAGTACCTGAAGAGGGCTTTGGTGCGTAGCGAAATATCGAGCGCATGTCTGCAAATGTTTCAAGTCTTGTTAAAACGATAATTTTAAATAGATTAACATCAGACATTATAGCAAACATTGGAGGTTCATTTCTTGTTTATATTTCTAGGATAAGTATCTGGGTTGCTGACATTCGTGAAGATACTAGTATCTTTGTTGAACTAATTGCGGAAGATGGAGATATCATTTCTCTTGGAGATGTACCGGTTTATTGTGATCTTGAAACAACAGTAAAAGTAAATACAGACATTTTGGTGAAAAAGGTATGCTTGTACGTATTTGTATTCGGTGCTTCCGGCAATCATAAACATATGATTAAGTAAGGGGCCTCCGTGGTCCAGTGGTTATGGTCCCAGACTAGTAATCCCTAGCCCCCACCGCAGGGGTTTCGAATCCCACCCGGTACCAGACAAACCTCACGTGTGAAGAAGCTGTCCAGCTAGCCTACGAAGGTTGGTGGTTCTACCCAAGTATATGCCTGGTGTCTTTGTACACCGTTAAACCAGGAAAACTCGCCAAAAATAGTGTGGAAATATAATTTTCTGAACCTGGTAAAAAAAAACATTCAAACAATACATGCTGCGGTGATACTTTTCAAACCATCACCATGGTTACAATAGATGCTGCATTGTCATTTTGTTTAGTCCACTACAGGCTTAGCTACATACAGCAATGTCCTTTTTGGAGCGCAAATCCTAACAAAAAATTCTTATATACCCACAAGTGAATGAGCAATATCCTCTGTTGAAATATTGCTTTTTAGGTTATATTGTACGCGGAAGACAGTTATATTGCAATAGATGCAGTAGAATTGGTATCAACACCAGGGTTTCCAGGTTGTCTAGACCGAAAGTTTCAAAAATACAAACTGACTCGAAATCCACCTTTTGACAGTGGATACACAGTTCTGGGCGATAACAAGTTTACGGACAGGTAAATAACATTATGTATAAATAATACACATTAATACGATAAAAGAACTAAATACCGAGTGGGAAATATCATGCTGTTGTTTAAGGGACGTTGTCGTCGAAGAGAGGGTCGTTCTGGAGAGGTTGCACTTTATATGTATCAGGGAAAGAGCCTAAATGAATAGTATTTAAGATTAAATGATAGTTGTATGTTTGTGTAGTTCAAATATGCTGCAAGCCACGTATTCTAGGAATCAGTATTAAGCAGAACTATTTAATGAGGTGTTAGGTTCTACTGAAAAGCTCTTGTTGTGCAAGATAAGGATTTGGAAAGGCGGGTGTAAAGTCTAGATGTTTATGTAGAATATGGACACAATTACCACATAACTGACATTGTTTTAACTAATGCTTGCCAGATTTTTGAGTGGGCGAACTCTGCCCCCCCCTAAATCCGCGCTTGCAAGTTATGCCGTAACTCTGCCAGAAGAGAAATGTCTGATGCTGATAGCTCTGTATTTATCAAATATACTCGTATTCTGTATTTAGAACTGTTGTCAAAGGTGTGGAGTATACATACAATATACAGACCATGAAAGAATCAAGAACAAGCGCCATATCTCCTAGTCTCGTGTACACACACGGCTTGCCGTTCTGTGGTGACGGCGTAACCCAAAGGTAAGTGTTGAAGATGGTACATGTATATCTCTTACCAAACTAGAATGTATCTTTTGTTTCCAGCATATGTATTCTTGCACGCTCAAACAATATATTTAAATAGGAACATTTGTTCTGGAATAGAACTGCAAATGATTGTTCGGGTTATTCGCAATATTTCTAGATTCATTCTATTCGTGACAACAGCCAATACAATTGTCCAATAAACGTCTTTTGACCGGAAGGAGCATATGTTATAACAATGAGCAACGAAATTCATACTATTTTTAGATACATTTTGGTACAATGCTTAAAATTGTAGTAATGAAATGTGTGACGATGGTAATGCTGCTGATGGTGATGGCTGTACAATGGACTGTCAGATAGAAGAAGGATTCACGTGCACAGGTAAAAGAAATATAAAAGAAATTAGTTTTCACAAGTATGATTTATACCAAGCACGCTCTAGACAGTAAATCTAGCCGGTATGACCCAGGGAGTCTCATTGGAAATTATCGAAAGAAATGAACTTACAAATACTTCAGTGTCCGTTCTCTTTGTTACTCAATGATTATCAAAACACTTATTTAAAGCGAGTAGATGCTTTTCAAAAAATAAATCGGGTAAAAGAATTTCAGGTATAAGTTGTTCTCAAGCAGACAAATCATTTCAGGTTCACCCAGCTTATGTATGTATTCACTAGCTGATAATTGTGATAGTGATAGACGTGTGTGTGACCTCACAGCGCCCGATGGCTTCTTTGACCAGTGGCCAATACGCGCAAAGGCCAACCCTGAATATCAGGAATCAGGTTGTCCAACTTCTCTTCTTATTGGTACACGAGATACCATCCAGGTACTCCATTCATTCATTAATATACATTGGACATTTTATTGATTTCATGAAGCAACACAAGATGTTTTGTCTTTCTTCGATTATGGCTTTACCAAGATCCCAAGCCGTCCCAAATCATATTTGATTTTTCTCTTCAAAATAACAACCAGATTATTTGTTTGAGTTTTACATATTTGTGTACATGTTTTTCTGAGCGCTCAAATAATTTGTTAGCAGAAGAATTGTATTTCCCACAGGCACATTTCCAAATTAGAAGATGGCGTAAAGGCGGTACCTCTACGGACGTTCTACGTGAATATTTTACCATTCTTTGTACTGAGAGTAGGTGACTGACTTATTCAAACAAATTAATCACGTGACCCGGAGACTTGCAGTCCATTTAAATGTTTATCAGGATGTGTTGTTAATCATTTGCAACCTTCAATATGCATCAATGAGTCAAACCTTAATAGTTAGCTGTTGTTAGAGATTAACTGTGGATTTTTTTCGACTTTAAGAAATGTGAGTCAAAGCCAGTAGAAAAGTACTGGCGACCGTGTGGTGAACAGTATGACGTTAGCGGAGACTTCTGGGTAGACGTGAGTATGCTTCATTGTTGGTTTTTATGTCTGTGTCTACTTGTTCATTTTGTACATCAAAATTTATGTACCAAAATGCAGCAGCACACACCTTACTCTCCCTCAGAGTACACGATTTATAAATGAGTCATGTATTATTATTTACCGAATCTAAGAAAATTTAACAGTACCGAGGTCTTTCAGTGGAGGCTTTCCATAGGAACGTCCTTAAAACCGATGTGGTATTCCAATTATCTGGTATGTATACCGATGAAGTCTTTTCACAATATCATAGAATTCATCAGTAACAATTAGTAAATTAAGGCACCCTTTCTTCCTCGTTTAGTGAAAACGAAAAACTGAATTACAGAGCGAAAAATAAATTTGCCATAATCACTGTTTTTTTGGTAGGCTAGGTTTTTCATGAATCCGTTACTTAATGGCAATCCCTCAGTTTTCATGATGACATAACTTACATTACATTGTATGCATAATTTGCAGGTATATATTCATAAACCAGTTGTAGCGACGGGTATAATCATTCATTTGGCATCTGACGGCCGCTCGCTAAAAAGGCAAGACAAGAACCACTTACATATACAACTGATCAGTGTAGACGACACGTATGTTAATCTTGAACATTCTAATGTAGCTGTCAGTTGTGAAGAAAGCCCACTTCATATACCTATAACGCAAGATCTTAGCAAACCATTTGTTTTGACTAAAGGTAAGACACTCTGAACTCAGTAAAGCACACTGTTAATAAATATTTACAGTTACGAACTGTCAGCATTCTTTACACACTATCACATACACACATCGCTATTTGTCTTTTTTTCACTGGGTTTAACGCCGCCTTTCCACAATTTTTCAGCTATATACGGCGGTCAGTTCACTCAACCAGTTTTCCTGGACTATATATTAACCAGTACTAACTTACCCTGCCACAAAGAGCTGCCAACTACTCCACATATGGAGAAAAATATTATTTTTTTCTATCAAGTTTCCATAGAAGGGTATGAACTACCGCGATCATTAATGACGAACAATTCACAAAAATTATCAAAATATAAAAAAGTTACCAATTCTACTTCAACTTGAATCATCAAACATTGAAAAAAAACTATGACAAAAATGTTTTACGAATAATGCACCATTTCCATGTCACAGACTTCATCATAAATGCTGCGTTTAATAAATATTCGTGAATGGATACTTCCATTAATGATATCATTCGCTACCTAAAAACAACATGATGACACAAATTGATATCTTAATTATTACTGACACCAATTTCAAACAAAAAAGCAACAATATACGCTATTAGTTATAATGAAAGACAACTACATGTGCTTCATACCACAGATGGGTGATATTTAAGGCCTTATCTTCATCGAATTAATTCTTCTCTGGACTCGACATTTTTCTTCATTTCAATTTATTGCAGGCGTGAGAATAAGTTTTACGTCCTCAAACATTGGCTTGTATGCTGTCAGAGTACGCGCCTCTCCATACATCAATCCTGTTGCTATGCAGACCTGTGCCGACAATGAGCTTTATAGCACTATGCACGGTATATGTGTTAGTAATGCATGTTCAAGAGCTAAGTGTGACGCATTTCCGGTCAAATATGGCTCTGCTGTCTGTACTGGAAATGAGGATGGGGACACGTGCAAAATCCAGTGTGACGATGGGTAATGAATTATACCTATAGATGTATTTTCGTAATGCCCCAATACATATAAATAGTACGTTGTGGTAATGATCGTAATCGTAAGTTGGAATGTATTTTTGCTATTTGACTGTCTGCCCTAATTAATCATACATAAATTATGTACACGCAAGAATTGATATTACATCGCCCTTAACAAACAGTCGCTTTAATACATTTTATTGTTTTTGTTGTTGTGAGGCAAGACAATATCATTGACTTATCAGGGGACCTCCACGAACGAGTCGTTGTCGTCTCAAACTTATAATCACATGCCTCAAACCTCTGTGAGTTCGAATCCCACCAATTTCAAATGTGAAGAAGCTATCCGAATAGGGTACGGAAGTTCGATTGTTCTACCCAGGTGAATGCCTGGCGTCCTGCTACCACTGTTAAAACTGCGAAAATCGCAGAATCACCTAATGTTAGTGTGACGTTAAACATAAGTAAACGAAAAAAATTCTACCAACCATGTTTTCTATGTAAAAAATTTATTCATGTAGCCGCAAATCTTTTACGTATTACGCTCTTCCTTAAAATCTTGTTTAGTTCATTCATATTTTATTGCATACAGGTATTTTATTGATGGTCATGAGAACAAGGCGCAATGTGTTGATGGTAACTGGCTGACGTCATCACCGTTGATGTGCAGTCCAGTTGTTTGTGGAAAACCATCCGTTCCCATGGCAACTGTAGTGTGTTCAGATGGAATTACTTACGCGAAAACGTGCAATTTCAAATGCGATAAACCTGCGGCGGTTTACGGTAAGATATTCAGTAATTTTATATCCCCTCCGTTTGTCAGCAAGTTTTCAGAAAATGTATACTTCGCCAAATATGGTATGATATGATGGAATACTGACGTCAACAGAAAGTCTTCACGTTTTTTTTTTAAATATGCAGCTTAAACCCCATAACTGGATCCGAAGGTGAATATGTTCATGTACATAGGTGAAAAAGTCATAGGTATGTCACTTCTTTTGCCTATTCAGACAATAACTAAGCATAATATAAGTCTAACAATGTGGGCTGCCCAGTAATATGTACAATGATAAGTGTATGTACAATGGGCAGGTGTATTAAATATGTAATCATCCTATTTGACTTTATTTAAGCTCATTTTGACCCCATTTCAGGCGATGATACAACTTTGACATGTCTTAAGAATGGAAAATGGTCCAAACCTAATGCCGATTGTGTCGTCCAGTGCAATGCCCTGGATCCTGCCACTTATGACAATGGGAAACTGAAAACTACTTCCTGTAAAAAGGGGCCACAATCAGTAGGGCAGCAATGTAAGGTCAGATGTGAAGAGGGATTTCACGCGAAGGGAGGTCGTGTCAAAAGGTACCATATGACACAATGACGAATCTACAAAAATGTGTTACATTTATTAAATTTGTGAGTGACAAAATATCCATAGCAATTACCTGTAGGTCTATTGGAACGTAACAAAAAGCAAAACATTGTTATAAAAACAATGGTCTTACAGGCACGTGGTGATTGCTAGAGTAAAGCTGTTTTCCACATTTGATAAAGATAGGTGGACCTACTTTATTGTGTACATTTTATATGTACCCAGATATTAATTCGGGATTTCAGCTTCATGTGTCATTGTGATCTTGGCACTCATTTTAGAGTCAATTCAAGCCCTTGCTAGTTCAAATACATTCTGAAATTCTAATGATGTTTGCTTAATATGTAATATACATGACAAAGTAAATATTACTGTTAATGTTTTATTCCTTTAAACAGGCGATTCCTGCGTATTGTCTGTGATGAGGACGGAGAGTGGGTGGGTCCAAAATGCGTGCCCAACACGTGTCCGCCACTCCCTAGTATGTTCAATGGTGCGTACACGTGCTCAAATGAATTCAATAGTGGTAGTACTTGTACTATGAACTGTCCAGGTGACTTATCAGTAAGTTGGTTTCTTCTTAAGCAGAAATGATATTATATGTCCAGTGTCCAGAAATATGTTGTAGAAAATTACAATTTATTAAGATAAGATAAGATTTATTATGGTATATATATACATATGTTGTTTTATTACCATGTATGTACATATTGGTCATTTGCTGGTTTGAAGTCTACTTATATTTAGGCACCGGATATCATATTTCCACTGACACCCACCAAAATATGGGGTCCGTATATTTATAAAACTTGTCAAATATACTTTTTAGTTCGAATATATAGTTAATATGAAAGTGATTATATCAGCAACAAAATCGGGTTAGTGGAAAACAGGAACTACATGTACATATTTACGCCTTATGTAAGTCACATCGGAATATGCAGAGAATTAATGCTGCCTGTAAAGTTTTATTCCAACAAAAACTAAATTATATACGAACTATTTATTTTCAATGGCTAGCTTTACCAGTCAGTGACATGTGACAATAATGGTGAATGGGATGGTAAATTAAACATTTGTCCTGGAGATTCGATGAAATCGTGTCCCCTCCTTACATCAGCAGAAAACTTCCGATTTCAGTGTGACCATTCAAATCCAGGTAAAAAAAACTTATTTTTTTATAAATACAATCTGTAGTTAAAATATGCTTCACGGCTAATTTGTCTTTGACAATTGATTCTGTATCAGCACTATATGGTCTGTACTTATTGGCGTACAGTAACCTACGTCTGTATTTAGTGCTAAAATGCTACTAGTGTTTAGATCAATAGAAAAAAGTACAATCCCAGTATATTTGTTTATAACAGGTTTTACTAATAACGTTTTCCCATCTAATTTGACGATTAATTATTTATCAGAGCAGTATGGTATATGTTTGTAGGTGCAAATTTAACTTAGTAAGGTCTAAAAGGTTGTTTTTTTTGTCTATTACAGGCGGCAAGTGTTCCGTTCAGTGTATTGACAAGGACCACTTACCAATTCAAAAACTGTTTAAAGCCTGGAATAAACCCATTGATAAAGAATTTGAATACATTGACAACATTGTTTGTACTGTCCTGCAGAAATGGGATCCAGATCCTAATCAACTTGAATGCGTACTGGAATGTTCAGAGGTAACAAACACAATTAAACGTCTCGCCAAACGATACCAGAAACTCCACGAAAACATCGGGGAGTGTATTTGTTCTTAGAGATTTGGCTTGTATGATGTGCAAAACAAGTGTAAAAAATCTAAAGCTCCGGGGTGTGGAAAAACATTATCCGTTAACATACAAAATTAATGTATCTATCTAATGCATAAATGATGATGTGATGGTGTTATCGAATGTGCATATGTGCGTTTATTTTAGCAATCACAACACACTACGCCTTATTCTAGACGTCAGCCAAATACTTCTAGGCATTTTGCAACTTGAAAAGCATGCTTTGTAACGAAAGTAAAACTTTACATTTCAAGACGGTTTAATGCTTATGTTCACCTCATTTTCCCAAATCCCAAACTGAAACACGAATAATTTTGAGTCCCACATCAGCGAACACTAAATTCCGTAAATACGTAATTATTTAGTTCACCATTCTTCAGTGTGGAGATATTAACTGCCACCGATTTTTTTTTTGGACACGTCTTAAAAAATACGCATGAATCAAGGCTTTAATTCATAAAATGTGTTCAAATTGATTTTAATATGCAAGTATGGTTTATTTATTCTAGAGATCGATTCAAGACGGATTCTGTGATGCTAGAAATAACCGCGATGTGTGTAATTGGGATGGCGGTGATTGTTGTCCATCCACTGTACAATGGGGATACGTGCTTCCAATGCCGGACGATTGTATCGAGGAATGCTCTTGTAAAGATCCTTTAGCAGTTGAGAATCGAAGACGAACCAGGCGACATAAACATGGATATTGGTTAAATTGATGAATATTTTATGTAGTTAATGTTTAAGTGATGTGCAGCATAATCTAATGTATAGAGAGGGCACTATTTTTTTAGAGATAAACAGTATCATTATTATATAAATGCGTTTGTTTTGGAAATGAAATACATGTATATGAATAGCTTTGACTTTATTATACATCCTCGTTTTATGTGGTCATTGCTCTATTATTAGATAAACAATACAATAAATAACATGCTGTTGTACCTTATGTCGTGTCGTGTCGTGTCGTGTCGTGTGATGTGATGTCTAGTGCTGACAAAGATTGTTTCGTATGACCTGTTTCCTTTTGTGTAAGGATGGATTTGATACTGGCGTATTGTTGACATTGATAATCGTTTTAAAATTACTACATGTAGTACAAATTGCTAGTATAGTTTCATTATTCTGTTTTACCATACAACGCTAAAGTCTTTAGAGCTATGGTCAGTTATAGTCTGTGTTGTTGTTGTTGTTGCATAATTATTCCACTTACACACCTGTACATAGGATCGCAACATTATCATGCACTTTTTATCCGTCACGTTACAATGATGTTTCTTTCAAATTGCACGATTGTATTTTTCTTATATCAATGTATTTTAATTTTGAAAAATAAATCAAACAATGGATGAAGATATTAGTGTTCCTTATTATGTCTTACATGTATTTTTTCTCAAAACTTCGGCAAGAAAGCGCTTTCCATACACCAAGTACGACGTATTACACGTATACCAACGTTTGTCATGGAAACGTGGTATATTAGTTCCATACTGTCATTAAGATCGCGATCTCAAAGCTAGCGAGTATTGGTTCAAGTTTAAATCGCCAATTTAGTAAATTTTCCAACTGCCAAAACTTGTCAGTCACTCAGGATTTAATTTGGGCCATTTTCTGTGTTAAGCGCTTTTGAAAAAAAGCTAGAAAGCGACTTGTTTTGTCCGATGTCGTCTCCCTTAAAAATTGTGAGAAACGGGCGAGAAGACGTCAAGAAGGAAACAGTTTTGGAAGAGAACTGTTATGCGCCCATGTCAGCTTGAATGGGCTATAGGCAGAAAGTATGAATAAACTGCGAACAATAGGTAGAGCGTCTGTGAGATTTTATATCCTGTTGTTCTTGCTTGAGTCTAATGTGAGCAATCTGATTATGGGAAATAAACACAATTATAATTATGAAAACAATCTTAATCTAATAATTTACTGACTATCGAGTCACAATGCCTCTTACATTATCAATAACCAAAATACCAAAACAAAAATCAAGAAACTGCAGATGAGATGGGAAAACTTTCAGACGTTCAATCGATAATTTTTATTATTATTATGTATACAAAATATCTGAACTGAGACACCACAGTAGTAAAATCGCCTCAACCAATCACATTTCGAGATAAAATTTCTAAGGAATCATGCGTTCAGTATTTTGGTTTTCCAACCTGTTTTTTTTTTTTTTGGCGAATTTGTTCGTAGTCCTTTAAACTAACTGATATACTCTAAAATTCTGACACCTGGAAGCGTTAACTTTGATTTGTTGTGCAACTAACAAGAAAATACTGAGAACCAAATCTGTGTTCTCTTGGTCTATTTTTAAACTGGTCTCCGTTCCATGTCATACTTAAAGTCATTTGATATGTATAGAATTTTCGTGTCTCAGCAAGAACTCCAATTTCTGCACGGATTTTGAAAATACTTGGTTCTAGTGCGTTGATATTGTATTTTTGCAGGAACAACTGAGAATGCATATATCAACGGAAATACGGAAGAATATACATTTTGAATCCTATTGTGAAAGCGAGTGTGTCAACAACCATGTCCTGCCTCCAGTGATCGCCCCTGTCTTATTTCACATATCAATGCTCGATATCTAGAGCCAATATAAACAATCGAAAACTATCAAAAGTTCAATTAAACTACATAAAAACGCATTTTATTACTTAAATTTACTCTATAAATACAATTTTAAAATGAGATCGAATAGTCTCGGAATCGAAAATGCAGGCCGGGATTACGGTACGAGTTTGTACCGGGATTTATCATCATCCAAAATTAATTTTTCACTACGAAGTGAATGAGGAAGTCTAATATTTCATTTAATGAATTTTTCAAACGTATTACTGAAATAAAAACGTTTATTTTATGCTACAAAAGATAATTTAGCAACGTGAAGGAAAATAGATTTTTTTTCTTATTCTTTGTTTTCGACCAATTAAAACGCCGCATTCCCGGCCTTACAGGACAAGAGGCGCCGCCATTGTGATACGAATTGTTAGGCACCGAGGCCAATGGACCCACAAGCTGCCTTTGCTGACGCTGTTGCACGTGCTAGACAGGTATACGCATTACAAAGTAAACTTTAAAAGTTTTTTCTTTATCTTAAACTCATTTGGAATTAATTGCTACTGTTAAGTACTCTGCAAAAGCGTGTGAAATGACCCACTCAACGCACGCGGTCGCTACCTCGTGCGACCTAGATTTCCATTGTACACGCCGTTCTGGTTTTGTTGTATTTCTGAAGTATTTGAACACGTATGTGTTCTACTTTTTACTTTTTTCATTATTCATTGTATGTATATCGTTTGTGAGGTTCGTTATCGATGTTTGATTGAGCTTCTTGCTGAATATAGACTTGGATAAAAGTTCATGCATGTCGGATGTTTGTCGAAATAATTTTGATGTGGTTGCTGGTTCGTGTTACATATGTTTTCGCAATTTGAAAACTATAAAGCATATTTTTGCTCTTTCTCTTGCTTGTGAAGTCTTCTGATTTACAGTTTGTCCACGGGTTTTCTATCTCCACCTCTCTTTACACGATTTTTTAATTCTGCACCACTTATGTTAGTTTTTAATGTAGTTATAATTGTAAATCTATTGGGACATTCAGGTCAGGTTGTCACATTAATTGTTCCTTTGTCTAGAAAGTTGCTGATTATTATTTCAACAAAAATGATGAGATACTTTTATTAGTCATGGTCATGCAGGCTTCTCCAAACTGCTGGAATACTTGCCTGACATTTAGTCAAGCAAAGTTGGAATTTCTGTCTGACCAAATGAAAATTTGTCTGACTGAACATACTTTAGATAAGTGATAAATGCTGTAGTGGTGTCTGACTGCCGAACATCTGGCCTGGTACTCACTGAAAAGTTGTTGGACCTGCTTGAAATTTGCCTGCTATGTCCGATGGCCGAGCCAATTTGGGGAAACTAGGATTAGTTGTATTCCAGAATTGCTGATTTTATTTTTCAGTCTAGGAAACTATCTTCTAACCAGATTGAACTTACGAATATGAGCATTAACTGCATATGGCTCAGGTTTCTACAATCACTACACCAATGGGAATGAACCAGACGATGCATAGATTTTTCAGTTATATTTTTAAATTTCAAAGTAAAGTATTACTGTAATGTTTTTTTAGGTGAATTCAAGTAGTAAGCTCAATGAAAATTATTATTTTCTTCAGATTGCTGCTAAAATAAATCAACCAGGCCAGGGTGGATCAGGGGATGGTATAACACCAGGTAAAAGACCACTAGACGCTGATCCAAACAATTTTGGTGAGTACTTGCATTGTGCTCACTAAAGTGCTTGAGCACATTCTGCTAGGCTAGGAGGAATAACAGCTTTTGTCTTAGATTGAATTGAAATTCAGCCTAGTGTTCTTATACTTGTCGCTATTGAAGATATGTTTCCTTTCATATTGAAACATTTTTATTTGTTCACCTGTTTATATTCGTCATTTTTTTATTTTTTGTATTGTTCCTCCTAGCCTTGGCTTTTGTTTTATGGGGTACAGTAAGGCCCTTACTTTAAATTTTTTAATTTGTAAATAATTTGGATCAGACGTAAACAATTAGTGTACATATTGGTATAACATATTTCTTTGAAGTGTCATTTGCATATTTTCATTATGAATGTTTTTCAGATATTTGAGAAAATTTATTGTAATTTAATTTGAACTAACACTTAATTCAGAATTTATTGTCTTCACTGTATATAATGTTTTTAGCATGATTTTGTATGTTAGCAAGATATCAACATGTTTTGTTTCAGACGAGCCTGAAGCTAAGAGGAGCCCTTTCTTGCAGGACCGTATGTGTTTTACATGCTTTAACCTACACTTAGGGACCCCATGTTGGGTCTCGCTGCGCAATTAACATTCATTGTTATTTTCACTTGTTAGGTCAAGGGATGATTGCTATTAATTCTGTGACAAATTGTTAAATTCGTTCTTGTGTTATTTTTTTGGTAGAAATCATTTTATCATCTCAAAATTTGTTGTTGATCTGTGTTGAAATGTTTGTTATGTGCCCTGTGTAGATACATCATATCATATGTCAGTATAACATCATGTACAAAAATTGGCATTTTTTGCTGTTCTGGCCTTATTACAGCTGTGTGAATATAATACTCGGATACTTCTGCTGATAAATTAATCTCAGCTTTGTTGATAATGCAGAATGTTCAAATACATTTACCTAATTAAATATGAATTGTTCAATGGTGTAAATACTTTGAGAGTTAGGTAAACACAAGTTACTCATCTGTGTTTGAACCAAGCCATTTTCTTTTTCTGAAGTATTAAATATACTAAATATACTTAAAATTCCCATTCTATCGCAATTAATGAGATTCATTGCAGTTGCTTACAACAGCATGTTAAATGGCAAATTTTAGTAAAAAATACTTGTAAGTTAGAAGTATTTAACATTGTGTGAATGACAGCTTGTCTCACATAAATGCTAGTAATTGTAGGCATGTTTTAATTTTGTGGTGAGGAAGAAAGAATTAATTTTGTCTGATGTTAATCTGTAAGGGTGTATTTATATACAATAAACTGAATGAGGACATCTTTTATACCACTACTGTTGAGGGATATGCCTAAATGCTTCATTATAACTAAGTGACTGAAATGAGCTTAGCTTTAATTGTGGATTGAGAATGTATCAGTTTACCAGTACCTAAGTAAATAAGGTTAAAGTGTGATATCCATGTGCAAAATTCCTGTGCTACTTCTTAAGTAATGTGTAATGCATTAATTTCTTTGATAAAAAATTTAGTATTGAAATTTATTCTTTTTTAGCTTGTCTGTTTTGAAAAAATAGTTGAGCTATTATGATTGCTGTGTCATTGTTATGTAAAAAGTTTAACGAAGCCCATTACTCAAAAACTATACTAAGATGAGAACACTTAGAGATGTCAACATGACACTTAGAATACTTGATTGTCATTAGGCACACTTGCAAGACAAGGGGCTTTATTCTAAAAGCTATCTTTTTTTTTAGTTATGCCCGTCTTTAACTCGGAATTTTTTTCAAAATTGCTTATTAAATAGAATGATGTAAAACAGAGAAGCGTTGGTGTCGATTTGTGGAGGTCTAGTTTGAAGTTGTACTGGTTACTTTGAAAACAGAATATTTTTTATCGTGATTTGTATATTTTTATAGGTATTTTGTTTGTAATTACACCATCGTATTACATAGAACAAATGTATCCTCACACTAACTGCATGCATGTAATACATGTCTGTGATAATCATAGTTTCTATGAAACGAACTAAGGACTTTACTGATACCAAATGTTTAGGTAGTATTTGTGAATTCTAACTTGACCTTGTCAGGCGAATATATGGTAATTCCAGTTCTTCCTAGTCTCCATTGATGTTACTGCTAGCTTGCATATTTTCAGTATTTCTTGTCAATGTGTATAAAAAGTTGTATTGGTGTATGTTCCATTAACTTCTCGGTCTTGTATTTGTGATTTACCATAAAAATTTGAAGGTCTAGCAACTAATCTAAGGTTACAAAATTGTGATTAGGTTGGTCCACTTTCTGGGCGCATACCCTCAACAGTAGATATAAGGCAGGGTGGGGAATGTGCCATTTTATGAAAATAACTGCTTTTGATAGAGCTATACTTGTCATCCTATGTACTCTTTTTTCAGAGGAGAAAATTATACCGCAGCCCACTATTGTATTCAAATGTTTTTTTTCCTACATGAAAATTGTTTCATAAATGTAACAAATTGGGATTTTTCCCACTATTGAGAACTTTGTGACGTTATCTAATATCATAATTACTTAATTACATTTTTTTTTCAAAATCTTTCATTTATAGTATTATTGCATTATGTATTTCTATTTAATTGGTTTAAGTTAGCAAAGTTGCATGCCTTGAGTGCGAAAAATCCCAATGATGTACTTTTTATAACTGTGAGCTGTAACTCAAATCATTAGTTTTGATTATACATGTACTTAAACCCTTTCACCCCATTTTCAATGAAATCTTACCTGCAAACACAGTTTGTGAATGTTTTCATAGCATCCTAAACTCTAAGACTCATTTGTTAGTCAGTGTGCAAGGGATGAAAGGGTGTTTTTTTTATTTATATTTCTCATGTGTCATTTCACTCTTGTTGACAATAATGTGAAGTATTTCCATATCGGTGCATACATTTTTATGTATGTAGGTCATGTTTTTTTCTACATTTTTGATGAAAAAAGTTTATAATTTTCTCCTCTGTGTGTTCATGTTTAGTTTCCTTTTTTAATCAGCTCTTATTACTGGTTTCTTACACCCTCTGTTTAGTAATTGGTAGTTTTAATGTTCTTAACAAACACCGTAGTTATATTTTTTACCAATCAAGTATTCTAAAAGATCGGAAGTCTCCCATTGTCTTGTGTGGTGGGTGGGGATAATAGCTGTAACTAGAAACAGTGATGAAAATGTGGAAAATTGATTCAGTTATCCGTCGTCAGAAACATGGTTTTAAATGTTTACATTTACGCTTTAACACGAAAATAAGCACTGCTTTCAATTCATTATTCTTGCACTGATTTGTAAGTACAATCACATTGTTGTTAATTCATTTAAAAATGTGTGAAACTAATGATTTTGATTTAAATATGATTTTGATTTTTTGCGAATAATGAAGGTTGGTGTTAGATTTTTTGCAGTGCAAGTCCCATCTTCAATAACGGAAAAGAATGGATATATGGAGTTTCTTTTCTTGATAACCATTGTCTTTCACACATTTTAACATTTTGACATGTATATTAATGTTTCATATATGTTTAGACCCCCATATTTACCTATCTTATCTGCATATACTATGCTTGTTATTTGTGTTGATGAAAATATTACGCATAATATTTAATATGTAACTCACACACACACACTTATACATTTGAGTGGAGGTAGGATTATTAAGTAGTTTGATTTTTCTAAAAAAAAATCTATTTCATGTATATGTTACAAAAATCACCCTGCAGTTTTGAAGACGCAATTTTTATACCATTTCAGCTGCCGGAGGATATCCAGGACTGAATCAACCAAGGTGATTATTTTATTGTCTCTTTTGACTTAAAAAATTTTTGGTCTTACAAATTCAGTGCACCATTCAGAGTTCACAGAACTTGTTTGATGGCTTTGTAAATTTTCATTTCGTCTGGGAAATACAAAAACTTTTAAGCTTTCGATGAAATTGTTAAGTAGACTTGATTAGATGACCTCATTATGATGATAAAAGCTGTAAGTTTTAACATTTGTTATTTCATAATGTTGGTTGATATTGGGCTGTAAAATATTCTGCTAATGAGAAACTTTGTTGGTTGCATTCTGTTTAAATTTTGTTAGGTAATTATCGTAGAATTAACACCATTGTCCATATCATCAACTTGTTGATGTATCTTTTATTCATAAGATGGTTTTCTGAACCCAATCAAATAATTATATTTATGAATTCTGGTTTGTAAAATTTTTATTTTTAAGAAACTCTTGAAAAACACCCAATAGGTTGGTGTGGTTATTAAGTAAAGGCTTTTAATTACTTGAAAATATAATAAAGTTAAAGTATCAGTTTATCTTGTTGATGTGTTCATATCTATGAAATGTCATGAACTAGTCAGTAAGTGTAATGTGTGCTTGAGAAACCATTGTGGTAATTATGCTGGATGTTCTATATTTAGAACATCTTAATCTAGTCAGCTTAACTGGAATTCCCCTTGTATCTATAATTAGAAACACAGAAGCAGCCCAAGCAGCAGCTCAGGCCGCAGCCAGAATTAATCAACAACTCGGGGTCGCATCATCAGGAGGCAATATGATGCAGCAACAGCAAGATCAGATGAACCTTGGTATGGTTATCACTGAAGAATATAAAGTACCTGATAGAATGGTTGGACTTAGTAAGTGCAGCTTTGTTTTTTAAATGCTGGCCACTTGTATGGTTTTTATATAGTTTTTTTACTGATCTGGATTGAAATTCAACCTTATTACACTGTCTAGACTGATAAACTTATCATTAGTATTCATCAATTTCATGAAGGAAATTCACAAGATCGCTAATTATATTAAAATAATCGTCATGTTTCCGCTCGGGTTTGTTTGCTGTGTAAGTTAAGTCAAAATGGCGACATATTTGAAGGATTTAGAGTTCAACTATGTGGAGTGCGCGTATTGAAATGAGAATACGACTGTTTTATTGTCATTTCGAAATTATGAAATTACTATCAAAATAATGCTAAGATTTTCTAGAATCCGATGGTGGTACTAAATGAACAATAATCCAGATAGAAATAGTTTGAAATGCGTTGGACTTTGGGGATTAATTTCTCGGCTCAAGAACCCCATATTTTACACGCTCTACTGGTTGCATTCAGTGACAAACAGAATAGGTGTCACACGGATGTTGTTTTCCATTTCTAAGGGCCAACCATTTCTCTTAAGATGAAAATTACTGTTTTAGTGTTACTTTATCCTCTGATCTGATACTGTTCCGGTTACCCGACCAACCCACCTTTTACCTGCTGACTCAAAAGTTTTTACGGCATCCAAAATCTTAGTGCTATGTTGTAATTTTCTCCACAGTGTTCCCAATATATGTAAAAAAAAACTTAAAAGAAAAAGTCCCTACCTCCCGACCCATATTTTTTGGGCATGTAACAGGAAACAAACGTTTTTTTTTTGTTTAGGCCTAAGGTAAATTAGGGAAGGTATTTCCATTTTTTTGTCGTTGATTTTTTTATGTCTAGCACAGCAATATTTTAAGATCAGTTTGAGTATAATCTTGTTTATTTATAACATTTGAAATGGGTCTTAAAATACTGCAATAACTGTATTGGGATTTTGAGTAGATCTTTAGTGTGTTGCTGCACTGACTTTAAGAAAGGTTTTAGCTGTTACGTTGAAGTTTGTGCACATTGACATTTTTACCTGAAGTCTGTGCACATTTGACATTTTTACCTGTGTCCTATGCTTTTGAAAATATTGGTTTTAGAATTGTATTGATTATTTCAATGCTGAGCAATTTTAAGTGCATGGTATATTACTGATCAATTGCTGAATATTCGATGTATTCCATTCACTTAGCCAAAAATTGTCAAATAGTTGAATTTATTTGTACTAATTACGTAAAAAAGAAAGGTATCATATTTTATGTCAATAGTTACTCTGTGAAAATCTGGCACTTTCGGAGGTCTTTCATATTATACTATGATATGTTAAGGTCTAGCATCGTGCCATATTAAATTCAGACTGAGAAGGATAGTCAGCTTATTTGGTTGATTATCTTAATGTACTGAAATAATGTAATATGACTGTAGAAGATTGTAACTTTATTCTTTTGTATGTAGTGTTTTCTTCCCATGCCTTCCACTTGGCTCAACAGATAGCAATTCCAGAATCCTGAAAAAAAGCGCGTTATTTTTTTCTAGTACTCATAAAATTCTATAGTTACACGGATTTCCCTGACACAGGTTGTCCAAGGTCAACTGTTACTTGTCCCAAACAATTGGACAACTGTTAGTGTTAAGCCCTGTGAAACTGACACTGTAAGTCAATTATTTATTAAATTTAATATGACAGTGATTTTAAGGTAATTTTATGTCAGGCTTGTGTTGAAAATCGATCGAAAAGATTGACGTCGCCAACAATCGAGTCGAATTTACGAAGTCGCCGACGTTTTTCGTAGTTTTTTATCCTTATGGTCTTTTTTCTTCTTTGGGTTAATTGTTTGTGATCCGAGTCATCAGGCGGACCCATGACCTACATGAATAAGCGTTCTTGGATACGGAGCAATTCTAGTCAAACAGTTTGAAGTAACAGTTATTATTGATATTAAGAGTTATTTGTTTCACATTAAGAGTTATTATTTGTTTTACATTTGTTAACTATTGTTCAACTGTTTTATCTCAAAGTATAGTTTTTGTTCCAGTAAAGTTATAGTTCTTCAGACTTCTTCTTAGTGCCATATTCTTCTGTATAGACCTAAGTTTACTAATTAAACTTATTTCAGACAGAAGTTCACAGAACTCCTGATGTGAACCTCTTAACCTGAATATATTTAGAAATTAGAACTGAAAGGTCCGTTGCTGAACGCCTGAAATGTTTGAATCCTTCACAATGCAACAGGCAGGCTAATTAGCACAATGCATATATCAACTAATAAAACAATAACAAAAGCCTAAATACAGAAGTAGGCTGAAAGCATTTATTACAACAAGTAACAACTGTAAAACAAACAATACAATTCGCATTGGGATAATAATCGATTATAATCGATAATCGATCGGTTGGGACAAACCGATAATCGATTATGATTTCGTCATCCGATTCCAATCACTATGAACAATATTCCATATAGAAATAGTTTGAAATGCATTGGACTTTGGGGATTAATTTCTCGGCTCAAGAACCCCATATTTTACACGCTCTACTGGTTGCATTCAGTGACAAACAGAGTAGGTGTCACACGGATGTTGTTTTCCATTTCTAAGGGCCTTGCAACCATTTCTCTTAAGATGAAAATTACTGTTTTAGTGTTACTTTATCCTCTGATCTGATACTGTTCCGGTTACCCGACCAACCCACCTTTTACCTGCTGACTCAAAAGTTTTTACGGCATCCAAAATTTTAGCGCTATATTGTAATTTTCTCCACAGTGTTCCCAATATATGTAAAAAAAAAAGTTAAAAGAAAAAATCCCTACCTCCTGACCCATATTTTTTGGGCATGTAACAGGAAACAAACGGGTTTTTTTTGTTTAGGCCTAAGGTAAATTAGGGAAGGTATTTCCATTTTTTTGTCGTTGATTATTTTATGTCTAGCACAGCAATATTTTAAGATCAGTTTGAGTATAATCTTGTTTATTTATAACATTTGAAATGGGTCTTAAAATACTGCAATAACTGTATTGGGATTTTGTGTAGATCTTTAGTGTGTTGCTGCACTGACTTTAAGAAAGGTTTTAGCTGTTACCTTGAAGTCTGTGCACATTGACATTTTTACCTGAAGTCTGTGCACATTTGACATTTTTACCTGTGTCCTATGCTTTTGAAAATATTGGTTTTAGAATTGTATTGATTATTTCAATGCTGAGCAATTTTAAGTGCATGGTATATTACTGATCAATTGCTGAATATTCGATGGATTCCATTCACTTAGCAAAAAATTGTCAAATAGTTGAATTTATTTGTACTAATTACGTAAAAAAGAAAGGTATCATATTTTATGTCAATAGTTACTCTGTGAAAATCTGGCACTTTCGGAGGTCTTTCATATTATACTATGATATGTTAAGGTCTAGCATCGTGCCATATTAAATTCAGACTGAGAAGGATAGTCAGCTTATTTGGTTGATTATCTTAATGTACTGAAATAATGTAATATGACTGTAGAAGATTGTTACTTTATTCTTTTGTATGTAGTGTTTTCTTCCCATGCCTTCCACTTGGCTCAACAGATAGCAATTCCAGAATCCTGAAAAAAAGCGCGTTATTTTTTTCTAGTTCTCATAAAATTCTATAGTTACTCGGATTTCCCTGACACTGGTTGTCCAAGGTCAACTGTTACTTGTCCCAAACAATTGGACAACTGTTAGTGTCGAGCCCTGTGAAACTAACACTGTGAGTCAATTATTTATTAAATTTAATAGGACAGTGATTTCAAGGTAATTTTATGTCAGGCTTGTTACATTAATTTATGCTGTCAAGTTTGGCTTTTTCAGAAGTTTAGCGAATTTTTTTATCTTTGTTTGGGTCTGGTAAACGGACCCTTCCCAATTGAAAATAAAGACAGTTTTTCAGAATTGTAACCTAAAAATTCCAATTAATGGCATCACTCAGTGCATTTTTTCCCTATTGTACAGAACTTGGACCCATTTCCAGAATTGTGAAACATCACTGAGGTCTTACTGATCCATATGTTATGGTCATGTATTGTCAAATTCAAACTGAAGACTATTTTCTTTTTTTGTGGTTTTAATGTGCTGAAACAGATGTACAAGATGTACTTAGTTTACTGAAAACTAATTTTCATTTTGCATACTTGTGTCATGTTTCATAGACGTACCTGAGATAAGATAGCATTTTGAATTTAAAAACATGGGATAAAATTGGATACCTTTTTTTACAAACATCAGGTAGCTAGATTTTAGCTAAGATAGTCTATGAAGAGGGTTCCAGGAATGTGCCATTTTGTAATTATTATTTATTATGAAGTCATTCATTCAATTCTTTGTCTACTTCAGTTATTGGTAAAGGTGGAGAACAAATAACCAGATTACAGGCTGAAACAAGTTGTAAAATACAGATAGCACCAGGTAACTAGACGAATGTAGTATGAACTCGGTCGTTTTTTATTTTTTTCTCATTTTTATCTCTTTTAAGTTCGGTATTCTTGTGATGCATCTCTGATGAATTATATTTTGTTTTGACTTTAATTTGTTTTTGGGCGCTGTAAATTAATTGCTGGGCTTTCATGTCATTCTTTGTTACAAAAGAATTATTAGATCTTTCACTGTAGGAATAAAAAAAAATTATTTGGCTCTTTAACAAAATAAAATTATCTGATTTTTAGGGGAGACAACCTTGTTGGATGATACTGAAGCAATTAATTTATAATGGCCATCTACTATTTATCATTATTTTTTGAAAAGTTTTAATCTACTAAAATGGGTCAATTTAAAAGCTTGCTGGTTCCGAGGTATGTTGGTATTGATTGGTCCTCTAAACTTCCCCATGTTGATGTATAGTTAATGCTTGTAGTTTGTATGCATGTTTGAACCATGTATGTACTTAATCTTTCAGAATGTGATGGATATGGTATGTTTGTTTTGAACTACAAAGATGAGTGAACCTTTATTAAGACATTTCCTACTATTGTTTGTCTTTGTCTTCCTTGGGAGTTATTGCTTTTGCTCGAAATGATTAATTTCATGTGTCAAGTTCTAAACATGGAATCTTCAAGTTCTGTATTAGCAATGAAGCAGTCACATTTTTAGATTGACCCATTTTTGTTAAATTCATGTCTGTAGCCATGTAGCTTTGGTACAGTCACTTTGGTTTTAGAAGACCACAAGGTTTCAAAAATCATCACCTTGTTTGTACTTTCTGTGACTTAAATACATAAATGATATTGTTCATTTCAATAAAGTTCTCAAAATATTCATTTTTGAAGTAAGAATGACAATGTTGGTCTTTGTAGGCATAGGTGACTGTCAAAGCCAATTATTTGACCTGCATGTGTCAGTTTGTGAAAATTGATATTTGCTATGTATCAGCTTATGTTGTACTTGCACCCAAAATATTTTTACCTCCTAGGGGAAGCTGTCAAAATTAATCTTTTTTTGTATGATCTGAATTTCAGATAGTGGTGGTATGCCTGAAAGATCGACTACTTTGACTGGAACACCTGCTGCTATCCAGTAAGTGCAGTTAAATCTTACTTTCTTTGAATCACTGTCTTTTAATGTCATATGAAACTAGTGTGTAATATAACTTTACATTTAGAGAAATCAAAATTTGGCTGCTGGTTTGTTGGACATTAACACTTTAAAAGTAGGATTTTTCTAGTAATTACCTTTCAGATAATCAGATGAACACAAGAAGTTGTCAGTAAGAAAATGATGTGATCACGTAGGGCTTTTTTGGTAGGAAAAGGGGGCTTGTTCTTAAAGTTTGGGTAAAATAGCACAGTATTTTTTTACAAAAAAGGGGAAGAAAAGACTTGATGTAAACTGAATTTAGGGGAAACTTGAGGGGAGGACACCTATTAATGGCCCCTGCTATAGAAGGAAAAACCCTGTCACTTATTAAAATTTTGAATCCTGCTTACCATTAAACCTATCCAGCTCTTTGGTTGCGTGTGTTCATTAAGTACAAGTGTTTTATTTGATGACTGACGATTACAATTGTTATTTTGATAGAAATGTTAAAGATGAGATCAATAAGATTATTCAGAGAGCACAAGGTGGCGACCAGGGTGGATTTGGAGACAATTCAGGGAATATTGAAATTTCTATACCCGGCAACAAGGTCGGCCTTATCATTGGCAAGGGAGGAGAAACGATCAAACAGCTTCAGGTATGTACATCTTTGATACTCTGTTAGGATGTGGGATTAACATATGTGCCTACAGTGATAGGTGGTTTTATGAACATAGATTGCTGATGCGAAATTTACAGAATTACTGCCTCCTGATTCCTGTAAATCCCTTGACTTGAAATGAAGATTCAAGTCATGAATGTTAAGATATATTTATGGCCTATTATAATTTATCTGGTCCAGTTATGTTTTTAAGTTAGTCAGCTGTCTGGTGCAGTAAAAGATACACAGTTTCTTTGTGCTTAATTTTTAATGAAAGGTGAATTTGATTATCTACAGGAGAAAGCTGGTGTAAAGATGGTTATGATTCAAGATAGTAATGTACCAACAGCATTTGATAAGCCCCTCAGAATCACTGGTGATCAGATGAAGTGTCAGAGAGCTAAGGAAATGGTTCTTGAACTTTTAGCTTCCAAGGATAATGATATGGGATATGATATGGTAAGTAGCGGCCTATCTAATTTAAAGCCAGGTTGTGCTTTAAATTTCACTTAAACCACAATATGTTCCTTGCTGTTGAATTTCTTCTGATAAATGAAAACCAGTATTTGGAAATGAGTTCATTTGGTAATAAGGTTGGATTTTGATTGTTAATAAGTTGTAGCCATTGTGGAGCATGTTTTAATCTATCTTAGTTGTGTGAAATTTATGTCAATTACTTCTTGTCTGTGTTGAAGAATCTACTTGTACTATTTGAAGTACTTGTTTCAGGGAGGTGGTGGTGGTTATTCTAACGGTGGTATGGGAGGTTTTGGCGGTGGTCGTGGAGGCAGTATGGATATTCCAGTTCCACGAGCTGCTGTTGGTATTGTCATCGGTAAAGGTGGAGAAATGATTAAGAAGATTCAGCAAGAGACAGGAGCCAAAGTGCAGTTCAAGCAAGACGATGGACAGTCCGAGGATAGACTGTGTACCATCTCTGGACCACCAGACAAGGTTCAAGCTGCACAGGATATGATACAAGATCTTCTTAACAACTCCAATGTAAGTTCAGTAACTATCACTCATTTAAAAAGATTCTTGGCTTGATAAAACCATTCTGATTATCGTGTCAAGCCCTTCCTCTTGTGTGGGTGAAAGTTTTCCGGCTTTGTATGAATTTTCAGTTTTCTTAGGTCCATATCGGACTGTATTTAGTAGATGCAAGATAATAATTTATAATCTTATTATCTATAGCCATCATGAGGACTTAATTCAATGTCTGCTCTTTGTTTCTGAAGCAGCATGTTTAATTTTACTTCTTTCAAAATTTTCAACTTTCACCCATGCGTTTTAAGACTTAGCTCTGTAGGTAGAGTATTTGATCTATGAACTTCGTGTTTGTGGGTTCAAACCCTATTAGTGGCACATGCTCTTTAATTATGATTGGGTTAAAGACATTTTATCTGAAGTCATTCATCTGTCATTAATGGTTATTCATGTTGAGAAAATGGCTGTTATTTAGAAATTTTGTGCTGGTACAGAATCCAGGAAAATGATTTTGCCTGTGAATATTATTGTTATATTGTTGAAAATATTTGTACCTCTTTAAAATTTAAGAACACTTGACCTGGATGAAACTAGAAGATTGTTGTTTCTCTAATAAGTAGACTAAATGTGAATTAAGCCTTCTAACCCATAATTTAGGATTTTAACTTGCTAGGAAATACTTGTGATAATGGGAGGAAAATTTGACCCTTGCATTAACACCTCAAATTCTTGAGTACTTCCTTTCTGCAGATAAAGATTACTCTAAGTTGATAATATGTTCATATATCCACTTCCTTGTAGCCTTTACATGAACCTTATATACATATAGCACATCTTAAGAGCCAATATTTTCCTTCCTTGATAATATTGGTGTCATAAATGTGCGATAGTAAATCATGGATTCGCTAACACTGTCCGTACTGAGGGATAGAGTTTGATAGTAGACCTTGAAACATCTTCAGTATCTGAGAAAAAAGTATTTATGGTTACATCATGTTTTGTATGTAAGTGATGCGTTATATTAGCTTTGTATTTAATATCCTGCTGTACTTGACCATGTATTTCAGATGACTTAAGCTACTATTTCAGTTAATTAGATAATTTTCATCGATGTAATCAGGGGTGTAGATATGTGCAGGAAGCCTTAAAAATCAAACGGTTATTCGAGCATTCTTGCTGGCTACTGCCCCCACAGGGAGCATTGTCCCTACTCTTCCTACTTGCAAGGGGGGGAACTCTCAGATCCCTTGGCTTCTTCTTTAGTAGCTCACTGACTACATGAAAACATTTTTACACCCCTGTGTAATATTTTCAAAGTAGATCTGTGTTACATTTAAAACATTGTACTTAACCACTTCTTGGACAAAAACAATAAGAAGTTTAATTGAAGTGCAATAGCAGACTTTGAGGTATTGAGTATCAAGTAAAAATCTTGTAATTTTACCATGGACTTGTAAAATAGCACATCTTAAGAGCCAATGTTGTCTTTTCCTGATAATATTGGTGTCATAAATGTGCGATAATAAATCATGGATTCGCTAACACTGTCCGTACTGAGGGATAGAGTTTGATAGTAGACCCTGAAATATTTGACATTGATACTCACAGTCCCGTCTTTTATGTTGATTTTCTTTTGTTGCTTCCTTGTAAATTTTTTTGTTAACAGGGTTTTCATTAAGAACCGATAGCCGATTCAAACCATTGGTAAAAAACGTGTTTGAATCAGTTGTTTTTCCGAGATTGTTAAAAAGAATTTCCAAAATGTGACAAAAATTTGCCAGATTTATTTGTTGCTTTGGGGGAAAAAATCGGTTACTTAATTTTTGAATGAAAACCCTGTGTTTAATTACTGAATTACTGTCTTCCTAAAACAAGTGTTTGGGCCATTCATTAGTCAAATGTTTCTACAATTGACAGTAAAATTTACTATCACTGATTTGTTTTTATTAATTCTATCAGTCTTATTTGATCACTTTGTGCAGAGGTTATTAAAAGATTGTAATTTCACGCTCGTCTACTGCTCTTACAGTACGGTGGAGGTATGGGCCGTGGTGGGGGTGGATTCCGTGGAGGAAGAGGTGGTGGGCGTGGTGGCTTTAACCAGGGTCCTGGACGTATGGGAGGACCTGGTGGCTTTGATGGTGGCAACTTCCAGGATCAGACCACATTCTCTGTTCCGGCTGATAAATGTGGTTTGGTTATTGGAAAAGGTATGTAAACTTTTATCAGTTTATGATATTGACAAAACTATTTGTTGACTTAATTAGATATTATTTTTCTAAGAATAGCTGTTAGTTGTCAAATTATTTCTCTTTATATAGTTGAAAGATAATACGCATAATGAATAATGGACTATGATTTTGTTTTGATGAAATGATTTACATACTATGTTCTTATGAGTTCATCAAGTTGTGCACTGATTAGACTAGAAAGGTCATGTTACTTGACCAAATAAATAAGATAAGTAGGTTGCAAAACTTTTGTAATCTTTTGTCTAAACATGCATTTCATACTTTGAGGGATACTACTTAATATATTCTCATACTTTTGGATTTTGCTGTTAAAAAACATATAGGATGGTGCCAAAAAATTGTTTGTCTGGTTGCTACAAACATGTCTTTTCCGGCCTAATATTGGCATTGATGAGTAACCAACTGTTTCCACATTCTATTTGTGGTTGTTTTTAAACCTGTTTTTTTTTCTTGTGTTACATTAGGTGGTGAAACAATTAAGAATATCAACAGTACGTCTGGAGCTCATGTAGAACTTCAGAGACATCCTGGCCCCAACCCTAATGAGAAAGTGTTCAATATACGCGGGGAACCAAATCAAATTCAACATGCTATTCAATTGATCTGTGAAAAGGCTGGATTACCTTATGTAAGTAACATAAAATTTTATCTCTTTTGTTGCCAAGTTCCTGATAAGTCGCATTTCTCATTGCCAAGTATCTATTGTCCTCTGCAAGTAACTTCAAATTTCTCCTCACAAATTGTTTGAATTAGTGGTGGATAACACTATGTTTTCAACCAAATCATCACAGAGATCACGTGTCACACATACAGTTTGAACACAGAAGCTGGAGATCTGTAAACTTCACTATAGTCTGTAGATTTTCCAAAGTCCAGATCTGTACTGGCCGCCAGGAGGCGCCATCGGCTCTTGGCATCAAGTCGTTGCATGGCGATATTGGCAACGAAAAAGTTAATGCATACTAGCCTGATATAATGTTTGTTATTCCTTTTGAAGTGTAAAACTTAAGTTGTTGCCTGCAGTCTAGCATATTATGTAATCTTTGGAAAATTCAGGAAGAAAAATATGGAGGTGAACGATATGATACTATATTTATACATTTAGTGTGTTTGAGATTTGATAAAATTGTTTAAAGATAGAAGAAGCATCAGTTAAGTGTGTCGTAATTGGTTATTTTGACAGTTAAAGTCAGATATGACCTGATTGTGATAAAATGTACAGTTGTGTTTACAGGTATTTTACCCATACTAAAGTATCAGATATTTTCTCATGTATTTCCTGTTTTGTTAATGCAGGATGGTCCTGGTGGAGATATGTATCAGGGTGGACCTGGAGGCCCAGGTGGACCCGGGGGTCCAGGAGGCCCTGGGGGTCCCCCACCAGGTGGTCCAGGAGGTCCATACGGTGGCCCAGGCCCACAGGGACCCGGTTATGATCAGTATGGTGGACCTCAGGGTGGACCAGGGGGGTAAGAATTATTTCTATTTAAACATATTACACGTCTTACTGTGTATGTCTTAATACTGGTTCCCATTTTATTTTGATGATTTTGGCCATCAGCTTTGGCACTTCGCAAATCTAGACCCTTGCCAATATAAGACATAGCCAATAATAAACTCCACCTATTATTTTGTCTAAGAAATGTAACTCTTGCAATACATAGTAGCAATGTTTATTTTTGGAAGCAGGACGTAGGTTTATTTTGTTAGTTGGCTATGAAATAGCCAATTCCAAAAGTCCCCAATTTCAGAACATCTTAAAATGCCAATTTTTGCCCCCACAGAAGTAAAGACGTATACAGTAAATACATCAATGTGCTCATGTGTAACAAAAAGTGGTTTCTTTCAGTACATACTATTTTATGAATTAGCATTTTGGTAATCTTTGTCTGTTAATGCTATTATTTGCGTTGAATGTACTTAAGTCAAGTTCTTTTGTCAAAGTGAAGCTTTTTCAACTTCATTGTAAATATTTAGGAAGTTTGCTTTTACTGCACATATTAGAGCCTGCTTTTTGTATTGAACTGCGGGTGTCGACATGATGCTATATTGAAATTCACAGTTTCAGTATTTTCCGTTACGTACTGTAAAAGATCATACTGTGACTCTGAGACACAGTTTTGTATATCAAATTTTGTTTTTGCATTGTTAATAAATTCGATAACTGAATTAGATTTTGATTGGTGAGTCAAGTTCATCCTCAGTACATAAAATCCAGTTGATCTTAGCAAATTCATACTGACTATCTTATGTATAATGTGTCATTGAATTCATTTCAGTCCCAGCCAGCCAGGTTTTGGTGGTGCACCACAAGGTTGGGGACAACCAGGTTACAATCAGCAGTTCCCAGGTCAAGGTCAACAGCCAGGAGCACCCGCTGGAGGAGATCCAAGTAAGTAGACATTGCCTGCACATGACCAGTTGAATACTTAGTTGTAGTGGCTTGATAGTTGTTAGATGATTATAGTTTTTTAGCATTAAAATGGCGTAATAAGAATTACGAATTTTAACTTTTTACATGCATATGTGATGAAGTTGTTTCCCAGCTTTTATTTAATATCTCAATAAATGTTCAAGAATGATGCCATTAGTAAAACATGGAATTTAATGATAATTTGTATTTTTGAATGTATTTTATTAAGATTGAAGACTTAAACACTGCCCACTTAATGAGATATGTACAAGGATGTGATTTTTTAATCCTTTCAAAGGATTTCCTCTGGTCAGACTGTATATTTAAAAAAAGTTGTGTTGTTACTTACAATGATAATGATGTTGCTTGATAGGTAAGGTACTTTCTTCCCCTCTAGTGTTTGCACTATCTCACCCCTGTATTTATGATGACTGTAAGTGAAACATGCACATCAGGCAATTAATGTTGAGATTTCATTGGTTGCATCATGTATCATGTGACCCTTTAAGTCGTGCATCATGAGATTATGACCGTGTTTCAGGCAAACCACAGGATCCTAATGCCGCTGCATGGGCTGCTTACTATGCCCAGTACTATGCTCAGTATGGTCAACAAGGACAGTACGGTCAACAGCCACAACAACCCCAGCAACAAATGCCACAGTCTCAACAACCCAGCGAGTGTAAGTGACTTTTATTTCTCAGTTGTTTAAAAGAATCAGCTTTTTTTGGCGGGACATATTGAGGTAACACCTAGAGCTGTGACTGTGGTCCAATGGTTAGTGTGTTGGACTTGTAACCCAGCGATCTGGGTTCAAATCCAAGTTGCTGCAGGTCATACTCATCTATGAAAATTTGACAAAAATGGCAACTTTGCTTCATATGTGGAGAAGTTATTGGCTCCTTGTGGGAGGGTAAGTTAGTACTGGTTACTATACAAACTAGTCAGGTGAACTAGCTGCTGTGTGTAGATGAAAAATATTTGAAAAAAAGTTGGGGAACACCTGCCGTGGGAAACAGTATTCACAATAATTGTTCATTCCCTTTACTTCAGTCTTCATCAAGCTCGGTTAAAATGTTATTGAGCATAATATCTTGGCTAAATTCAATAAGCAGCAAAATTGCCCTTGGCACTTATAAATTACTGCCCCTGATTGATCAAAGTGATGAAATTGACCTTGTCAGCTCTAGTGAAACTGGATGAGACCCATTGTCTTAACCAGTTTATTTTGACAGGCATACTGTGTAACAGTTTAGCAATCATGTTAGCAGATTTTGTTTTATTGTATTTGTCTTTATTTCAGCCATCAATCCCCAGACTGGACAACCTGATTACTCACAAGCGTGGGCTGAATATTACCGTCAGCAGGGAATGTTTCAACAAGCTAACGCCATCTTGGCTCAACATCAACAACAGCAGCAAGGTGGTCAGCAAGGGCAAGGGGCACAACCCCCACAGCAGTAGACAAGAGTTATGGTCCGTAATGAAGAATACTGTACCTATAGGTAGGCTTGAGGAGTTATTGTTCATTGTCATAATTTTCATACGATGTCGGAGAAAGGAAGTATAAACAGTCGTGGACGTCATCGCAGCAGGATCGTCATGTTGGATTTATTGTGTATCAATCAGTTCAGATTTTAAGACCCGAGTTTTTATTATTTTTTTATGGAATGAAATTATCTGAAAACAAACGTTCTTTCATATAATGCTTTGTATGTGGTGTTGCAATGTTCATATTAATTAATTCATTGTTTATATGAGATAATATTGCTATTTTTCACTGTATTTGAATTAATTGAAATGTTCTTTTCTATGTTTTCCAATTTCTGATGACTAAGATGTTTGAATTGTTCTTATCATGCATATATTTATATGTATATTTTTCATGTATATCGAAAATTATATAGATTTAAATGCCTCTTAATTTTATCATTATTTGACATATTGATCATTGATCACATTTGACATTGCTGTAAAATATGAACTATTATTCTGTTAATTTGTATGCATAAGATATTGAGGTTTTTATTGTTTTATGAAGAAACTGATTTGGTGCAAAATGTTCATAAATATTGCCTCTGTTTGAATCCTGTCATTATTATTAATTATTTGCTTTCTATTTTCACTTGTGTATTATTTTGAATATTGCATTGTAACACTCTGCTGTGATATTGTCTCGACATGATTGCAGTGTATATACATAAAATAACACATGCATTATATATATATCGGACTTTGAAAGACGTTTATCTAGTAATGTATTTGAAACATTTCATTATGATATTGCCATGATTTATTATTTTTAAATGCTGTTTTTATTTATGACGAAATTATTTTGATTTTTTGTTGAAACAAATTTCATGTGTATATTAAGAGATTTTATGATACACCATTCAATCCTCGCATTATTACAACGGGTAAGTAGCCAGTGACAAGGTGAGCTTTATTTCTTAGGTTAAGTATCTTGTCTTTTATACAGATACACTTTCTGTACAGGCTGTATGCCATGCATAAATTATAGTTCATGTGTACCATGCTGTTCATTAGATATTGACCGATAGTTTCCGTTATTCAGAGAGCAGTTGAAAGCTCGCGTAGCTTCAGGAGGTAGGTAATTTTTACTCTTGCAAATTAAGTTAGTCTGAAAGTATGTACATGTATTTGTCTGGAGAAAGATGGTAGTGAATAATATATGCTCAAGCATCAGTGAAAAAGGTAAGAGTGTGAAATTTCTTATCTTTCTTATTGATAGGATTTGCTTGATTTGTTAGCTAATGTTTTCACTTAAGTTATGTAACAAATGTATTATAATAATTATCATTCTTAAACAGTATTTTACATATTTCAAATTTTCTTCAGCTTTGTAAATTAGTGTGTGTTTATTAATCTGGATTGTGTAGAAAATTTGTTGTGCCAGTTAGTACCATTTTAATATATTTTAATCAAAGTTCCCTTACATATTTCTGCCTCATATTACTAGCATGTTTGTTGTTTTTTGTATTTTTACACAGGTCTATGCTGTTTTCATGAAGAATTTCCTGTAATTGAAGTATGTGTAATGTGACCAGTGAAGTAATTTGTGTACTAGAGTAGATATGTTATAACTCATTGATTACATCTCACCCCTCTTGTAGCATTTGTCCCCATGATATTTTTCTTGTTTGTTTCTATAATCATAAAAGTATTGTTGATGTTGTATTCAGAAATGTAAACAAAGCAGGGATTGTATGAGACGATGTCAACCAATCATGTGTTTAATGGACAATAGTAGTTAACTTTTGAAAAGAAAAACTTGGACTTTGATGTGAAAGTAGAATTATAAATTTTGTTCGGCTTGTATCGATTTACATGGTACTGGAACGTTACACAGTTTCCTATGCACTTCCCTGAGGTAGTTTGACTCAGTGAGTAATCTGCTACATGCGGGCATTTTGCATGTGTAGTTACATACAGTAGGTGACATTCCATCTGCATTTACGTCGTAGTTATGTTAAATTGGTTAATGCATTGATTGGTTTAAAACTGTTTACATTTAATATTCCTATTTTTGTTGTTGGTATTTTATGCTTTGTGAATCTTTGAATCGTTGGACTCCAGTTTTAAATATGCAATGTTTATCTTGGTAATGTCTTGATTAATACATGCTTATGCTGTTTGACAATGACAAGTTTTCAGATGGCATACCTCACTACACATAATCCTGGTAGGATGTGAATTAAATATGATTTATTTTGTATACATACCTGTTGATAAACCTGAAACTCATTCACTTGTATGTTCACTGTGTATATTTGATAAGAATTGTTAACACTTGATGCATATATTTGTTTGTATTGCTACATTGTCTTCTCCCATTCTCTTGTGTAAATATTTTTCATTCAACTGTTTAATACCCATTTTTTTTCTTTAAATTTGTGACAACTGTAGAATCACACACCGATATAAACAGTACTTCTGCTGACACTTCGTGGTGTTAAACATTAGTTTTAACCGTTACGCATAAGAGATAGTTTGCAACTGCCTGCTCTGAGAGTGTCACGTTTTTGCATTCTGAATTCAGCCATCGGTCTAGATAGGGTGTGGCCAGTGTGCATTTTATTAATCTGTAAGTCAAGTGTGACTCTTCCTTTCATTTTTTTCTGCGTTTTCATTGACAATATCATTCACCTTGGGTATGTTTTTTTTTTCGTAACAATATATTATGCTATTTTAATTGATTTTTTTTATTAATTGACCGTTAATTGCTTGTCTACTTCTAGTGTGTAACATTTATATTATAATACTGTTGTATAATATCCAGGTGCGTTTGAGTAACTCCCTTTATCATTAATGTCTTTATTCTAGTTACTGACTTGGTAATAAATAATTTTTTGTGTGCTGTTGTGTATTCGTAATATTCATTTTATCTCCTTGTTTGCTTAATTGTATTTGCTGGCTGATTAGTGACAGTAACTTTCTTGCATATTCTGTTTTTTTTTTGTTTTTTAGTCTGTGGGACCTTTCTATGTATTATGTATATATGTAAAAATTGAAAAAATATATGAATATGTTTCGCTGCTCCATAATATTGTAATTTTGATGCTCCGTAATGTTGTATTTCATGATTTTAAGATCTCTTTATTATTTTTCCCATTGTTTCAATTTTACTGCATTGTTTTGATGAAAAAAAGTATGATTTTATATGTATGTGTATAAAAATTGTGACTAAAGCATTATTGTATTTTTTTGGCCATTCTTGTCAGAATTTTCTCAATATGTAGTCTTAGAGATTGATAGCCAACCTGAAATTGATTGTTTAAAACTTAATGTTTATATGTAGTCATATACTGTGCCATCTTAACATGCATTGTATTTACATTGGCGATTTATCTATGTGAATTGTTCCACTTTTGAATACAAATGTTGATGATTATAAATTTGTCTCTATGCTATAACTTTTGAAATGTCTTTATCAATGCTGTTTGATCATTGCTGCAATGTCTAACCTATCATATTTAACTACATTTTTTAAACCAATAACCATATTTTATGTATCATTCAACAACAGATTTTGTGAATTCTATTTTTGTGTTTAATTATATGATTAAATATTGAACTCTTTAGCTTCATGTAGACTGATATATTGAATTTTATTCATTATTATTGCCGAACTATGTTTTTAACATGTTACGATGTGCATATAATGTATCATAGTCATTCGTTCTAAAATTGTGTTGTTGTTATTCCAAACTTTGTAACTATTAAATGTTCGTTAGAGTAGCTAGGTATATGGTGGTGACAACGTGAAATACTCTATGACTGATTTTATGAATAATTATGTAAAGAAGATTTTTGAATTTTATAGGGCAGCATGACATGATTTCATTATATTTCTTTTTTATGACCTATGTCTACATGTGTTGCTATGATGGATTTTTACTGGTTGCATAATGTCTTATAAACTTATGAAAAACATTTTGATGATTATGATAATGATGTTGCTATGTCTGTATGTTTCCATTATTAGTCATTCTTATTATAATATTTTTTGTTGTTTATTATTTTTCTGCTGTACATAGTAACACCTGTGTATTCAATCAAAATTTTGTTTTTATAATTACCATTATGCGACATTGAATATTTAACACATGCTAAGAATGCCGACTTTTGATATTGACAAATTTTGTCCTTTGTATTGTACTGATGATAATAATGTTGATGCTATCTGGTTAATTTTTGATGTATGTGTAAAAACATTGCTTATTAATGTGATAAAACTTCTATAGTATTGTTTTTCATCATTGTTTAAAATGCCTCAAATTTACTAATTATGTTGTTAAATAAATCATGTATGTCATGCTGTAATAGTGCTTGATAGGATATAATGATGTCTTCACGGGAATACATTCATGTGAAGATCTTTGTTTTGAATCTGTTTTAGTACATATAGTACAACATGTCTATGATACTGTATTTGTTCTTAATGGTTTATTGTAGGATCATTAATTAAGTCATCTTAATGCTTAAATCCTTATTCCATATCTTATGCAACTGAAATATTATCTTATGAATAATTTATATATATAAAACACAAAAAAGACATTTTGATTGGAGTTTACATAAGATTTTGTTTGAACTTAAATTGAAAAAAAAATGTTAAATTGAATTGATCTCATGACCGTATTTTGTTAATATTGGGTAAAAAGTACATGATGCTATTTCATAAAAATTTGTATTCAATTCAATTTTGTCTTTATTGTTGAAGTGTTGGCATTGTGTATGACTCATGTATTTTTTTTTCACAATTCATTCCATGTTTTTCTTTTGTTTCTTGTTTCATTTATTTCTGCTAATAAGTAATTGTCCTTCATTTTGAGACCAGACTAGTCATATAATGGTATTGCGTATGTCAAGTATTGTATAGATTCTGATTTACCGTAGAAACGTTAGGTTATGGCTGCTTGGCAGCCTTTTATCATATTGTTGTTTTTTCTCTGACAAATTTGGTCAACTTTGGATCTGTCCTTTTTTTACTGATTTTCACAAATTTCATATTGATATTAAACATTGTATCATAGATTTGGCGTGTTAACAGTAGTTGTTGTTAAAAAATGCACAAACAGGTTGAAAGAAAATTTTCTATTTCGCTGTAGATTTGTTTATGATTGTTCTTTTTATTGAGAAAATTTTTGTTGGTATTCTGTGGGTACCAGCACACCAATCGTTGCCAGCTATAATGCTCGTATTTGCCATCTAAAACTCATTCTTTGTAACTTGCTGTTTATTTTTCTTTGTTTATTTCCATAATAAGAATGATATTTATAATTAATGCTACTGAACAATGTTCTTTGAAACGTATTTTAGAATTGATGACACGTTTTTACTTTGTTTCCATTAAATGGAGTTGAATATGATGTTTGTAAAAGATTATTTTAAGTTTGCCAAGGAGCTCTATAAAGAAACATTATTCATGAAACAGTTGTTTGTTATTTTTCATCTTCTTCCTTTTTGAGATTTCCTCTTTGTGACCTGATGCCCAGTCTGATAAAAAATAGTGCTTTTGTTAGAGAGGTAAGGTATTTCTTTCTCCCTAGTGTTCATGCAATCACACTCATGCATTATTCTCCATTATTTTCATTCATGTGACTACACAGATTGTGGGTTATTAAGTGAAATCTTTTATCTTGTTAGTTGAAAACTAATTCTACAGACAATCTTAACATTTTATTTTTGTATAACTTTGAACATATATAAACAAAACAAAACAGAAGCGGCTGAGCAAGAACCTCGTAAGGGAGCCGCTAAGAGATCTTAGATAGAAGATAATAAGAAACAACGTATCTACATTGTATATACATCCATGCAAGTTAACAAAAAACCAAGTATGCAATTTATACAGTATTACCTAGAACATACTGATTATATTCCATTTTTCATCATACAACAAAGAAAATCTTGTCAGGGGAACAATTAGTGAGCTATTTGTAACCCACTAAAAATTTTGACCAGGGGTATTATTTTGTTATTTTGTTTTCCTAGGATCCGTTTCATAATCATACATGTCTTAGCCAAAATAGCCATTTTCAAACATAAAAATCTTGTCATTCCTTATTTTTAACGAAAACGTGAAAATATTTGAATATATGGATCATAGCGATATCTTTGAAATGGGACCCTGTCATAGGTTATAAAACTCGAGATTCGTCTCCGAGCTCAAATATCATATTTGTCTTTTAATGTTTCAAAGTCAATTATGATCAGACAATAAAAAAATTATTGATAACATAATTCTGAGAGCATATACTCGCCATCATTAAACTCGGGTTATCACTAATCTCGCATCATCTACTCTAGCTGGTGTTCACATCGGTCAAAGCTGACCTATATTTTGTTTTTGACGAAGAAACGAAATTTTCATTCACAATGAGTTAATCTCGGGAAAGTTTCATTTAAATATAGCATTACTTTATTAATTTCTCTCCTAAAATAACGAAAGTTGATTAAAAATCATCAGTTGTATCAACAAACGTTGTTTTGTTTACATGTCGTCTGCCATACTTAGGCATACTCACACCAAATATGCAAATTTTGTAGACTGGTACATACAAATTAGGCCAAAAGCCTCTAAATTTATTTTACATGTTGGTACCAGATGATTTGTAACCCATTATTGAAAAATAAGCTCGTAACACAGTCTACTGCGAGTTTAGTGATGACCTCCTGTTTCAAGATGGCCGACACTAGGGTATTTATATGACCTAATTAATTTAAGACTATAGTGGTTAAATCCATGTTTAGACGTGTCTCTTTCAAGGAATTGAGCAAAATTGACAATTGAAAAAGGATAGATATTTGAAAATTTAATAAATACTTTCTTTTCTGATTTTCATTTCTAGTACCGCGAGTTTCGTAATGAGCAGTATGATTGACCTGCATATGTATTTAAATATTAATAAACTTTGTCTTTTAAACCATAATACTTTGAGAATAGAACTGAAATTTGAGCTCGGAGGCTGTTCTCAAGTTTACAACCTAGGGGCCTGGTTGTGAGGTCATTTACCGTTGGCAGGTGAAAGACTTCATTTGAAGACCCCAAACATTTGCTGCCTAAGCAGCTTGCTTACAAAATTCCCTATGCTTACTCAGTGGTTAGTTTTGTTGAGCAGTAAACTCTCGTAAAAGACCACCTTTCAAACAGGGATTCGGTCTCAATATCGAGGTCTCATTATCAAGTGGAAACATAAAATAAAAATTGTTCATTCTAATGAGGTGGTCTCCAAGTGAAGTTTTACTTAATATTATCAATGATCAAGGGATATATGCCCCTTAAAGACTAATACGAGATGAATAGTTTAAACGAAGTAGTTGAGAATCCAAAGTGCTTGAATGAAATGTTACATGAAAGTCAAACACCTGAAAGACATTATGGAAGTCCGTATCAGAAATCCACACGAGTTGTGGACTCATTTAATTTAACTATTTATGACACGGACTTCTTTTACACAGACCTGCAAAGGCTTTGTCCTCATGGGAAATATTTAACCACACGTCTAATATTGAACACAATGAGATTTCATAATTAGAGGCTAATCTACTGATATGAAGTCGAGTAATTTGCTTTAGTCAAAAGTCCTTGAGATATAACTTTTCTTTTGTATAAAACTTGCTGAAAAGTGACTGTTATGCGGATACAATCATGTCGCTGGTTGCTTTTCACAGCATTGACAATTTGTTCACAGTTCTGACCGTCACGTAATGATCCAGAATGTATGAATCTTTTTCTATTACACTGGTAGGTCTTCAAAGTTGTCTATGTTTTCGTACGTACATTTTGAACTATTTGTTAGATTAACATAAACAGATGCGATGTTAGAATTTTTCTGCGCGTCTCCGAGCTGAAGGTGTACTTTTTCCAACATGTCTGCTATGCATTGTCTGATTGCGTTGAAGGTTGGTCGATCAACAGGATCTATCGTCCAGCATCGTCTCATTACTTTATACCTAAAATGGAAAGTAAGATGAATGATAAAGGATTATATGCCAAGGATGACAGTTCTGAAAAAATCTGACGGATGCCTTGATTATTTAAACTCGAATTTCAAATTACTAGTATGCTACAATTTCGATAGTAAGGACTATTATCAGAGCGCCCTCATTATCCAGTTGAAGTGTAGTGAAAATATTGAAAACAAGTCAGAAAATAATGATAAAAAATATATTTTGGATTGAGGTTTTTGTATGTTTTTTTTTTTCTAGAAGCCATTTTCTTAAAAAAACGCATTATGCTGGAGTGGCTTTAATATTGCAGTGGTCGGTAAGTGAAGTATTGCCGTTCATTAATTTTACAGATTGTGATGAATTATACAACACATGTTACTTGTGTTAATTACCCTCTCATTAACATTTTGTAAGTACATTGATAGACATAGAATGAAAAAGTGGTGAATTTTTAAAGACTTTTTTGCCCAATATGGCTGAAGGATCTACTCTTCAAACTTTTTCTCGTAGATCTAGAATCAACTTACAATGGTGTTGGACAAAACATGGGCTGAGGTAGTCGTCGGCCAGACTTGAGGTATCTCTCCATGTCCCAGTTATCTACGGCTGCATAAGGTCTGACACCACGTGTCATGAGTTCCCACAGAGTGATTCCGAATGACCACTGAACATAAAATAGAAACCTAAGAATGTTGGGTACTTTTTACATGTATAAATATAAAGTTACATTGGAAATTCGAACACAAATTATATTTAGTAATGAATAATCATTAAATTAGAAAACAACAACAACAACAACAGAAAAAACAAACAAACAAAACAGTAACATACAATTTGTATTTTTAAGTTCAATTCAGTTTGCATCGTAAAGCCGGGCTCAGGAATATATCTCACCTTTTATAAAATGTTGGTGAATAAATGCCGACTGAAACGAAATAAAACGTTTAAAGAAAACTGTTATTTTTTTTAATGTCTGTTCATTGCCTGGAACCATCAGCATCCCTCTTTGTATGTACAACCTTTGAGGTTAAGTTTAATATCACCAGAACCTCACACGTCCATTGATAATCTGTGACAGTTTTATTTCTTGGTAATCATGTGGTTACATTTGGGTGTTTCAAGTTATTCTGATTACAGTTTTAACGTAACAGGTCAGTTACTACCCTCTGTGCTGGGCACAGCCCCAATATCGGTAAATAAGCATGTCATAAGACTTTGGTATTACTTACAACATCAGTTTTCTCATCAAAAACACCATCTGATAAACTCTCCACTGCCATCCATTTTACTGGAAGTTTGGTACCTTTGCTTTTCGTACTGTAGTATGAAGTCTCGTAGACATCACGTGACAAACCAAAATCTGCGACCTTCACAGTGAAATCTGCGTCTAACCTGACAGATCAGAATACATTTTCTTACTGGGTTGTAATTTATGGCGCGAGTTTATTGTATAAAGTTGGGCCATAACAATAGTTTCAGCCCTCTTTATGTTTGCAATAACTCGTCCCAAGGTGGTACAGCCGGGAGACTGTTTTTGGAATCGGTGGGTTTTGGAGAAGGTGATGTGTGTGTGTGTTTCTATGAATGCTTTCCTTATCTGTATGTATATAAAATGGAACACTATTTCGTTAGCGTTAAGAATCTGCTCAAATATGAAAATCTAATTCACCTTGTTGTCCTAAGGTAAAAAGTCGTATAGAATGATGGTAAAATATCTACCGGACTTTATCTAAATTGGCCTTTGAGCTAATAATCATTTTTGTAATACCATGGCTGAATTTTGACGGCTATTTTGAGTTCAAAGTGCACTGGTTGAAATAATATTTAAAGGCATACATGCAGTTTCTTGCTGCCAAATCCCTGTGGACAAATTTCAACTCCGCTAGGTACTCCATTCCTTTGGCTATGTCCAGACCAAATGATACAAGGTCCTTTACTGTCGGTATCTGAAGATGAATAAAAACTTGAGAATGGTGTCAATTCTGATCGTAAAATAGAGGATGAATTTCATTTTAAATAATATGATAACATTTCAAACAAAGATCAGTCAGAGAGTGAAAAACATTAAGGCTGAATGTAAACACGGGGTAACAGAACAAATCGGAAGAAGGCAAAAGAAAAATACGTGACACAGGAAACGACTGTACATATACAGTCAAACCTGTGTTAGCGGCCAAATCCGAATAAAGACCACCCTATGAATAAAGACCACCCTGTGAATAAAGACCACCCTGTGAATTAAGACCACCCTGTGAATAAAGACCACCCTGTGAATAAAGACCATTCTTTGAAAACCGTCACTGATCATTTAGAACAAACTGATCTCAGAATAAGGTCATCTGTAAATAAAGGCCACATTTTGTCTTTCCCAAGGGTGGTTTTTGTTCACAGGTTTGACTGTATTGCATGTAAAAGTTTTGTCCCATACTCAATATTCTGAAGATATTAAACTCACGTGTTTATCCTCATGTAGATACGTGAGTAGATCACCGTGATCCATAAATGGCAGAATTACAAGCGGCATCTCCTCCTTTTCAAGGCATATTCCAACTAAGCGCATGACATTTTTATGCTGAAAGTTTTTCATAATGTACGCTTCTTTGAGGAACTGTGATACGTCCATATCGTGATGTTCATTTTCTGAAAATTCATCAAGATTTAGTTAAACTTCAAGCCAGCTTTTTAAGCGGATGAATAATCATTTACCTGAGTGTACATAGTGATACAGAGAGGCGGCTGTAAGACATGTTTTCTGAGGCTGTTACGCTCCTCGTCCAAGACTCATAGCTTACTGATAGTATTTGTAACTTATTTTGCTCTCTTATAGTTAGCGATAAAACAAATTAAAAAAAGCATGAATAAAAATATGTTGGATCTGATAATTTCTAAATTTAGCATCAATGCAAATCAACTCCTTACAGCAATGAGATTCAAATCCCATACGCGGCAGGTCATACCCTTCTATCAAAATTTGACAAAAAGTCGATTTTCCTTCATATGTGAAGAAGTTGCCGACTTTGATTTTGGTTTGCAACCAGTCAATGGAGATGCATTTCATATACACAACCTAACATAAAGGCATTGATTGTCTAAGACCACTGGTTGCGTGATCCTGGAAGTTATCAAGGGGGTCTTATTAGAAGAGTTGTAAGAATTCGATGGTTGTTGTTGAAGTTAAAGTCGTACCAACAGCTATTGTCCAACTTCTAACGCTGGAGGAAGACCCCCGGTGTTCACCAATGTAGAATTACTTATCATCCATAAGTTACCGAGGCAGTTTCCTCACATTTAAAGATTTCCAGTCCAGATGGGATTCGAACTCACAGAGGTGAGGGGCAAGTGATTACTATTTATAGAATTGAAACTTCGGAACTTTGATCTCCCCTCGATGTTTGTATCACTTTTTACTTAGGAAATAAAAACGCTGAAGAAACTTACTATGTAATGTTTTTATTGCCACACAGAATTTCATATTCTTTGCCATCAGGAATCCTTTGTAAACAGCCCCAAAATTACCTATACGAAAATAGAATAATTTGTAGATGTTTCACTGGTTTTCTGATAATAATGTAAGACAATTGAGGAAATTTCTTTCGTTTATGTACAGTTCGGCTCAAACTTCTTCTAAATTGTTTTAGATTTCCTTGATACGGTAAATCCGTCAGGGGGCGTTATGAGTTTCAATTTTATGTAATACAAACTAAACTTAATAATTCAAATCCTTCCTTTGTTCATACGTTCCAAGGTATCCAGATGTATTCAATATTTAAGCGTTATTCACGTGATAGAAATATGCTAAGATAAAGTTTGAGTTTAATTTCGTTGTATTTTCATATCCATATCAGCAAAATGAGCATTTATGGTTGACAATTAACCCTTAAATCGATCCCTTGTAAGTTGCATTAATATGATTTTCGGGTGTCAATCAAGGGTTGAATAACTTTAAATAAAGTACATGTAATTACTTGTAGATTACCTTGACCAATAAGTTTAACAATATCCAGAGAATCTCGAGCAATCAGAAGTTCCTCGTCCTCAAATCTTTGTATTAATGTGACAGTTGAATCGTCAATTATATCTGCAAAAATGTAATTTATAAGTTATTCATACTCACGGGGTGCTCACTAAGCGTCAAAAGTTGAGAGTAAAAAATGACCCTGGGTGATGATATTGGGACGAGTCACCAAAAGTTCCTATTACTGTTATTGTAAATTTGACCGTTTTGTTACAATTCTCAAGAGTCAGACTTTTTATTTTCATAATTTCAAGTGTCACGGTGTCATTTAGGGGTCAAATGAGCACACATACTCAGTTTATAGAAGCAAGGCTGCGGTACATGATTACATTTGTAGTTCAGGTTCAGGTTAAACTACACTTGGTTCTTCTCTAGCTTCAATGTCTTTAATTTTTATAAATTGATTTTTTTCGGATTTTTAAACGTTGTGATACTTTATTTGACCGTTTTGTTATACCAGAGCTACCAGACTTTAAGTAACACAGGATGTTTGAAAGAGTTTCAAGTATTTATCCACCTGTTAACAGGTTATCGTCACCGTCTGTCAGTGAATGGCTGTTTAGAGTACCGGCATCTCCAATAAACACCCTCGCACCGCGGTAACTGACAATTGAGGACCTGTTTCTTTCCAATCTGTAAAAATATTGAAAATGAAATACAATTTTAAATGTGGTTGCTCACATCGGAGAACTCTGTCATCAAAACTTTTTCGTCAAGATTTTGACCGAACATGCTCCCCATTTCTGTTTTTTTTTGTTTTGACTATCAAAATGGTTCTATTCCCAATACTTAAGGTGTTAAATAGTAGAAAAGTAAAATAAATAACGACAAAATGAAAATTCATGCTACTGATGCGCCGGTTTACGACGCAGCGATCATAACTCGACCTTTTTCTTCCAAACAGACGAGCTAAAATGATATTTCAGCCAATGACCAATTAAGCGTCGCTTTTGATCATCCAGAAGGTCTTCTGGTTTGATATGGAATTCTTATTTGGGTTAACGTGATAACACCACGTAACATATTTAAAATATACGTATGGAAGTAATAGAATATTACTTTCAATCATGCGTACCTGCTACTCTTTTTGCAAAACTTCACAAGAATTCGTTCCTTAAACGCCACCAACAACACAAGAAGGACAATTATAACTACAACAGACACGACAATCGCAACTATATTATCACTAACAAAATTATCCGGCATATTGGTTTCCGCGACGGCCGTAGTCTTAAACATCTCTTCACTGGTTCCTGTAGTGTCAACTTCATGATTCCCGAAGTCTGTACTGCTGTCAGTAAAGCTGGGTTCATATCTAGTTGTGTTTGAAATTCCGCTACTTTCGTTCTCAATTTGAAGAATACCGTAACAGTAGACAATGTTCTTTCCAAATCGTACCTAAGTAAAAGAGAGATTGCAATAATGTCTTCGACAGAACTAAGATAAGATATTCTACATGCTTTGATTTCTACGGAGCTTCTAAAGTGATATTCTACACTTTTATTTTAGCCGTAGCATGTGTAACATTCTCAAATGTTATTTCGTAAGTACGAACTAGTATTTATTCGAAGTATTATTCACTCGAAATATCATTATTCGTAATCTACATTTTTTGTACATGTGAACACATGCATTTTTACTTTACCGATATTTTGTGTGAATTTTCATGGATCGGTAGCTTGCATCTGATCTCCGTATCATTCACGAAAATAATGTCTAAATTCCCTGACTGATCAGTAATTATCTGAATTTCTGACTTGGGTAAATTTTCAAATCCTTTGCCCTGAAATACAAATAAAAGTCAAAAAGTACCTAGACCATTTACAGATTCTATAACCAATAAGTCTCGCTTGAAAATAACACGCACGAAGACATTGATGACATTAATGAGCACAATAATTAAACATATGGTCACTTTTACAAATATCTTAAGGATTAAATTAGAATGAAAAAATAAACTTTTATCAGAGGGTAGGTAGGTAAGTAGGCATTAAAATTTAATTTCAATTTTTTTGTTAATATTACAATACTTTAAAAAGTACAAAATTACAAAAATTGACATATTGCCCTATTTTCGTAGAAGGGTAATGACCTGCCATGACTGGGATTTGAGATTTACGTGTGTGTGGACAAGGGTAGGGAGCAAGATTTTTTTTACCTGCAACGAAAGATGTTCGCTAGTAATGTTCCTCTCGGAATGATAAATTGGGTCTTCGTTGGTAGACAGCGGAACAGACAACATAGATCTAATATCTGATGATGTTGAAGTGTCGATTAAACCTGTTGAAATGAAGAATCTGGTTTGGTTCAGTTTCCGTAGCTCCACAGATAATGGAACCGGCGGTGTTGTACACTCAACTGTATCAACCAACTCTGCTACTACTTTGCAAGTTGAATACACCTGAAAAATAGACTTACCACTTTAGGAAACCTTGAACACTACAGAAGTATGACAGTATAATTTGATGTTCTTAGTTCTGTATTTTGATACAGTCTTATTCACATCGCCGGAACAAATCATTTTATCGAACGTAGCGTTTTATCACAATTGATGGAGGACAGAGATTTACAAATACATTTGTAGTGAACATAGAAAATACATGAAATACAGTATAACACAGTTATAATGATTACGGATATGGCAAAAATTCGGATGTAATTCTTCCCTTTTTCATTTCAACATGGCGGATATAGCAAAACACGGAAATTATGGACTAAAACCGTGGCTCCAGGAATATACTTTAACCGTGTTTAATAAAAATGGCATCCTTGTTGTATTAAATCTGTGTACATTTTTTGGCAATGAAAATTACTCTTGCAGTCAGGGTTTGTTACAGTAAAACACGGTTCTAGTGAAATCGGGCACGGTGAAATATTTGCTGTTTTCCCAAAACGCTATTCTTTCTATCATTATATTGCATATAGCAAAATACCGGTGAATAAATTATTCTGGTTCTCTTTAAGTCACAATAACCGTGATATACTGTATTCTATATAGTGATGACCCTATCAATGTCATAAGAACGCTGTCTGTTATAATAGTAATGGCTTATGTCAATTTTTGAAGAATTTTCAAACCGAAAGTTGAGTTTAAAAGAATTTGAAAAAAAAACACTTGTAACATATTTGAAAAAACCTTTACACTGAAGTTCTATATTTCTAAATAAAGGTTTAAAATCTGGAGAAAAAAAGATTGCAATAATAAGAATATATGCCTGAAAAACCCAACAGTGGGCTTATTCAGGGCATGAAATTAAACTACATATATGTATAACTATTGTGAAACAGTAAGGAATAAAAATCTCCAGTGACAAGCTTTAACTGTGAAATTGATGGATTTACCGGAGAGAAAGCATCCTTGTCCGGAATCTTTACGTACATATAGTAGACGTTACTCAAACCAAGATTAGTTCCCCGGATATTCACTTTTATTCCGCCGCTGAATTGAACAACAGTTAAAAGAATGACAATATTATTTTATTTCAATACATAATGTTGATTTCAAGGGATTTTACAAGTTTTATACCACAAAACACTATTACATTCAAATCATACCGGAAAATATCATATATAGTTATGTTGTAATATTTCCAGCTTATGAATGTGGGAGGGGTAATAAAAATGCATGGCTGGTCACATTTCTGACGGACCGAAATCAAGCAATTTGTCAGCAATTTTTCAGTTATATACGGCGACCGGTTCACCTAACCAGTTTTCCTGGACTGTATACTAACCAGTACTTACTTACCCTTCCACAAGGAGCCAGCAAATTCTCCACCTGTGGAGGTAAAAAATCGACATTTATGTCAAACTTTCATAAAATGACGTGCAGCGACAGGGATTTGAACCCGGATCGCCGGGTTACAAGTCCAGCTCACTAACCACGAGACCACGGTCACGACCTCAATTAAACTATGAATACTTCTTTCAATATCACCCCTAATTTCACATTGAATTTATCAATGCGTTGCTAGCAAGAGGACTGGATGCGGATTAAAAAAAAACTAGCAAATGGTTTTGTACTGTACTTAAAGTGTATCGGGGGATTTCTACTTCTTCCGGTTCTGAGATAGGGGATTCGTGGTAGTAGTTACTCGAATGAAGTGTGACACTTAACAAAACATCTCTCTTATACATTTCTCAAAAGCAGTTTCCGGATTTAGATCGGTGCAACATAAGTGAAGTAGAACGATAGTACAATTACAAAACTTAGATATGTGTATAACAGCTTAGGCCAAAACATCAAAGTACGACCATTTATAAAACAAAGATTTACAAAAGTTACATCAGATGAAGGTTTTTCCCATATCCATATTAAAAAAAATAAATATTAGGTCAACAAGTTTAGTGCCTTGTTACACAATTTAGTCAGTATCTAACTACACTTGCAGCTCACTGGGTTAATACTTAGTTAGAATTTCACCAGATATTATTTCCTTTAGTTTTTAACCAGTATTGTCCTGTTTACTGATGCACGTACGATGTTTTTTTAGATAAGTAATTAAGGATGTAAGATTCGAGATTGAGATATCAGTACAATTTAATCGTATGTCTATATGTTTCGTGTTTCAAGACTACAATTACATTCTACCCCCTCTCTATAAAAAGACATCATTTCCATAGATAGGATGACACACAGGTGACTGTAAAGCATACCTTCTGATGGTGACGTCAGGATCTACTTGTAAACCACTCGGCACAGAGTAGTACCAGAAAGGGAAATCTTTAATGAAGTCTCCGATAGTGATCCTCATAGTTTCATTGATGAATGCGCCAGATGAATGTGTTGGAGCTGGAGCTACACACCGAACCATTACTGAACCAATTGGCCTAAAATTTGTAAAAACTGTACCAGCAAAAGCTTGTAACAATGTAGCTAAGACAGAACTGATTATAATGTTAAAATATGGTCACACGATGGAAGATAGTACAGTGCAACCTCTCCAAAGCAACACCCTTTGGGAGAAGCAAAATAAGTTGTGTTGTTGTTGAGAGGTTGTTGCTCTTGAGAGGTTAAATGAATAGTTGAATTGTACAGTGGGAAAAATCATGCTGCTGTTGAAGGGAGGTTGTTTCTCAAGAGAGGGTCGCTCTGGAGGGGCTGCAATGTACTGCAATGCGTGAAATTATGATAGAGATTCGTAATACTGATAAAGTAGAAATCCAAGCGTTGTTAATATTGGTAGAAAGTTTCAGAACTGAATGAGTTAGTAAGATGAGATGGTAAACAAAGAAAAGGCACACTAAGTTATATATGTGAAATATCACATTCATCTGACTTTTATTCTTTCATCTCCATGGAATAATTATACATATGACTTCATCTACCGTATAATTAAATATTCAGTCAAACCTGTAAACAAAGGCCACCCTTGGGAAAGATGAAGTGCAGCCTTTATTGACAGATGACCTTTATTCGGAGGTCAGTTTGTTCTAGATAATTAGTGACCATTTTTCCAAAAGTGGCCTTTATTCAGAGGTGGCCGCAAACACAGGTTTAAATGTACATACAGTTACTTACCTAATAACTTCACACTGCTTATTTCCTATGACAACATTCACAGAATCAGCCATATCTAAGTTTTCTCCGTGTATTGTAATGTATGTTCCACCTTTTGTGAAACTAGATTGTGGCGATATTAACCTGACATCAATATTTGGCTCCTGCGAAGAACAACAAACAAATAAACCAACAGTGTTATTTCAGATACTTGGCAGATACAGTAAAACCTCGATAAGACCACCTTCTGGACCAGAAAATCGGTCGTAATAAAAAGGTGGTAACAGTATCAAGTTGAATTATGGTATAGTCATTGAAAGCCGGTCCGAAATTAATTGGTCGTTCTGACAAGGTGGTCGTAATATTGATGTGGTCGCTATTTGTGGTTTTACTGTTTGCTTTTTGAGAATGAACTACATGTACATTGTAGTTATCTACTTTTTTATATTGCGCAAATATCTGACAATATGTACGCATTCCGAAATGGGTAGAAGTGAAATATAAGAAATGATATGATAATCGGGTTATTTCTCGAAGACATGAGTAGAAAACATTATGGCAAAAGAAGCGCGATTACTCGTTCCAAGCAATGGGTTCTTTTGCCGCAATGTTTTCAAACGCCATCTGCTTCAGAGGCGGAGAAATGCGGTCTTATAAAGTAAAAGGTAAAATCATTTGAGAGGAAAGACTCAGTACAAGAATTGTTGCAACTATTTCTTTTCAAATATGACGGCAGATTTAAGACACATCTACGATCAAATTAATACATGCGTAATAATCGCAGGTGAAAGCAACAAGTGGTGTTATTAAATGGACATACTCGGTAGTCAGTCGCTTCTCTGCATGTAGAATTTATATGTGCACAGTACTGCGTTAAGGTATCGTCTGACTGACACCACTTGCAGGATGGCACATCCCTAGTACACGAGCTTTTATCGTTATTTAATTGACAGTCCCATATAGGTATTTTTTCTATCTGAAACCATGAAAAAGATTGCGCTTTGAATCACAATTAACCATGACATTGAGAGAACTCTAGATATAATGAAGTCTTGACTTAATATGGGGGTGGTTTTAATATAAAGTTGAAATTTAAAAAAAATGTTGAAAACTGGTCCAAAATACGTGATCGTTGTAATTAAACGGTCATTATACTGAAGTGACCGCTAAGTAAGCGTTTATGTATAAATATAGTGTAGATATAAACATTGTTACCAGTAATACAGTACAGCACATCGCTAAAGCTACAAATGAATACTGTAATACTATTTCATTATTCATACCCATCGGACAGGTGTCCCGTGGCGGTCATATAGGTACTATCAATATTTAATGATTTGACTTATGTAGAAATAAAATGAAATGTCATAGGTCATGCTCATCAAAATCGGGGATGACACCAAAAAAAGACGTGTTTTGCTTTACGTACTGTGTTGTTCGTTCTAATGAATAGATGTGTGTCCGAATGCCACATGGAGATCGAGGGTAAACGACTGACACTTGAAGCCTTAATTCTGCTTGACGACAATCTCTCGAACACTGGGGAAACTTTTACCTAAAATAAGTAAATAAATGAGTTATGTCGTGAACAATTGCAATCCAGAAAATTCATTTATTCTATTATTTCGTTTCATTTATGAGACCTTTACTGTTTTTTCCACATTACAGTGGTTACCTATAAATGTTACAAACAAAAACAGATAGAGAAAAAGTAAGAAAAAAAAACAACAACAAAAACGCATCAGCACACACGCATTCACACGTACCCAACTCTGCAAATATAACTACAGTGTAACCTCTCTAGAGCGGCCCTTTCTTGAGCAACAACCTTCCTTCAACAACAGCATGGTTTTTTCCCAGTGTACCGTTCAACTATTAATTTAACTTTTCTAGCGTAACAACCTCTCAACAACATCAATATTTTTCTTCTCCAAAATGGTGTCGCTTTGGAGAGGTTGCACTGTATATATTTTATCGAATAAGCTTTTTTCATTCTCCTGATCAGTCTATTTCGATTGAACCAATCAAGTGAAGAATTGATTTCACCCTTACAATGTTTTTCCACGCAATTTAGTGGATATAAGTACGGACAAATTGAGTAACAATTTGGTGTCTTAAGAATTCACTACAACCGTGCGTTACTGTATAGATATTCAAAATAATTCCGTAATTAGAATAATAATTACAAACTTGACAGTACAAACCTTATTGAGGGAACCAGTGTCGTCTAGAAGGTACATCAGTGTTACTGATTCCCGGTTCACGCTGACTATTTCCATGTCAGTGAATTTATAATTGGTAGGGAAGCTCGGAACCAGCTCTTGTAAAACCAAAGTTGAAGGCGCTATAATGCTGCATTTTTTAGGCATCTGAAAATGAAAGCTAGGTATGTATTAGCTTGTACTTAGCCTGTATTGCCAATACGGACATATCAACGGGAAAAAGCTACACAATAATTCAAGTACTGAAGACCAGTTATACCCTTTCATCAAATTTTGACAAAAATGGCGATTTTCCTCCATATGTGGAGAAGTTGCCGGCTCCTTGTGGAAGGGTAAGTTAGAACTGGTTAGTATACAGTCCAGGAAAACTGGTTAGGTGAACCGGTCGCTGTATATAACTGAAAAATTGTGACAATGTCCCATAAAAACAAACAAACTTAAGACCAATAGTGAACGGTGATCACATTGCTTTTAAGACTGGTTGTTTCATTTCTGACTTTTGTAGCCCTACATAGGAGGTAAACTAGGAATAAAAGTCGAATGAAGACCACAATTTACATTCCTAATATTGGTCATTCAAGACAAATATGACTGTTTATTAAACTTACATTAGGTTTGGTGTGGTAACAATGAGGAATAACTGAAGCACTGTGCCCAACTATTACGTTAAGCCAATCAACCTTGGACGCCACATTATTTTCTGTCCAGTCGTAATAAATCCGATCAAAATGGGCTTCAAGCATTTCAAAGTTAATTCCACACAAAGCAGTGACTTCGCTTCTATCACCTGTATATAACAAATACAACATCTCATTCGACTCCTTGGCTAGAATTTTTGAACCCGCATTTCGTGTCATTTGTCCGCACTGTATACGCGATTCCAGTAAAGTGGAATTACTCTCCGACAATTGTAATCTGACGATGGAATATGTGAACTTTGTCGTAAACGTGTACTGAACAACGTAATATGCCATTTTATTGTAAACAAATCCATAATTCACGTAAAAATCGTGATTTGCGTGCAGTTTGAAATTCGAATGAAACGTTACTTCCGGTATGCTTGTCGCCATGGTTTCGTAGTCAATTTTCATGGACAGGAACACTGAAAAGTAG